>CM040120.1:423691370-424212696 GCA_022559845.1 Amorphophallus konjac | reverse complement strand
TTGTGCTGTCACAAGGCCCTCACAACAAGGGGGCAGAGACTTAGACTAAGGCTTAGGATGAACCTTGGGATGGGTGCCGGCATGGCTTTATTGTGCTGCCACAAGGGTCATGTCTTGAACCCACTCTCAAAACGTAACAATGGGTCTAACCTAACCAGACTTTGTGATTTGTTGTGCTGTAACAAGGTCACAAGTGGTTTGGAGGCTGAATATACCGGAAGTTACAAGGAGTTGCAATTGGCAAAAGTTGCCTACCCATTAAGTATGGGGTGGTTTGTTGTGCTACCACAAGACCACTACCATAATGTTGATGGGATTCTGGTCCCACTAGGATACAGCTGGAGTATCCTGTCTTTGCACAAAGAGGGTTGTACAAGTTCGTCAAAAATTAGTGGGAGTTATCAAATTAGGATTAAAGACCATATCTTAATTTTAATTAATGAATATCTGCAATGTTATCTAATTATTACAAATCTTCTCTTGTAGAATTCAATGGAGAATCACCCGTTACATGGCATACTTGATGCCAACAGGCTTACTGGTCCAAACTATAGTGACTGGCTCAGGAACTTGAGAATTATTCTCACTATGAGAAGATAGCCTATGTTCTTGATCAGCCTGTACCTCCTCTTCCTGCTGACGATGCTGAGAGTACCATAAAAAATGGGAAAGGTCCTGTGATACTTGTTGGTAAGACCAACAAGAAGAGAAATTTTCAACATGTCTTTAAGAAAGGCAAGGTAAAGAAGAAGGGCAAACATGTAAAGGCTGTAAAGAAAGAAGAGGCTAGCAAGGACAAGGGACAATGCTTCCATTGTCATAAGGAAGGCCACTGGAAGAGGAACTACAAGTTGTACCTTGTAGAGAAAGCAAAGAAGATGCTTGGAGAAGCTTCAGGTATGTTCATGATTGACCTTAACTTGTCATATAGATCCACATAATGGGTATTAGATATTGGATGTGCATCTCACATCTGCAATGATTTGTAGATTGTGACAAGCAGTAGGCGATTGAACAAAGGAGAGGTTGACTTACGACTGAAAAATGGAGCAAGAGTTGCTGCACTTGCAGTCAAGAGTGTAAACCTCAAGCTTTCATCAGGAGCTACATTAGAATTGACAAACTGTTATTATGTCCCTTCGATAATTAAGAATATTATTTCCATTTTCTGCTTAAATAAATGTGGATTTATTGTGAGCTTTGGGAATAAAACATGTTCTTTATTATTAAATGGTGAATTATTTACCAGTGGGAGCTTAATTAATGGTTTATTTTTACTAGATGTGGATACTCATGTTATGTGTGTGGATGGACCTCTTAAGAGGAAGAGGAATGATGTGAATCAAGCATACCTTTGGCATTGTAAGCTCGGTCATATTAGTGAGGAAAGATTGAAAATGTTGTGTAAAGATAGATATGTTGATCCATTGATTATGAATCGTTTAAAACTTGTGAATCTTGCCTCATGGGAAAAATGACAAACTCTCCATTTACTGGACATGGAGAGAAGCTGGTGAGTTGTTAGAACTCATACATTCTGATGTATGTGGACCTATGTCTATCCAAGCCAAAGGGGTTACTCATACTTCATTACTTTCACTGATGATTTCTCTAGGTACAAATATGTGTACTTAATGAGGTACAAATCTGAAGCCTTTGAGAAATTTGTGGAGTTCAAGAATGAAGTAGAGAAACAAACGGGAAAGAGTATTAAAACTCTTCGATCTGATCTAGGAGGAGAATATTTGAGTACGGAATTCACACAATACTTAAAGGATAATGATATATTATCCCAGTGGACTCCTCCTTACACACCTCAGCTGAATGATGTGGCTAAAAGGAGGAATCGTACCTTATTAGATATGGTACGATCCATGATGTGCTTTGCTGGATTGCCCTTGTCGCTCTGGGGCTATGCCCTAGACACTGCTGCTCACTTATTAAATAAAGTTCCTTCTAAGTCAGTGTCTTCCACTCCATATGAGTATGAAAAGGAAAGAAACCAACCTTAAGAATGTTAAGGTCTGGGGTTGCCCTGCCCATGTTAAGAAACACATTCCTGATAAACGGGCATCCAAGACTGAAAGATGTAGGTTTGTGGGATATCCTAAGGAAACTTATGGATATTATTTCTACCAGCCTAGCGATCAAGAGTGTTTGTAGCTAAGCGAGCTGTATTCCTAGAGGAAGAGTATATCCTTGAAGAAAATAGTGGGAGTACGGTAGAACTATAAGAGGTTCTAGAACCACAAATTGGAGCTGCATCGTCTCAGGAACTAGTTCAGGATGGCACACAAACTGTGCGTAGGTTTGGCCGTGTATGTAACGACCCGAGAATCCGATTACCGGGAAGGCCCGATAACCCGAGACTCGTACCGCCACCCACGAGTCCGAAGACTCGGAAGGGTTAAAAGGATGGTGTGGAAACTACAAGTATCACAGATAATTGCAGAAATTAAACAGTTATAATATTAAGCAGGAAATAAATTAACAATTTACATGGTCCACAATAAAATAACAACAACAGCAACAGTAGTCCACGACTAGTACAGTGACAAGAAAGAAAAGTACAGCTACACGGGGCATCCCCCGGCTCTGACCTCTGGCACTACCTCTGGGCACCCGCACCACGCTGCGCTCCTGACGCGCTCCCCGAAGGTGGCGCCTCACCTGAAACACGGTGAAAACACGCAGGGAATGAGTCTCGGAACAAGACTCAGTAGGGATCACTCGAACCCTACCTCGAAAAACGAGAAACCACTACTCTAGCGGTAGGAAAGTACCTCGGAAAGGAAAGCCCTGTACTCTACAGAACTAGACCCTACGGCACGCAAACCGACACACGTGCCACGGTACGAGAAGACCGAAATCAACGGTCGAACCGTAAAACCCGAAGGTCGGAAACACACGACTGACAGTCTGACACTCCGTACTCGACAGGAGTACCACCCACTAGAAGCACAGCCGGTAGCGTCCCCTGACGTCTTACACCGCACCGCAGGTGAACCGCCTGACGTGGTAGGTCCTACCCGAGGCGCAAACACCGTACAAGTAACCACAAACAAGTGACTAGCTGGGGTCACGCCCGTCGACGTGGGTCCAACCGCCCCCAACCACGTGTGCACACACAGACCACGCGTCCTAGGTCTGGCCCTCTGACCGGTTTTCCCCTCAGCCGGACTCTGGCTAGACGAGGGGCCTACGGTAACCGGTCCACAAACCGTCTCGAAAGGTGGGGCCCGTACACCACTCCCAGGTGAGACAGCACCCGTACTGGTGGGCTACGACTAGTGGAGGGTCACTGAAGGAGTAGACTCTCGAGTCAACGGAAAACGACGTCCGAACCGACAACGTGTGGGAATCACCCCACGCACCAGCCCCGTCGCACGGTGACCACGGTCGGAAAAGAAACAGGCACGCCCACGGTCAAACGCCTGACCGAGGCAAACGGGACTTCCGGACACCAAAGACACGGTCACGGAACTCCACGGGGTGCCCGGGACGCACACACGGCCCAAGGGGAACACCCAACAACGAACCAAATCGCGCTAGGGATACCTAGCGCGACAGGGAAGAACGCGCTAGGGAACCCTAGCGCAACAGGGAAGATCGCGCTAGGTCTCCCTAGCGCGACAGGACCATCGCGCTAGGGAACCCTAGCGCGACAAGGACCATCGCGCTAGGTCCTCCTAGCGCGACAAGGATGATCGCGCTATGACCCCATAGCGCGACAGGAACCGCCTCCTGTTCATCTTCTCCGATGAACGCGCTCGGTCGGGGCAGCGCGACCTCCAAGAACGCGCTACTGGAGTATAGCGCGTTCTCAGTCCGCGGCCGAAAACGGTAAGAACGCCCAAAAATTCTAACCACGCCCCCATACCTCCATAGGAGAGGGGGAAAACAAAGGGGAAGACCCCTGGGGACCCCTAGCATGATTCTAGGCCCTCAAAACACGAATCCATGCATTGAATCCATAGATCGGGCGAGCTCTCCCCAAATCATGGAAAAACCCAAAAACGCTCAAATGATCCCCTCTCGGCCTCCCCGCGGCCTATAAATCACGGAAAAGAACGGCATGAGGCTAAGGAACGTCACCCTACCTCAATGGAGCGAATGCTCCGCCGGATCGATCACGAATCACGAAGAATGCTCGAAGCTTCACGAACTCCCCACGCTTCCCACGCTCGCCGCACGCCCACGAGATCGCCTCACCGTCGCCCACGCGTCCGCGCCGTCGCCCCGCCGCCGTCCGTAGCCGGAGAGGGGCTCGCCGCGTCCGAATGGGAGAGAGGGAGAGAGAGGGGGCTCACGGTCGCGAGAGAGAGGAGAGGAAGAAGAAAGAGAAAAGGGAAAAAGAAAAGAAAAAGGATTAGGATTTATAGAAAATCCGAATTTTCGGAAAAATACCGAAAAATAGAAAAATACATTTCTGGAATCCTCGGAACGCACCGATCGCAACGGTACCACTCGTGCCCGGGTGAACGGCCCAGTTAACCCGCAGCGAGCGTCCGAAGGAAAAGCCGAAACACACGCCGGGAATCGGAAAAACACGCGGAAAAGCCGCGGAACGCCTCCGGGCCTCCGAAACGACTCCGGATCGCGCCGATCCGAACACGAAAGATGTCCGAAACGAAATTTCAGACACAACAGAGCGGACGCTCCGAAAACAAGATCCGGGACCCACGAAGAAGAATCCGAAAGGTCCGGGATATTACAGCCCTCCCCCCTTAATGAATTTCGTCCTCGAAATTGAGAACAACCCAAGGGGAAAGAAGAGGAATACTCACTCAAACAGATACGGGAACTGCTGACGCATCTCGTCCTCACATTCCCACGAAGCCTCACCACCAGAGTGTCATTGCCACACGACCTTCACCAAGGGAATGACCTTGTTCCGCAGGCGCTGCTCTCGCCTATCCTCCACGCGGATCGGAAACTCTGGGAGAGAAAGGTCTGGAGTCACCTCAGGCCAAACAGAAAACTCGAGCACATGAGAGTCATCGGACATATACTTCCGCAACATCGAGACGTGGAACACGTCATGCACCGACGCCAACTCAGGAGGTAACTGCAACCGGTAAGCAACCTCACCGATGCGCTCCACAATCGCGAAAGGACCAATGTAGCGGGGACTCAGCTTCCACGCCGTCCAAAACGCATCACCTCCTTCATCGGAGAAACTCTCAAGAACACATGATCGCCCACGGCGAACTCGAGAGGCTACCGCCTACGGTCAGCATAGCTCTTCTGCCGACTCTGGGCCGCCAACATGTTCTGACGAACCAGGTGCACAACATCCACACATTGCTGCACCAATTCCGGTCCCGTCAAAACACGCTCACCCACCTCAAACCAATCAAGCGGAGTCCGACAAGGACGCCCATACAATGCCTCATAAGGAGCCATGCCGATGCTCGAATGATAGCTGTTGTTATAGGCAAACTCCACCAACGGTAGGTGATGAATCCAACTCCCCTGCCACTCCAGGCAGCAGGATCTCAGCATGTCCTCCAAAGTCTGAATGGTCCTCTCAGACTGACCATCTGACTATGGATGATACGCCGAGCTGAATGCCAACTCCGTGCCAAGAGCTCGCTGGAAACCCCTCTAGAATCCAGAAGTGAAGCGCGGATCTCGATCCGACACGATCGAAATGGGAACCCCATGCAACGGCACGATCCGCTCCACATACAGACGAGCCAACCTGGACACGCTCCAGCTGACCTTGACCGGTAACAATCGAGTCACCTTCGTCAGCCGATCCACCAGCAACCAAATACTGTCATGCCCACTCGGGGTTCTTGGCAACCCCACCACAAAATCCGTGGTTACATGGTCCCACTTCCAAGCAGGAACATCCAAGGGCTGGAGAGTACCTCCTGGTCGCTGATGCTCCGCCTTCACCTGCTGACAGATCAGGCACCTGGCCACAAATTCGGCGACATCTCTCTTCATGCCAGGCCACCAAAACTGCCTCCGCAAGTTCCGATACATCTTCGTCGCACCAGGGGTGCACAGTGTACCTGCTCCCATGGGCCTCGCGTAACACCGCACGACGAACTTGCTCCTCCGCTGGGACGTACAACCTGCCGCGAAACCTCGTAGCACCGTCCTCGCCGAGCTCCACGTCAGCCATCGCAAGAATCCGGGGCAACTCAGGGTCCGCATGCTGAGCCTCTGTCACCTGACGACGGATAGCAGGAGTGACAGTCAGACTCGCAAGCACTGCCAACCCTCGCTCCTGGGGAATCTTGAGCCTGAAGGAAACTTCGGGCACCTGTTCCCAGAGCCTCCACTTCCTCAGCATCAAGGTACTGACCGCCACCTTCCGACTCAAGGCATCGGCGACGACATTCATCCTGCCCGGCTGATAAGACAGGGTGAAGTCATAGTCCTTCATGAACTCCATCCAACGCCTTTGTCTGAGGTTCAGATCCTTCTGCGAGAACACGTACCTCAAACTCTGATGGTCAGTGAACACCTCGAACTTCTCGCCGTACAGATAATGCCTCCAGATCTTCAGCGCAAAGATCACCGCCGCTAACTCAAGGTCATGGGTAGGGTAGTTCTCCTCATGGGGCTTTAGCTGCCGAGATGCATAAGCCACCACTCTACCATGCTGCATCAAAACAGCACCCAATCCAACGCCGGAAGCATCTGTACACACCACGAAACCTCCCGATCCAGAAGGTAAAACCAACACCGGAGCCGAGGTGAGCAATCTCTTCAGTTCACTGAAGCTCTGCTCACACTCCTCGGACCAAACGAAAGGCACATCCTTCCGCGTGAGCCTCGTCATCGGGGTCGCAATGCGGGAAAAATCCTGGATAAACCGGCGATAATAACCCGCAAGCCCCAAGAAACTCCGGATCTCCGTTACCGACCTCGGCCTCGGCCACTGCATCACAGCCTCGACCTTGGCGGGATCCACGGAAATGCCATCACCAGAAATCACGTGCCCCAGAAAGTGCACCTCGCTGAGCCAAAACTCTCACTTGCTGAGCTTCGCATACAACTGGTGACCTCGCAACGTCTGCAGCACCACACCCAAATGGTACGCATGCTCCTCAGCAGACCGCGAATAAACAAGGATGTCATCCACGAAGATGACCACGAACTGGCCCAAAAACGGATGAAACACCCTCTGCATCAAGTCCATGAAGGCTGCTGGGGCATTGGTGAGCCCAAACGGCATCACCAAAAACTCATAATGCCCGTACCTCGAACTGAATGCAGTCTTCTCCACATCGGGCTCACGAATCCTCAGCTGATAGTAACCAGACCGCAAATCAATCCGTGAGAACACTCGCGCAGACTGAAGCTGGTCGAACAAATCATCAATCCGCGGCAACGGATACTTGTTCTTAATGGTCACTTCATTCAGCTGCCGATAGTCAATGCATAGCCGCAGACTACCGTCCTTCTTCTTCACGAACAACACGGGCGCACCCCAAGGGGAAAAGCTCGGACGAATATACCCCTTGGCCAGCAGTTCGTGCAACTGCGCCCTCAGCTCCCTCAACTCAGCGGGGGCCATACGGTAGGGAGCCTTCGCCAAAGGTCCCGTACCAGGTACAACCTCAATCACGAAATCGATCTCCCGCTGGGGAGGTAATCCAGGCAACTCCTCAGGGAAAATATCGGGAAACTCGCACACCACCGCAATGTCCTCGACATCCGGCTCCATCCGGTCAGACACAACCACTGACGCGAGAAAACCCTGACAACCGGAATCAAGCAATCGACGGGCTCGAATAGCAGAGATAAGGAATCGAGAAGAGGCAGAACGGATACCTTGGAAATAGAAGGTCCTCTTGCTCGGATGCTGGAAGTAGACCATCTTCATTCCACAATCCACCACCGCTCCATGAGTCTCGAGCCAATCCATGCCTAGAATCACATCGTAATCTCGAAGCTGCAACGCATACAACCTGCCTAGCATACTCCGCCCATCGATCTACACCGGAACCTGGTCGAAGCAATACGGAGTGATCATAAAATCACCCGAAGGCAACTCCACTGCCAAATCACAGGACAACTAGGTCACCGGCTCCTCGACGCTCGACGCGAAATCCTCCGAAATAAACGAATGAGACGCGCCAGAATCAAATAAAACCCGAGCCGCACAACCCAAAATCTGAACGATACCTTCCACGAGCTGCGACGCCACTGCCTCTGCCCTGGTCAAGTGCGTGATCTGGCCACGAGCCCTCTGCCTGCCTCCCACACTAGCTGACCTGGGTAGCGGCGGATACTGTCCCTGTTGCTGCTGCTGCTGCTGGGGAACCTGCTGCTGCGGCGGCCTCTGAGGACAGTCACGTGCCATATGCCCTGGCTGGTCACACCGAAAACAGATGATCGGCGCCGTGCACTGCCTGCCTGGGTGGGTACCACCACACCGTGGACAAGGTCCTCGCGATCCACCCACTGATCCCTGACGCTGCAAAGGAATCGGCTGCTGTACACTGCCCGATGAAGCCTGCCCCTGATCTTTGGACTTCTTCTTGCCGAACCCCTTCTTGAAGAACTTCTTGACCTTCGAGCCGAAGGACGCAGATCCTGTCACCGAAGCTGCATGTGTCGGCACTCCTGAACCACTCATCGCATGCTGGAAGGAACCCTGCTGCTGGGTAGCCGACTGCTGGCTGCGACCTGACAAAGACTGCCCCTGGCTGATCGGTCCTCGAGTCCTCTGCATATCCATCTCCAGGGAAATCGTAACACGAGACGCTGTCTCTAGATCAGTGGCCCCATTCGCGATCAAATGGTGCCTCAGCTCCAGCCTCAAGCCCTGCACAAACTGCGTCGTCCTCACCCTCTCATGCTCCATGATATGAGGTGCGTACCGACCCAGCTCGACAAATCGGGCCCTGTACTGCAACACGGACATGTCACCCTGCACCAGCTCCAGAAACTCCCGCATCCGCTGCGTAGCAACGACGTCTGGACAGTACGTACGCTCGAAAGCACTGACAAAGTCACCCCACTCGACCTGCTCAAGTGGACGAAGCTGAAAGGACGTCTTCCACTCGGAAGACCACCACCTCCGAGCCGTACCCTGCAACTGGTTGTAGGCCAACACCACTCTGTCCTCGGCAGTACTCTTCGCAGAACTGAACACCCGCTCCATCTCATCGAGCCAATCACGAGCCGCATCAGGGTCTGCCTGGCCGCTAAAGTAAGGTGGATGGAACTGCATGAAGTCCCTCACCGCTCGGCCTGGCCCACCCCTGACTGACGAGCCCTCAGCAGTCTCTCCGCCAAAATGCTGAGACATGAGATGGTACATGCCACGGAAGAAATCCTCGGCCCCCGGAGCCCTCGCAGCATCCGCGGCCTCGGTAGCTCCCGGAACTCTGCTATGCTCCTCCTGGTCCCTCTGGACCCCCTGCTGGATCTCCTGACCTCCAGCCGACTGCCCCTGCTGAGAGCGAGAACTCCTCCTCGGCGCCATCCTCTCCTGAAGCACAAGACAGAAAACACGGAAACGGCGATGTCAGAATAAAACACGCGGTGCCTAATGCCAGCGTCACATGTACATCATCGTTGTGGACTAGTGGACCACTACAATTACCTATGATTCTCATGTAATTCCACAACCACGCTCTGATACCAGCTGTAACGACCCGAGAATCTGATTACCGGGAAGGCCCGATAACCCGAGACTCGTACCGCCACCCACGAGCCCGAAGACTCGGAAGGGTTAAAAGGATGGTGTGGAAACTACACAAGTATCACAAATAATTACAAAAATTAAACAGTTATAATATCAAGCAGGAAATAAATTAACAATTTACATGGTCCACAATAAAATAACAACAACAGCAACAGTAGTCCACGACTAGTACAGTGACAAGAAAGAAAAGTACAGCTACACGGGACATACCCCGGCTCTGACCTCTGGCACTACCTCTGGGCACCCGCACCACGCTGCGCTCCTGACGCGCTCCCCGAAGGTGGCGCCTCACCTGAAACGCGGTGAAAACACGCAGGGAATGAGTCTCGGAACAAGACTCAGTAGGGATCACTCGAACCCTACCTCGAAAAACGAGAAACCACTACTCTAGCGGTAGGAAAGTACCTCGGAAAGGAAAGCCCTGTACTCTACAGAACTAGACCCTACGGCACGCAAACCGACACACGTGCCACGGTACGAGAAGACCGAAATCAACGGTCGAACCGTAAAACCCGAAGGTCGGAAACACACGACTGACAGTCTGACACTCCGTACTCGACAGGAGTACCACCCATTAGAAGCACAGCCGGCAGCGTCCCTTGACGTCTTACACCGCACCGCAGGTGAACCGCCTGACGTGGTAGGTCCGACCCGAGGCGCAAACACCGTACAAGTAACCACAAATAAGTGACTAGCTGGGGTCACGCCCGTCGACGTGGGTCCAACCGCCCCCAACCACGTGTGCACACACAGACCACGCGTCCCAGGTATGGCCCTCTGACCGGTTTTCCCTCAGCCGGACTCTGGCTGCAAGACGTGGGGCCCAACGGTAACCGGTCCACAAACTGTCTCGAAAGGTCGGCCCGTACACCACTCCCTGGTGCGACTAGCACCCGCGTACTAGTAGGGTACGACTAGTGGAGGGTCACTGAAGGAGTAGACTCTCAAGTCAACGGAAAACGACGTCCGAACCCGACAACAGGTGGGAATCACCCCACACACCAGCCCCGTCGCACGGTGACCACGGTCGGAAAAGAAACAGACGCACGGCCCACGGTCAAACGCCTGACTGAGGCAAACGGGACTTCCGGACACCAAAAACACGGTCACGGAACTCCACGGGGTGCCTGGGACGCACGCACGGCCCAAGGAGAACACCCAACAACGACCTGATCGCGCTAGGGATACCCAGCGCGACACGGAAGAACGCGCTAGGGAACCCTGGCGCAACAGCGAAGATCGCGCTAGGTCTCCCTAGCGCGACAGGGACCATCGCGCTAGGGAACCCTAGCGCGACAACGATCATCGCGCTAGGTCTTCCTAGCGCGACAAGGATGATCGCGCTATGACCCCATAGCGCGACAGGAACCGCCTCCTGTTCATCTTCTCCGATGAACGCGCTCGGTCGGGGCAGCGCGACCTCCAAGAACGCGCTACTGGAGTATAGCGCGTTCTCAGTCCGCGGTCGAAAACGGTAAGAACGCCCAAAAATTCTAACCACGCCCCCATACCTCCATAGGAGAGGGGGAAAACAAAGGGGAAGACCCCTGGGGACCCCTAGCATGATTCTAGGCCCTCAAAACGCGAATCCATGCATTGAATCTATAGATCGGGCGAGCTCTCCCCAAATCATGGAAAAACCCAAAAACGCTCAAATGATCCCCTCTCGGCCTCCCCGCGGCCTATAAATCACGGAAAAGAAGTGCATGAGGCTAAGGAACGTCACCCTACCTCAATGGAGCGAATGCTCCGCCGAATCGATCACGAATCACGAAGAACGCTCGAAGCTTCACGAACTCCCCACGCTTCCCACGCTCGCCGCACGCCCACGAGATCGCCTCACCGTCGCCCACGCGTCCGCGCCGTCGCCCCGCCGCCGTCCGTAGCCGGAGAGGGGCTCGCCGCGTCCGAATGGGAGAGAGGGAGAGAGAGGGGGCTCACGGTCGCGAGAGAGAGGGAGAGGAAGAAGAAAGAGAAAAGGGAAAAAGAAAAGAAAAAGGATTAGGATTTATAGAAAATCCGAATTTTTGAAAAAATACCAAAAAATAGAAAAATACATTTCTGGGATCCTCGAAACGCACCGATCGCAACGGTACCACTCGTGCCCGGGTGAACGGCCCAGTTAACCCGCAGCGAGCGTCCGAAGGAAAAGCCGAAACACACGCCGGGAATCGGAAAACACACGCGGAAAAGCCGCGGAACGCCTCCGGGCCTCCGAAACGACTCCGGATCGCGCCGATCCAAACACGAAAGATGTCCGAAACGAAATTTCGGACACAACAGAGCTGGACGCTCCGAAAACCAGATCCGGGACCCACGAAGAAGGATCTGAAAGGTCCGGGATATTACAGTGTACCTGTCCAACCAGATAGATATATGGGACATATCTCTGATGGTGGGGATAAGACACACTATAATGAGGATGATGATCCTAAGACCTATGAGGAGGCAATAAGTGGTATTGACTCTTGGAGATGGTAAGAGGCCATAAAATCGGAGATGGACTCCATGTACTCCAACCAAGTTTGGAACTTGGTAGATCCACATGAGGGTATAGTACCCATCGGATGTAAGTGGATCTTTAAAATAAAAATTGGAGCGGATGGAATGGTTGATACTTACAAGGCTAGGTTGGTTGCGAAGGGATATCGTCAAAGACAAGGAGTTGACTATGACGAGACCTTCTCACCAGTTGCCATGACTAAGTCCATCAGGATTTTACTTGTTATCGTTGCAGACCATGATTATGAGATCTGGCAGATGGATGTGAAGACCGCTTTCCTCAATGGACACCTTGAGGAAGAGGTGTATATGATACAGCCTGAGGGATTCATATCCAAGGAGCACCCAGATAAGGTATGCAGGTTGCTGAGATCTATTTATGGATTGAAGCAAGCATCCCGCAGTTGGAATTTAAGATTGGATGAAGCCATCAAGTCTTATGACTTCGTTAAGATCGAAGATGAGCCGTGTGTGTACAAGAAAACATGTGGCAGTGTAATCACCTTTTTGGTGCTATATGTCGGTGACATACTACTCATTGGGAACGATGTAGGTATGTTGTCATCAGTTAAAGCCTGGCTGTCGAAGCACTTCTCCATGAAGGATTTAGGAGAAGCATCCTATGTATTAGGGATTAGGATCTACAGAGATAGATCAAATAGGATGCTAGGCTTGTCCCAATCAATGTACATAGATTCCATTGTCAAAATGTTTGACATGAAAAACTCCAAGAGAGGTCTCATACCGGTGAGACATGGAGTTTACCTCTCTAAGGAAATGTCCGCTAAGACTCCTGAAGAGAGGGGGCGCATGAGTAGGATACCTTATGCTTCTGCCATAGGGTCCATCATGTATGCCATGTTATGTACAAGGCCTGATGTTGCATATGCTCTGAGTGTTACAAGCAGGTTTCAGGCAGATCTAGGTGAGCAACTTTGGATAGCTGTGAAGTGTATCCTTAAGTACTTACGAAGGACTAAGGATATGTTTCTGGTTTATGGAGGAGAGGACTTGAAACTTTGAGGTTATACTGACTCGAGTTTTCAGTCTGATAAAGATGACATCAAGTCAACTTCGGGGTATGTGTTTATCTTGAATGGTGGGGTAGTGAGTTGGAAAAGTTCCAAACAAGACACCACTGCTGATTCTACGACCGAAGCTAAGTACATTGCTGTTGTTGAGACAGCCAAAGAAGCAGTCTGGATGAAGAAGTTCATCAAAGAGCTTGGAGTTGTACCGAGCATCTCTGATCCGGTCTCCTTGTTATGTGATAACAATGGGGCAATTGCACAAGCAAAGGAGCCGAGGTCTCATCAGAAATAGAAGCATATTTTGCGGCGTTACCACCTGATCGGAGAGATAATAGCTAGAGGAGATGTTGTAATTGATAGAGTATCTTCTAGTGATAACATTGCAGATCCACTAACTAAGTCGTTGACTCAAAGTGTTTTTGAGCGTCGCCTAGGGCTGATGGGGATCAAGCATGTGGGTGATTGACTTTAGTACAAGTGGGAGATTGATAAAATATATGCCCTACAAGTCAATCACATGAGATGTGATGGCATCGTTTCTTGTAATATCTTATTCATATTTATATTAATGGCATTTATTCGTTGCATTTAATTTATGTTAATGATTCGAATGTGATGAAGTCCTTGAACCTGTGCGATGATGGCTGGATCATAATGAGATTATGATAATGAGATCAGTCATCCAGATGCACATGTTCTAAATGTTCACAGTCATAGGATCTACAAGAAGGGCCATTGAAGATCCAGATAGACTGGCACATATGATACTTACTCATATGATGGGTGTGATTGTTCTCATAATCATCAGTGTGGAGATACTGAAGTACGTGTGTGGGTGCTCGTTGGTGGAATGAGTTCACTGAACTGACCCGATCTAGAATCCCTGAATGGTAATCATACTGACTGTCAATCATGGCATTCTATGTCTCAATAGCACAGTTGGATCTTAGACTTGAGTCACTAAAGATGTCTTGCATAAGGGATGCTGAGTGTTTGATTACTAACTTATGGACTTCTGTAAAGTGGTCTTGTACAGTTAGTTATTCGGACTCAGTGGAACGCGTGCGAAGGCAATTAGTATGACAACATGAGATCGTTCACTCTCAGTATAATATATGAGAGAGGATACCTTACGGATTTATACTCAGGAAAACCCCTGGCCAGGGTATGGGAGTTCATTATGAAAAATGAGTTTTTCTAATGAACCTGTTTAGAGTACAGGATTCAGTTGAGGCCGGGACACAATAGGGTTTGACAGTTTGACCATACCTTAGTCCTGGTGGGGCATTAGATGAATGAGGATCTATAGCTGTGTGGAATCTGTAGACGGAAAGGTTCCTGTGTGGGTTGCTTATCCCCAATGTCATTTGGGATCACGAGGCGTTGCTTGGTGCTTTTCGTGATCGGAAAGCCCGCTAATTCTATTAAGAGTTAATGGACAAAATTAATTAAGTTAAGAAGGATTTCTTTACTTAATGGGCTAGAAAATTAAATAGACTACTGGGCCTAGAGGGTCACACACAATTAATAGAGTATTGGACAGACCGGGACGGGCGGACTTTATAGACTATTATTAGGTTTTTGTGAAAAATGCCAGAGGTCTATAAATATATGCTGAAGGGAGAAACCCTAGCCAAGCTACAAGGTTGAACCCTGGCCGTCCTCTCTCCCCTCTCTCTCTCTCCAAGGGGCGCCCCCCTCCTTCTCTCTCCTTCCTCCTCGGTGAATGATGGTGTTAAGATCGGGTCGGTGTGTGGAGATCGTAGAGGAGATCCCGTCTGCTTCCATTTCTCGTGTGTATACGTCTAGAGGCCAGACGCTTTTACGGCTCGTGACCCCGGGATCTTCGTCTCATTCATCTTCAAGCTTTTGGGAGATTCTTGACCCCGCAAAGGTAAAGAATCGTTCTTTACACCGTGGGATTTACCGTTCTTGTTCGATTTTAAAAAATTGGCAACGATATGCAATCTAGGGTTTCGATGATTTCCGCTGTGTATTCTGGTCGAAACCTTACAGATAATTCTCTGGGGAACATCCACCACGATGAGAACTTCACTTGTAGAAAAGGAGCTTGATGAGATATTCTTAAGGTAGCGGACATCCCTGATGTTCGGTGGGAGAAGCTCGATGAGATCTTCTCACAACCTCGTCAACTGGAATTGGAACCTAAATCATCTCCCCCTCCAGTCACCACTTCAGTCGTCAACACTGCAGGACAAATCCCGCCTCCGCCCTCCATCAATGGTGCCAGCATGGGAGCGCTGCACTTAATTGACAATGGTGGGGTTGTAACCGTAAATTCCTAAAGTAGGTCCTATTCTTGCACCCCATCTCGTCCTCCCCTGTCACCCCATCTCCCTCCAGGCCTATCTTCAAGAAAACCTAGAGCACATGGAAGCCTTGAAATCCTTAGCTTGGGGATAAGGTAGTCTCCTCCATGGATAATAAAAGACAGCCCTCCTCCTCCCTCATGTCCACGTCGTTAGGAGCAAGTGGCCAACGCCTTCAACATAGTCGGGTGACCGACTCCTATAAAGTGCATCTCTTCTTTAGGGAGATATGCACCCCATCTAGCCACTATGTTCCACGATACCATGGAAGCTCACCTCTGCGGCATCAAGGGAAGACCGTGGTGGCCAACTCCTTTTAATAAACTCCTAGAAGAGGTACTCGTTGGCCCAATCTACCAAGATATCGACCATCATGTCTCCGCAGGAGTGTCCACTGAAGCTTCATCCTAACTCAGAGCTCTCCTTCACCTCTCACTCCCATCGACCATGGGTCGATGACACCCTCCACTTTCGGAAGACCTAGGTAACGAGGTGTATAACTTGGCACGAGGTTAGCAGCACAAGTTCCAAGCTATCGAGTCACTCGGATCGGTCTATTTCCATCTGAAACCTGCCCGCCATCTCCTATCTTGATCGTGGATTCATCCATTCTCTCAGGCTCTATACACGGGCCACTTCTCTTTTTCTCATGCTCTGTTTGCCCGTCAACCCGATTTTACACCTTTCATTCCATAAATAAGGAAAAAAGATCAATATTCGTGGTTCCAAGTTATTATCTGATTTTCCCTCTTGCTTTTCTATATTCTTGCGTACTTCGGTCACCCTCCACTAAAAGTTAAGAAGACTTGATCCGTTTCCATCAACAAAATGTCTGGTTGATCCAACGATCCGCATAAGTTACGGATTTTCCACCTTCACGTTATATTTGACATGTATATGGACCTAAATCCACAGGAGAATCATTTACAAGTTACACCACCGTCACAATTTGCAAAATAAGATCGCCCATCTGCTTCTACCCTCATTCTCCTATTTGATCTTTTGGGTTGGGACTTCTTGGTTAGTGTGCCACCTGATCAACGAAAATAAGTTACCTACTTGACGAATAAGATTGATGCGCCACGTTAGGCGCACCTTCAGTTTCTTGCCGTGTGAAATTTGTCACTCTCTTGTGTCATTTTCATCGCTCCTGTGTGTCATTCTCATTTTTTTGTTTTTTTTCCCCCCTAACCTGATCGGCACCAGAAGAGGGTGAGGCAAGAGCGCATAACAATACCATCTCACGTCCACCCCCCTAATAATGTATTGGTCCTACTCGAACATGGAGCCCAACGTGGCAAGTTCAAGCACGTCCATGCCACTCCACGGCCAGGTCGAGACAGACGGAAGAGACGAAGATACGAATATAACGGTTCCGATTGACCCTCGTATAAATTGTTAACGTCATCGCACATATTCTTCGGGAACATTCGGCGCACCGTCGCTCTCGCTCCAACGAGAACCCGAGCTCGGTGCGGTCCGGGTCCGGCCGGCCAGGTGCGCGCCCGATAAGACGGCCCAAACAAACACGTGGTCCAGGGAGGCGAAGCCATCCGCCCTCTCATGTTCTTTTTTATAAGAGCCAGACGGCCCAAACAAGCACTCCCACCTCTACTACCACCACCGTCTCTCTCTTTTTTATTGTCTCTGCTTGTCATCGACGCAACGCACTGTGAGCACCGAGCACCCTCCTCCTCCCTTCTCTGTACTCTCAGGTTCTTCTTCTTCTTCTTCTTCTTCTGCTTCTTCTGCCTCGCTCGATCTCCTCACCCTCTCGTCGGCTGTGTGCGTGCCTCTGCAGGATAGAGAGAGCGATGGTGCTGTTCACGGTCGCCAAGAAAGAGACCGCTCCAATCGATGGCCAGAAGCCCGGCACCTCCGGCCTCAGGAAGAAGGTACACCCTGGGGTTTCCCCAATTTGAATCCTTCTGCTCGTTTGTCTCTGCTCTTCGTTCGTTTGTCCGGATCCGCCGTTTCCGTGTTTCTCCCATGCCGGTGCATGTTTAGATTACGCGTGCAAAGCGGAGAATACACTTGGATTAGTGGGGGAAAATTCGTGTGTATAATGTGGTTGTGCTTTGCTGGAGGGGATGTGGATTGGGATCTTTCGCTGCTGATTCGTGGTATTCTCAGATCTGGAGTCGTTGAGTGTTGGATTTGGATCTTTTGGCTGTGTAGTTAGTTGAATCTTTCTTTATTCTCGATGACCGAGGATTATACTTGTAAATGTGATTGTTTGGAGACTGTGAATCAACTCTGACATTGTGCATTTTCGCTGGATGAACCAGAAAAGTTCCTCCTACGATCCAATTGTGATTTCCACGTATTGCTCTATTTGTCTACTGCACCTGCATACTCACAGGTTGTTCAATTTTTAACAAGCTAAGAACATGATTGGGATGTGCCCTTTACCATTAACTACATATAATCTCTTCGCGATCTATGAAGATACGTAAATGCAATGCAATGTGGAGAATCATTTCATCGCTTAATTAAGAGCAATATGGAAATTCATGATAGGGAGAAGAGGGGGAACACTTTGGAAGCGACAGCTTCTGATTACCTGCAAATGGTTTAATGCTTCTATTTTAGAGTGATCTTTCTGCTTGCTACACTTCCATTATGAGAAATGCGAGGGTGATGATATCACATGAGGACTTCTCTTATTCTTCTCTACTTCTGATGAGTGAACAGTTGCAAACTAATGGATTATTAGCTAACATTTAGATATGGAAGAGTATGTGGGCAAAAAAAAGGAACTTGGGAGTTCTATTAGCAATTCATCTGATTAGCTTGTTGCTTTCTCATTATGATAACATTATTATACTTTGCCAGCTTTATTTTCTTTCCTTAATTTATCATTTTGAATGATTTACAATCTTTCACTCACAATTTAAAAATGGCCATACTTCCCAGGTAACAGTGTTCCAGCAACCTAATTATCTCCACAACTTTGTTCAAGCTACATTCAATGCGCTTTCACCCAGCAATGTCAGAGGTATTTTCTCTCTTTGTTTAGGTTATGCATGTTTGATGTTAATGTCATTTTCCTTTCACTGCAACTACACCTATATGCTCTGTATGTGTGTTGGCCGTTTCCAATGTTTAAGTTTTTTTTTTGCATTTTATACAGTTCTTTAATATTTTTAATGCAAAAAAAGTGCTGATTGTTGCCGAGGATGGACTGGGTGGATTGGCCAGGATTGAATCAGATTGGCTGATTAGTGTCTAACTCCTGATCTTTCCTTCTTTGGTTAACATTCACTTGTTAAGAGACCCACAATCGTAACAAATTTACTATGTTTCCATACCTATATAAAACTCTTTCCTACACCAACCCTGATTTCTCTCTCTACCTCACTCTTACCTCTCCCAATTTGTAAGGACCAATGGTTGTTGAGCTTGATGAGGGCTTGTTGTGGTCAACCTGGGGGGATGAGGACAGGGCTGGGCTTTGTCCATGGCCAATCTTGGATGAACAACAATGGATAGAATTGGTGGATGGCTGGTGGCCATAGCCACGGCTGATCTGATGTCTGAGCAACCAACTAGTGGTTGAGGAGTCTGAGTTAGGAGAGCTGGAGGTTGATGAGGCCCGTGGGTGAGGAGTCTGAGCTAGGAGAGCTGGAGGCTGGTGAGGCCCTTGGGCAAGTCCAGGCATAGTCATCCAGACCTAGTTGCTCAGAGCAGCTTTCTCACATGTGGTAACTACGGCAGCGAGTTCTTCTTCTTTGCACTTCTTATGTTCCCTCTTATGCCCTGACCGGTCTGGCCTTCCCTCTTTCCTCTTGCATTATTCCAGTTCTGCTGGTAGATTAGTGTTAGGAAATTGAGCCTCGGACTCTGTGGTTGTTCTTTCTACAACTCAAACTTGTATGTTGAATTCTTTCACATTGTCAAAGAACTCTAATGTGATTGAAAATCGCTATCATATTTGCTCCCTACCCTCTTGTTTTAAAATTTTACATCCTTTGTGTCAGTAACTCTTTTTTTGTTTCTTTAGTGTGTGATGGTGGTGAGATATTAGAATTCGGCCTTTGCCTTTCACTCTCTTTGTGCTGATGCCTAGTGATCAGAGGGAGTTGGACTAAGGTGGTTCTTGCATCATGGGGTCAAGCTAGGGTTGATGGAGGGCAGGCTAGGGCCAAGGGGTTGTAAGATGAGGAGGAAGACTGGAGGAAGGGATTGATATTGGTTTCCTTCTATTTTTCTCATCTTTTGTCATGTAGGTTAAGGGTGTGTTATTAGGAAAAGTCAAATCTCATGTGCAATGCTACATCTCAGATGTTGAGAAAGGGAGAGAGATCTAGAGAGAGTAAGAGAGAGGCATGGCTTTTTTCCTAGGACAAAAAAAGGGTTTCTTAAGTCCAAAGGTAGGAAAATTATTTTCTGAACTAAGAAAATTTTTCATGACTGTTCATTTTCCTAAATCTCAAACCTTTGGGAAAGCAACCTTTCTCAAGAGTAGACATTTTGGCCCTATTTTCCAGAACCCTAACCCACTTTTAAGAGTAATACAAAGTTATATGAAGTCCATGGAAATAGTTTCCTATGTTAATCTGAATATTGTTTGATTTCTTCTGAACACCTAGACCTTATGTTTTAATAACTATAATAATGAAATTTCACATCATAGAAATATTAGTTTCCAAACCAATACTATACTAATTGACAATCAAACAAGGTATTGACCTCTGCATTTGACTCTGTCCTACCCATATGAGTTGACTTGTATCTGGGCCAGACGGAGTCGGCCGAATCGTCCAGCCTGCCTCGCCAGCCAATGTTGGACCCCTCTGTATCCAATTTTTGATAATTTTTGAAGGATAAGAGTAAAGATAATGGTGAATAAGGATAATTTCAGGGATAAGGATACATATTCTCAAAGGATAACGATGGATTGGGACACCATTCAAGCTGATAGGTATCCATTAACCTCTGACCTGCGGGGCAGGCACCAACTGAGGTTTCACATGGGCCCCGACCCCATGGACTTTGCCGGGCTAGGGGGGTGGGGGCCACTATCGAAGAGATATCTGGCCTGCCCATGGCTTGGGCTACTGGTGATTCAGGCTCGATCGTGGGCAGGTGGGTTTACTCTTTGTATTCCACAAAAAGAAAAAAGGAAAAAGACTATAACCATGTGCACATGTGTCTCTGTCTAACCCTACTCAATAATTTTGCTCATCATCCTTTCCCAATGATGCTGGTTCTATATATGCTCTTTCCTTTCTTAGCCTTCTCATGTAAAGTGCTGCGGTTTTTTTCCTCCAGGTAGAAAGGAGCTGACATGTAATATCCTCTAAGCATCGGATGTAATCTTTCTTCTTTTTTCTTCTAATGAAATGTGGCTGTATGCCACCTTCCCATAAAAAATATCCTTTAAGCATTCGCTCCCTTAAGTTGTACATGGGCAAGTGTTTAATGCACTAGTTCTCATCTACCACTAAGTGGGTCATTTTATTGGCAAACTGTTCATTTTCTTACATGTTTATTAGATCAATCTTCGTATAGATTTTGGGCCCCTCTAAGCATGACAACAGAAGCAAGTAAGTTGTTTACCTTCCATAGACAGGACTTTGAGGTTTTCTCCTTCCACATTCTCTTTTTTCTTTAATACAATATGTGATACCGCCCACTTTCAAAAAAAGAAAGAAACAAGGAAAGAAAAGGCAAAGTAGTCTCCCTGAAACTGCAAGTATGATGGGTCCAATAACCAAAGGTTATTGGGAAAATTACTATAAAGGGCATAAAAAATTTAGAATTTCTAGTAAGGGCACTCTAATTCTAAACTAAGAAATGCACTCCTTCTAAATTTGATGTCTATAAGGGACAAAAGTCACTTTTTTCTAATATACTACCAAAAACACCCTCAAATGTTTTGAGTAAAGACTGTTCCACTTAAAATCAAATGTGATATGACTTTAAAAAACTAACATCTTAAAACATCAGAAAATGGTATTGCTTTGAAATTTTGAGAGGGAGAGAGGAGGGAGAGATAGTGGTGGAAAAAAAGAGCTGGAATCGGCGAGGAAGATAAGAATGAAAAGGCAATAGCCGCAACGCTGCTGAACTTGCCAGGACAAAACAGATGAGTTTTGGAAGGATAGGAAGCTGTATAGAAGAAGAGGAAGGCAAAGATGATAAGACACAGGAGAATAAGGCGAAGATGAAGAAATGTAGAAGATGGAGTAAGACGATGCTGGAAATAGCAACAAGCGGCATTCCACAATGGACGGGGGATAAAAGTTGGTCTGCTCTCAGCACCGTCTTCAACAAATAGAGAATGCAGAGACTCTCTAAACCATTGCTACCACCATCTGCCCCTCTCTTTCTGTGCTCCTTATAACCTTGACACCAGTGCAGTAGAGATGGTTATGAGAGAGGGAGGGAGGGAGGGAGGAAGGGAGACTCCACAAGGGGGCATCACTGGCTGCAATGTTAGGTTGGCTTTCAGGAGCATTTTGGGTAGTACCATGCCCATAATTCCTTTCCTTCATACTCATTGACTGGGAATTTTCTTTTCCCTCTGTCCTTGTGGAGGGTGAAAGAGGGATATCAAAAATGTTCTCAATCTATTAGGGCATTTCAGGAAAAGCACATTTTTATGACTTAGAAATTCATTAAATTATAATACTTGTGATGCCCTTTCTAGTAATTTTACCAAGGTTATTTATTAATATTAAATTACTTTTACTTCATGTATCTAAGCATGGTTTAAATTTTAAATTTGCAATCTTATTTATGTGGTTCCTAAGGGGTTGGACAGATTCTTTAGGAATAAGTTTCAGTGCATATGTGGCCCAGAGATATGCATGATTTATGATATGTGTAAGGTAGATCAGACTTTTTTTTTCCCTTCCGTTTTTAAATGGTTGACAATATTTGACTTTAGGCAAATTGCTTTTTTAACTAATTGGGGGGGGCAAAGTCCCCCACTCCCTACCTCAAACCATTGGTAGCCTTGGAAGGACCTCCACTCTTGGTTTCACAAGAACCTGGTGGTGGGTCTCTTTGAGTAGAAAGGAAAGGAGAAGTGAACAAAGAGGAGAATAAAGGAAAGAAGAAGAAAGAAAAGTGGTGTTTGTGACTCCCAACAATTGTGGTGGCACTGGTTGGCAACTCACTCCTGTACCAGTGGTGGAGGGGGTTGGGTGGTGATAACCAACGCTGCAGGGGGTTTGGGGTGGGGTTTGCCAATGTTGGGCGAAGCCCCATCCCTCCCTCCTGGAAAGATAATTAATACAGAATGCTAAGCCCTGATAGGGACCCACACTGTTTGGTTCAAAATGGCCCAGTGGTGAGTATCCCCTCCCCTTGAACAATGGGTGACCTGTCCTTTAAGAATTCAGATACCATCTGAGGAAAGTCTTGCACGTAAGCAGGCTACTGTCCAAAGATCGAATGGGAGCTTGGAAAGACAGCAAGTGTGGTCAACATGGGCAACCAACATTCAACACATAGCACATCATCATTGATTGGATGTATTAGCAGAGTTTCATAAAAAGCCACCCCTTGGATTTGCTAACATAAATAGGATGATCACTATCACCTAGATAGAGAGATAGAGAGTGAATGGAGAGGTTTATAGAGAAAGCCAACTTGCTAAGTTCTTGTCAGTGTATACTATAACTTGTATACCTATCATTGATGTACATTATTGTTCTTTTATAGCCCACTGTTAATGTGTTGGCTTGTCCATCTATACCTACCAGTGGTAGAGAGGTGAGTTTTGGCCAATACCTACCTTTACTGTCTTGATATGATAAATTTCATAGTGTTGGACCACCTCCTTTTGGAAATAGACTAGCATTAGGATGAACCAATTTTGCAAGTGTGGTCTAATGGTGGCCCATGCCCAATGACGGCCTCCTTACTTCTGCTTGATAATTTTTTCTGTGTGAAGACACCCCACTGCTGAAGGTAGCTCACCGTTAGAGTATGCCAACAGTAGGAGTGGTCCAATGATGTCCCATGTCCAATTGCATCCCTCCCATTTCACTTGTGCAAAGTCTGTAAGGGTATAAAACCGCCACCATTAAGAAACAGCCCAAAATTGGAGTATGCCATTGGTGGGCGGCTCATGCCATTGGTGGTCATCCTTTAAAAAATTCAAGAATTGTCGAAGTCCATCTTAAGCCATCATTGAATGCCAAATAGCAGTTCTCTCCTAAAACTCATAGAAATGACTCAATCTATTTCAATCACCATTGAAGACCCAACAATGGTGCTCTCCTAAAACTCAGAGTTGACTATATCCAACATTGGTGCTCTGCAAAACTGAAAAAGTTGACTAGGTCCATCTTGGGCGACCATTGAACATCCAATAGTCACTCCTTCCTAACATTCAATTAAAATTTACTGATGCCTATTTTGGGACATTATTGAACATCCAGTGGGAGACACTCAAAGTTGCCTAGGTCCTAGATTTAGGTCACTATTGGCATGTCCAACAATGATTTATGTCTAAAAGCTTTCAAAAATATGAACTGCAGATGGAAAGTCATCTTTAGTCTTTTTAGAGCTTCATTCACTATTTTACATTTTTTTGATGAATGGAAATACACAACTGATGTCCTTTTAATTTTTTTTCACTTTCTCACTGTTGAATAGAAATGCAAGTTATTGTGTACTTTGACAATGTCTGAGATATTTTGTTTGGCAATATCAGGTGCAACCATTGTTGTTTCTGGGGATGGTCGCTATTTCTCTGAGGAAGCAATCCAGGTGCTAATGCAGTCATAGAAATTCATTAGAATGACCGTTCTATTAATGTTGAAGGATATCAGCTACTTGGTTTTTTTCTTTTTTACATATGTCCTCCAGTTTATGTTTGAGTTGATGGTTGTGTGTCTGTATTTTTTATACTAAATTGTCTATGCATATGTGTAGCCAAGCTCTGCTTGTAGTCTGCATTCCTAACTGCTAGTGGATGTGTTCAATTTCCAAGCTAGAATTAAATTTTTTTTGGGGAAAAATGTCAACTACATAAAAATCTTCAACATGTTCACCATGCCTTTCTTTTAAGATTGTTTATTGATTTCAAATCTCCACTTGATGATCTTTGCTTCCTACTAATATATTCTGCTGGGAATATGAAACAGTGATACACATTTCTTTCTACCTCTCTTGACATTTTTCCTTGATCTTCCTGTTGTTTTCATCATGTATATTTGGATTCCTATACTGATTGTAGCAAAACATGCATATGCTTTATTACATAGACAAACCAATATTGTCTGAATTGTATGAATTGCTCTACGTAAAAGATTCTCATGCCCCTGTTTCCAGAAGCAGCAATCTTAATTTTTGGTTAAACTTGCAGATTATCGCTAAAATGGCTGCTGCAAATGGAGTAAGACGTGTTTGGGTTGGACAAAATGGACTGCTCTCAACACCTGCTGTATCTTGTGTCATACGTGAAAGAGTTGGTGCAGATGCAAGTTCTTCTCTCATAACAATTTCACTGAACAAAGTTGATGGGCTGTATTTTATGACATGATGTTTTTATATCTCAGTAGAATACTTGCTTAATTTTTGGTCTTTTCATGTACTTTGTGAAAAATAGGGATCTAAGGCATCTGGAGGCTTTATCTTGACAGCAAGTCACAATCCTGGTGGTCCACATGAGGTATTTATTTACTACATTCTCTCTTGCTTGGTTACTGTCCACATAAATATGTTTTAAGAAGAAATATGTTTCAGTAGTGTTTTTTGGAAGGTGGCATACATCCACATTTCATTAATGTTTCAGTAGTGTTGTTTTTCTCATGTTTCCTTCTAGGGTTTTTTGCACAAACTATTGTTACAGGAGAAGTTGCAGATATATCATTATTGGAAATGTATTAGCATATATATCACCACTATTTTGCAAAACTTGCAAATATGCTATAGCCGTAACCCCCTTCACCACTCGCCAATTTAACTATGGTTAGGTCTAACCAGACGTGAGAAAAGACGAAAATGCCCACGGTTATCTCCCTTAGGGTTTGGTTTTTTTTGCAAAAAAACCCTAGATAGAATCTTAAAGCAGAAATAACACATTTAGTAGGGATTTATAAACAAATAACGAGACTCTAGGGTTGAAATGCAAGGAGAGTCATCTTCTTCCTCTCTTCCATGTGTTTCCCAAACCCTAAATGGATGATGGCACCGTCCGACAGGGCTGGCCTCTGTCTAGTGGGGAGGTGGGGGTTGCATCGCCGGCGGGCTGCTTGTGCCAGAGCAACGGCGGCGGCTACGTGGTGCGGGGAGGGAGAGGAAGTAGGAAAGGGGCCGCGGGCTCGTGGTGGCACTGGCGGGCTGCACCCCCTACCCCCGCTGCCGGCCTGCAGGCCCCTTCCCCCTCTGCTCCCTTCCTCCTCCCCCTGCCGTCGGCCTGCAGCCCCCCGCCCCCTTCCCCTGCCGCCAGCCTGCAGCCCCCCTCTCCTTCCACCCTCTTCCCCCTCCCACCGTCCCCAGCCTACAGCTCCCATCCCCTTCTCGCCCTCTTCCCCCTTCCCAGGTCATGTGGGCTTGCAGCCGCCCTCCCCTCAGCCCTCTTCCCCCTGCCCCCGCAGCCAGCTTGCAGCCTCCCTCCCCTTCCGCCCCCTTCCCCCTCCCCCCCGCCAGTCCGCAACCTCCCGTCATCCCCCTGCCTCTCTCTCTCTCAGTGGTGTGAAGAAGAGGGGTATTTTGGTCATAAGACCTCCAACTAACGGGAATATTAGAATCTTTGAGAAATATTTGAGACCCCGTCGACGGAAGTTAACCGCAGTGGCATATTTGCAAGTTTTTCAAAATAATGGTGATATATATGTTAATATGTTTTCAGGAATAATATATCTGCAATTTCGCCTGTAACAATGGTTTCTGTGCAACAGACCCTTCATTTTATCTCTGATCTTGTATGTGCTGTTGACCCACCTTCATGAAGTTTGTACATGTGAGACTGTAGCTGATTGCTCTTCTGTTTCCTTTCTGTTGTTTAAGTAAGAACTTCTTTACTTGATGGGTTTGTCCCAGTTTTACTTCCGTACACTCGATTATTTTTGGAGTCATGTGATTTCAGTGGTAGGGGTTTGTTGAAGTTTAGAGTATGATGTCTGTCATTTGAACTCCAATTGTGAGAAATATATATAAAAGTGTATTTTGAGTACTCCAACCTGAAAGCTTGAATCTTTTAACTGTACTTTATGTACTATTAGGAGCATAAACCTTTGGATTTGAGTTATGCGTTGAGCAGCATGACATAAACTTTGCACATCAACTTTTGTGCAATCAGTCTTGGATTGGTTTTATAGTTTGAGGGGGATATGAAAGAAGAGATTATAATAAAAGAAATATAACTGATAGAATCCCACAACAGGGCACATACATTTATGAAATGCCATGTTCTCTAATGGCATCAATTCTCCCACTAAAAGCTAATGGTAAAACAAAAATTGCTACAAATGGAAAAATAGAATGGGTTGATTATATTGTTGGATACCCAGCATATGTTCATGGTTTTATGGTTCTCCCAAATGGTCGTGCTAAATAGTAATCTGTGCTTAATGGAAACCAGCATGGCAGGACTGTCCCATCATGTTCTTATGAGTGCACAATGAAGAAACTGCAGAAATTCAGAACCTTTTCTGATTTGATTATAATTCTTTTTTGGGATTTTTGCAAATAAACCATTGTTAAAAATGAATTGGCAAAAAATCCACTCTAGGAGATGCATTAGCGAGAGTATCACTAATTTAACCTATATTGTGCAAAAATACTATCGCTGTAACTGTCCGTTATCACCCGTGAAGTTAACCATGGTTAATCTTAACTCAACTTGGGAAAAGACCAAAATACCCTTAGTTAAAATAAAATAATAAAAATAAAAATACCCTCCAATCTCCCTCCCGCCGGCCCCCTCCCTCCCTCCCCCTACCGGAACCCCCCTGCCCCTTCACCTGCAGTTGCTGAACACCCCTCCCCGTGTGTTGCAACCCCCCTGTCGGAACCCCCCTCCCCCTGCCTTGTCGGAACCCTCCTCCCCCTGCCCCTACAACATTGGCACTGTCATTCCTCCCTCCAATAGCATCACGGCACTGTCGTACCTCCCTCCAATAACATCACAGCACCGATCCAACTGTCGCCGCCCCGATCTAGACTCTGCTGCTAGGGAAGATGATGAGGTTTCACAGGGGGGGAGAAAGAGAGAGAGTTGGAGGGTTGGGCGTCGGGGGAGGAAAAGGGGCTCGGGGGTCGAGGTTGGGGGAGCGGTGTGTCGGGGTAGGGAGAGAGGGGGCTCACGGGGTCGAGGTTGGAGGGGCGGAGCGTCGAGGGAGGGAGACAGGGTCTCAAGGGGTTGAGGTCAGGGGGGGGGTGCATCGGCCGCGGGACGGGGCTCAGGGGGTCAAGGTTGGGGGGTTGTGCGTTGGGGAGGGATGCCCAGGTCAACGGATCGCCCAGGTTGGCAGGCTGCCCTGAGGCTGCCCCTGTTGCCGATGCCCTGACATTGGCAGACAGCGTCGCTGCCGATGGGCCTCCAACAGCTGACGACCCTTGTGACGACCCGGATTCCGGATATCAGATATACCCGGTAGGACTACCGAATACACCTGATATCACTTGGAACCCGCGAGGCCTCTCAAGAGCGGTAAAGCTCCGAAGGGAAAAAGGATTGTCGTGTAGTACATTGAACTGACAGATATAGCAGTAAGCAATTAAATTTCATTAGATCGGGTTGCTAAAATAGCAGAAATAAAATTATATTTTATTTAACAGATTTTAACAATTACATGCCAGAGTCAAGTCCAAAGGAAAGACAACAAGTCTAACAGCAGTACAGTCGACAGAAAAGAAAGACGTACCAATAAGTCGGGAGAACCCCGACGGAGGTACCAGCTGGCAGCTACGACTCGAACTCCAGGACCCGCGGAAGCAGCACGAACAAAGTCACCCCACCTGAAAAGCAGGGGTGAGCCTCGTGTCACTGGCTCAGTAGGGGTCACGCGGATCCCCACTGAAAACAACGCAGTAACACGCAACACGAAAAGAACAGTAGTAGCAAAGCAGGAAAACTACTACTAGAAAGCTGTAAAAGAAAGCCGTCAACGGAAAGAGCAGCTACTGCTAAAAGAAGAGAAAAGCCGCATTCCCCAGAATACAGCCACCGACAAACCCCGGCGCTCAAAGCCACTCGAACCACGACACAGAGAGACTCGGGCGCACGCACGCCCCAATTGCCGTGTACGCTCACCAAAGCACAGCCACGTACACGACCGGAGCGTCGTGTACCACACTAAGCTGGTCCAGGCCCAGCCCAGAACAGACCAACTCAGAAGGGAAACACAGACTCCGAGAAAACACGAGAGTCACGCGTCATGTGACGGAAGCACCTCCTCATTAGAAGAACAGCCAGCTGCGTCCACTGACGCCTTATGCTGCGCTGACAAGTGTCTCGTCTACGCTGTCGTCACAACGGCCCGACAGAGACTAAGACCACCTCACAAGTAGAACGGCCAGCTGCGTCCACTGACGTCTTATGCTACGCCAACAAGTGTCTCGTCTACGCTGTCGTCACAACGGCCCGACAGAGACTACGACACAACCACAGCACCAGAACAGGAGCTACAGTAACAAGTGACTAGTCAGGGTCACGCCCGTCGGCGCATGTCCTCAGCCCCTGACCACGTGTGCACACACTGGCTCTTGCCTGAGCCAGGCCCTCTAGCTAGTTTTTCCCCCTCCGTAGGACGCTACGGCCAAGCCGGGGACCCACGGAACAGCTTAGGAACCGTTAATCGGGATACCCTACCACCTCTCCCTGGTGGGTCGACCGCGTCGTAGGGCTACAACCAGTGGAGGCTCACAAGACACGGAGACTCTGAAACACGAGTGCTGGAGTACTGATAGGCCAGGCCGCGCTGTCGCCCGTACTACAAAGCACAAAGGCAGGACACCAACTGCCAACAGACTCAAGACAAGACAACTAGACCTGCAAACACCACGATCCTTGAGTTACGCAACTCAGGGTCAAGATCGTCGTGCAAAGCGGTAACACACCGCCAATCGAGCTAATCCTAAGCCGGGAAACGACTCACACGGAGGAAACAACTCACGAAAACCTGAGGGAACACCAAGACCCTCAGCACACCTGGACACGTGGACCGAGGTGAGACGATACCTCGAGTTATCCAGAACAACCGTCTCGAGCTGGACAGAACCGTCAAGACACACACACCGGGTCACATGTCAACCACTGGGTCACACCGGGTTGACCCGAACCGGCCAACGACACACCAAACGACTCAACAGGATGGGCGGTCGCACAGGAACCACACAACGTAACACAATCCCTAGAGGCTAAAAACACCACATGCATGCGCCGGATCGCGAGATCAGGGCGATTTCCTCAAATCGACCCAAAACGAGTCACCGAGGTTCCCGGACTCCTACCGGCCCCGAATGACGACCAATCGACACAAAACCTACGTGAATGAGATCCAAACATCCAAGCGATCATTTTAACACTAACTAGACCGAGAATGATTGCCGTTCTCCGGCGAACCCTGAAAACGCCAAAACTACGATTTTCCCCAAACAAGCTCGATCTAGCCCGTTCTAGCGCCAAACCACGCACAGAAGCAGGGAAAACGTAGAGGACGAAGTGGTGATCCATCTCCCTACCTCCACCGAAGAAACCGGGTGCCGAAACAACTAAACCACGCCGAAAACCGCCAGGAACACGAACGGCGCCTTCTCGGAATCCACCGAGGGATCGCGCCCGCCACGCTCAAACCGCCGCCCCATCCCGCGTCCCGATCACTCCATCGCGTCCTCGCCTCGGCCAACTCCCCAACGGTGTGCACCCCGCGCCGAGAGACCCTGAAACGAGAGAGAACGAAGAGAGATGATGAACGGTTGAAAATGAGGCATCCGAAAGACCTAATAAAGATCCAATAGAGATCCAGGGCATTACATCCTCCCCTCCTTTAAGAAATTTCGTCCTCGAAATTTAAGGACTAACAAAGGAAAAGTAGGGAAGAACAACCCGACAACACAACTACAAAACGACACGAACCACGAGAAACAACGGTAAGACGACAGCATCGGACCACGAGACATTTGATCGAGTCGCAAGCTAACTCTACCAGGGAAGAGAGTATAGCAAAGCGAGCCGACAAGAGTTGGTCCACAAAGTGCTAATGATAGACAGACAAAATCATAAAGAAACAGCGCTTAAAAAAAAACAACAACAACGGGAGCACTCGCAGGATTCCGGCTCCGTACAGGACACAGAACCACGGAACACAACTGCAAGCTGGGTCACATCAAGGCACAACAGCAGTTGATCACACGACGATAGGGGACGAGTCATGTATCGAGCAGCTCACCGAGAAAAGACCCACGATAGCAATAAACGAGAATCACGAAACCTAACGCCAGCTGAAGACTGTACTGGACTTAACGACTCTGGAAATTGTATATCTGAGATTCCCATGTACTTCACACAGCAACGCTCTGATACCAACTGTGATGACCCGGATTCCGGATATCAGATATACCCGGTAGGACTACCGAATACACCTGATATCACTTGGAACCCGCGAGGCCTCCCAAGAGCGGTAAAGCTTTGAAGGGAAAAAGGATTGTCGTGTAGTACATTGAACTGACAGATATAGCAGTAAGCAATTAAATTTCATTAGATCGGGTTGTTAAAATAGTAGAAATAAAATTATATTTTATTTAACAGATTTTAACAATTACATGCCAGAGTCAAGTCCAAAGGAAAGACAACAAGTCTAACAGCAGTACAGTCGACAGAAAAGAAAGACGTACCAATAAGTCGTGAGAACCCCGATGGAGGTACCAGCTGGCAGCTACGACTCGAACTCCAGGACCTGCGGAAGCAGCACGAACAAAGTCACCCCACCTGAAAAGCAGGGGTGAGTCTCGTGTCACTGCCTCAGTAGGGGTCACGCGGATCCCCACTGAAAACGACGCAGTAACACGCAACACGAAAACAACAGTAGTAGCAAAGCAGGAAAACTACTACTAGAAAGCTGTAAAAGAAAGCCGTCAACGGAAAGAGCAGCTACTGCTAAAAGAAGAGAAAAGCCGCATTCCCCAGAATACAGTCACCGACAAACCCCGACGCTCAAAGCCACTCGAACCACGACACAGAGAGACTCGGGCGCACGCACGCCCCAATTGCCGTGTACGCTCACCAAAGCACAGCCACGTACACGATCGGAGCGTCGTGTACCACACTAAGCTGGTCCAGGCCCAGCCCAGAACAGACCAACTGAGAAGGGAAACACAGACTCCGAGAAAACACGAGAGTCACGCGTCATGTGACGGAAGCACCTCCTCATTAGAAGAACAGCCAGCTGCGTCCACTGACGCCTTATGCTGCGCTGACAAGTGTCTCGTCTACGCTGTCGTCACAACGGCCCGACAGAGACTAAGACCACCTCACAAGTAGAACGGCCAGTTGCGTCCACTGACGTCTTATGTTACGCCAACAAGTGTCTCGTCTACGCTGTCGTCACAACGGCCCGACAGAGACTACGACACAACCACAGCACCAGAACAGGAGCTACAGTAACAAGTGACTAGTCAGGGTCACGCCCGTCGGCGCATGTCCTCAGCCCCTGACCACGTGTGCACACACTGGCTCTTGCCTGAGCCAGGCCCTCTAGCTAGTTTTTCCCCCTCCGTAGGACGCTACGGCCAAGCCGGGGGCCCACGGAACAGCTTAGGAACCGTTAATCGGGATACCCTACCACCTCTCCCTGGTGGGTCGACCGCGTCGTAGGGCTACAACCACTGGAGGCTCACAAGACACGGAGACTCTGAAACACGAGTGCTGGAGTACTGATAGGCCAGGCCGCGCTGTCGCCCGTACTACAAAGCACAAAGGCAGGACACCAACTGCCAACAGACTCAAGACAAGACAACTAGACCTGCAAACACCACGATCCTTGAGTTACGCAACTCAGGGTCAAGATCGTCGTGCAAAGCGGTAACACACCGCCAATCGAGCTAATCCTAAGCCGGGAAACGACTCACACGGAGGAAACAACTCACGAAAACCTGAGGGAACACCAAGACCCTCAGCACACCTGGACACGCGGACCGAGGTGAGACGATTCCTCGAGTCATCCAGAACAACCGTCTCGAGCTGGACAGAACCGTCAAGACACACACACCGGGTCACATGTCAACCACTGGGTCACACTGGGTTGACCCGAACCGGCCAACGACACACCAAACGACTCAACAGGATGGACGGTCGCACAGGAACCACACAACGTAACACAATCCCTAGAGGCTAAAAACACCACATGCACGCGCCGGATCGCGAGATCAGGGCGATTTCCTCAAATCGACCCAAAACGAGTCACCGAGGTTCCCGGACTCCTACCGGCCCCCAATGACGACCAATCGACACAAAACCTACGTGAATGAGATCCAAACATCCAAGCGATCATTTTAACACTAACTAGACCGAGAATGATTGCCGTTCTCCGGCGAACCCTGAAAACGCCAAAACTACGATTTTCCCCAAACAAGCTCGATCTAGCCCGTTCTAGCGCCAAACCACGCACAGAAGCAGGGAAAACGTAGAGGACGAAGTGGTGATCCATCTCCCTACCTCCACCGAAGAAACCGGGTGCCGAAACAACTAAACCACGCCGAAAACCGTCAGGAACACGAACGGCGCCTTCTCGGAATCCACCGAGGGATCGCGCCCGCCACGCTCAAACCGCCGCCCCATCCCGCGTCCCGATCACTCCATCGCGTCCTCGCCTCGGCCAACTCCGCAACGGTGTGCACCCCGCGCCGAGAGACCCTGAAACGAGAGAGAACGAAGAGAGATGATGAACGGTTGAAAATGAGGCATCCGAAAGACCTAATAAAGATCCAATAGAGATCCAGGATATTACATCCTTCCCTCCTTTAAGAAATTTCGTCCTCGAAATTTAAGGACTAACAAAGGAAAAGTAGGGAAGAACAACCCGACAACACAACTACAAAACGACACGAACCACGAGAAACAGCGGTAAGACGACTGCACCGGACCACGAGACATCTGATCGAGTCGCAAGCTAACTCTACCAGGGAAGAGAGTATAGCAAAGCGAGCCGACAAGAGTTGGTCCACAAAGTGCTAATGATAGACAGACAAAATCATAAAGAAATAGCGCTTAAAAAAAAACAACAACAACGGGAGCACTCGCAGGATTCCGGCTCCGTACAGGACACAGAACCACGGAACACAACTGCAAGCTGGGTCACATCAAGGCACAACAGCAGCTGATCACACGACGATAGGGGACGAGTCATGTATCGAGCAGCTCACCGAGAAAAGACCCACGATAGCAATAAACGAGAATCACGAAACCTAACGCCAGCTGAAGACTGTACTGAACTTAACGACTCTGGAAACTGTATATCTGAGATTTCCATGTACTTCACACAGCAACGCTCTGATACCAACTGTGACGACCCGGATTCCGGATACCAGATATACCCGGTAGGACTACCGAATACACCTGATATCACTTGGAACCCGCGAGGCCTCCCAAGAGCGGTAAAGCTCCGAAGGGAAAAAGGATTGTCGTGTAGTACATTGAACTGACAGATATAGCAGTAAGCAATTAAATTTCATTAGATCGGGTTGCTAAAATAGCAGAAATAAAATTATATTTTATTTAACAGATTTTAACAATTACATGCCAGAGTCAAGTCCAAAGGAAAGACAACAAATCTAACAGCAGTACAGTCGACAGAAAAGAAAGACGTACCAATAAGTCGTGAGAACCCGACGGAGGTACCAGCTGGCAGCTACGACTCGAACTCCAGGACCCGCGGAAGCAGCACGAATAAAGTCACCCCACCTGAAAAGCAGGGGTGAGCCTCGTGTCACTGGCTCAGTAGGGGTCACGCGGATCTCCACTGAAAACAACGCAGTAACACGCAACACGAAAACAGCAGTAGTAGCAAAGCAGGAAAACTACTACTAGAAAGCTGTAAAAGAAAGCCGTCAACGGAAAGAGCAGCTACTGCTAAAAGAAGAGAAAACCCGCATTCCCCAGAATACAGCCACCGACAAACCACGGCGCTCAAAGCCACTCGAACCACGACACAGAGAGACTCGGGCGCACGCACGCCCCAATTGCCGTGTACGCTCACCAAAGCACAGCCACGTACACGACCGGAGCGTCGTGTACCACACTAAGCTGGTCCAGGCCCAGCCCAGAACAGACCAACTCAGAAGGGAAACACAGACTCCGAGAAAACACGAGAGTCACGCGTCATGTGACGGAAGCACCTCCTCATTAGAAGAACAGCCAGCTGCGTCCACTGACGCCTTATGCTGCGCTGACAAGTGTCTCGTCTACGCTGTCGTCACAACGGCCCGACAGAGACTAAGACCACCTCACAAGTAGAACGGCCAGCTGCGTCCACTGACGTCTTATGCTACGCCAACAAGTGTCTCGTCTACGCTGTCGTCACAACGGCCCGACAGAGACTACGACACGACCACAGCACCAGAACAGGAGCTACAGTAACAAGTGACTAGTCAGGGTCACGCCCGTCGGCGCATGTCCTCAGCCCCTGACCACGTGTGCACACACTGGCTCTTGCCTGAGCCAGGCCCTCTAGCTAGTTTTTCCCCCTCCGTAGGACGCTACGGCCAAGCCGGGGGCCCACGGAACAGCTTAGGAACCGTTAATCGGGATACCCTACCACCTCTCCCTGGTGGGTCGACTGCGTCGTAGGGCTACAACCAGTGGAGGCTCACAAGACACGGAGACTCTGAAACACGAGTGCTGGAGTACTGATAGGCCAGGCCGCTCTGTCGCCCGTACTACAAAGCACAAAGGCAGGACACCAACTGCCAACAGACTCAAGACAAGACAACTAGACCTGCAAACACCACGATCCTTGAGTTACGCAACTCAGGGTCAAGATCGTCGTGCAAAGCGGTAACACACCGCCAATCGAGCTAATCCTAAGCCGGGAAACGACTCACACGGAGGAAACAATTCACGAAAACCTGAGGGAACACCAAGACCCTCAGCACACCTGGACACGCGGACCGAGGTGAGACGATTCCTCGAGTCATCCGGAACAACCGTCTCGAGCTGGACAGAACCGTCAAGACACACACACCGGGTCACATGTCAACCACTGGGTCACACCGGGTTGACCCGAACCGGCCAACGACACACCAAACGACTCAACAGGATGGGCGGTCGCACAGGAACCACACAACGTAACACAATCCCTAGAGGCTAAAAACACCACATGCACGCGCCGGATCGCGAGATCAGGGCGATTTCCTCAAATCGACCCAAAACGAGTCATCGAGATTCCCGGACTCCTACCGGCCCCGAATGACGACCAATCGACACAAAACCTACGTGAATGAGATCCAAACATCCAAGCGATCATTTTAACACTAACTAGACCGAGAATGATTGCCGTTCTCCGGCGAACCCTGAAAACGCCAAAACTACGATTTTCCCCAAACAAGCTCGATCTAGCCCGTTCTAGCGCCAAACCACGCACAGAAGCAGGGAAAACGTAGAGGACGAAGTGGTGATCTATCTCCCTACCTCCACCGAAGAAACCGGGTGCCGAAACAACTAAACCACGCCGAAAACCGTCAGGAACACGAACGGCGCCTTCTCGGAATCCACCGAGGGATCGCGCCCGCCACGCTCAAACCGCCGCCCCATCCCGCGTCCCGATCACTCCATCGCGTCCTCGTCTCGGCCAACTCCGCAACGGTGTGCACCCCGCGCCGAGAGACCCTGAAACGAGAGAGAACGAAGAGAGATGATGAACGGTTGAAAATGAGGCTTCCGAAAGACCTAATAAAGATCCAATAGAGATCTAGGGCATTACAACCCTGCTGATGATGCGCCCTCAGCAGTGGACATCCTTGTTGTTGATGCTCTTCCTTGTCGAAGAACACCACCTCATGGACATCCCTACGACTCCAGCGAGTGGGCTTCTTGGCGACGGTTGGGATGAAGGCATCTGCGGCGGACTCTCTCTTGCAGTGGACCGTATGACCACGCTGGAGTTGCCGGAGTCCGAAGCCCTCCTTGCAAGAGTCGCCCCTTCTCATCGGAGTTGCCCTCCTCACCAGCGTCTGAAGCGCACCTCTCTCTCTCTCTCTATCTGTGAGTCACCGAGGGTATTTAGGTCATTTAACATCCAACTAACGAGAATATTAGAATCTTGTTAGAATATTCGCTCTCTTGTTGACGGAAGTTGGACCACGATGGCATTTTTGCACAATATAGATTAAGGGAAAAATTACCCCTATATCTCTAAAATCATTCAAAATTACTCATATATGCCTACCTTTACGTTTTTACCGTAAAACTCCTAAAATCCTTAAGAAAATAGCCATTGTGCTCCTATCCACCCCTATCCTTAAAACAAAAAATTACCTCTATACCCGTGCAAAAAGGCACAATGATTATTTTCTTAAGGATATTAGGGGTATTACAGTAAATACGATAAAGGTAGGGGTATAAGGGTAATTTTGCAAGATTTTAAGGATGTAGGGGTAATTTTCCCCATATTTTAGTGATATGCTTACTAATGCGTTGCCTAGAGTGTTTTTTTGGCAATTCATTTTTAACAATGGTTTATTTGCAAAAATGCCTTCATTTTTCATTTTGTTTGAGAACTTTACTAAAACCCTTCACTTAGATAACCATCTAAAAATTTCGTCAAGGACACAAACACAGCCTGATGGTGTTTTTTGGGAACCAGTTGTAATTTTGATTTTTTGACATACAATGATAAATATTCTTCGAAGACGTGGAAGCCTTTGAAACTACAATGAATATCATTAGGATGCTACTTGCCAATGAAGCTTAGGAGTGGTTGAAGCATGCTAATCTTTGTGAAAGGTTAGTATTCTTGTAGTTTTGGTTTTACCATTTTGCTTCCTTCGGCAACTTAATATAGCGAATGTGGAGCGAAAGAAATAATAGAGTCTTAATATAGTGAAAGTATTTTGCTTATCCTTCATGCTACTTTGTGGGCTTTGTGGAGCAAAAGAAATAATAGAATCTTCAAAAGGGCAGCTAGACCAGAGATAGGATAGTCTCTCTTGTTTGCGAGAAAGTGGGTGCTTCGTCAAAACACTTATGTAAAGTGGAGGCACATAACTCCTCACTTTTCCTTTTGTTGGGAGGCTAATTTGGGTCACACCTACTTGGTGTGGAGGCTTTTTTATAGCAGTTTTTTGGTAGCTGAAAGCATATACTTGTACATCCCTTTCATCTTCTATTAATACATTTGTGGTTCCATCCACTTTTCAAAACTTAATATAGTTAATGTGGGATTTTTTATCAGCTTTTAAATTGTTGCTTTGTGATTCTCTTCACTTTGGTTATCTTTTTATGTCTTCAAGGACTTTGGAATCAAGTACAACATGGAAAATGGTGGACCTGCTCCTGAGGGCATTACTGACAAGATCTATGCCAACACGACGACAATTAAAGAATATTTTATAGCAGAAGATCTTCCAGATGTAAAACCACCATCCTCTTTCTTTCTAAGCTTTTGAGTAGTGTGAGATGGTCAACATTCCTTGATTTCTATATTTTATGTCTATAATTGCTGCAGGTAGACATTTCTACTGTTGGGGTAACAAGCTTTGAGGGACCTGATGGACCATTCGATGTGGATATTTTTGATTCAACAGATGATTACGTCAAGTTGATGAAGTATGATAACCTTCAACTTGGCTTCCTTTATGTTGCATTATGAATTCGTTGATTACAAGATGCTTTATTGCTCAAAATTCTAATCTGAAATTTTAATCCTTTTACCCATTTGACAAAATGGCAACATGGTGAAACTGTTGTGGGAGTTAAGCGCTTTGTCTCATCCTGTGACACCTACATCATGATTCATCCTTAAAGCTAACCCATATCAGCTTGTGTAGCTGGTTGTTTTCTGAAGAATTTAAGAAAAATGAGTCTATCTCACATGTAAAGCCTGCAGGAAATCAAGCATAGCTGAAAGTTGGACCATGCCTGCTTGTGTGGCCCCCTTTGAGCCCATTCAGACTGATTAGATCTGCTTCAACTTACGGTGGGACAAGTAGAATCTAGATGGCCTCCTTGTATTATTAAAGTCATATGTTCCAGTTCTATTTTTGATTTCATCTAGCAAATGTAACATTTGAAGTGGAATTAAAGAGTGGATATTCTTTTATGGGTTTTGCAATTTTCTTGTCATCACCCAAACCTTAGTCCTTCAAATTGAACTTTGCGATCTCCCAAGAATCTTTCGAGAATCTGTCTCTCCAGCTTGCTGAGATCCGAATGCCTGAAACACCTAGCCATATATGCAAAGTTTGGGCAAGTCCCGCAACTATCGTGTGCTTGGATTGGTCAGTTTGCTTTAGCTCATCCAAGCTTGAGGGCTTTGAAACTCATTCATTTTCTTCACCCTCCACCCACCATAGTGCTGTGAACACTTATGGCTGGTACATGATCGCTGTTGTGCCACCTACTATTGTTGTCCTACTTCTGTCGACCTGTCATATGCCCTCAATCGCCAAGCCAAATTACAGGAGGAGAAGAAGAAAAAGAAAAGAGGAAGAGGAGGTGGTCTCCTAGCCATGGTCAACCTGTCCATTGACCATTCACTACCCGCAAGCTAAGATGGAAGGGTCAACACCCTCACACACCCATCCAACTTCCTACTCTGCACTCCCTTCTGCTCCCCACTCTTGCAAATGACCCTTTTCTTATGTTGTTTTGGCATTACTGACTGGCTAAGTGAATGACGTTATAAATTTTCACTAAAAAAATATAAGCTTATTATAGTCTCTACTACCATAATACATTATTGAATCTTGATCTCCTGAGATGTCTTTGAGATCTCTCTGACCCGAGACGAAGCCGAGATCCGATACTACAACATTTCTATGGAAGACCAAATCCTAGGATCTAAGCTCTTTCTCTCTCTCTCTCTTCCTTCCTGTTGGTTATCGACATACTCAATGTCCCATGTGTGAGGCAAAAGCCTTAACAACATGAACTTGTTAGTGGCAGAAGAGGACTTAAAAGGATGCCGAATTTCTAGTTGAGTGTATTGACTGGTGGTATTTCACATGTTGGTTGGACCCCTATCTGCATACTTATTTACAGCAGGTCCAATGACAATCAACTCCACTCATTTCACCGTAGTTTATAAATAATGTAGCAACTGGTTATAATCTCCTCCCCAGTTCACATGAGAATTTAGATGTGAATGTCTGGGAACTTAGTGTCATGCCATGAACTGCCTTGTTACATAATTCTCTACATATTGAAGTAAAACTCAGGGTATTTGATTTACCAAGTAGTTCTACTTCTCAATCTTTTCCTAGGTTTGCTTGTAAATAAACATGCACCACCTTGTGCCCACATCTGATCCTCAAACGCTAAACCAGGTACCAGCCAAAGACTGGTTTAGTTGTGAACTTATCTGGTTGCTATTACACAAGATTGATACCTTGTATTTATCTTGCCATTATTGAGATCTTATATTAATCTTGCCATTTGCCTTTTCCTTTTCAGGACAATTTTTGACTTTGAGTCCATCCAGAAACTTCTGGCATCTCCAAAATTCACATTTTGGTGAGTGGTCCCTTAACCATATAGTGAAAGTTCTGATTATAATATGCCCAGTATCTTTGCTTTTGACATAGAAGAATGCATGATTTGGTTCACAATAGTTATGATGCACTTCATGGTGTTGCTGGAATTTATGCCAAGCGTATTTTTGTGGAAGAGCTCGGGGCAAATGAGAGTTCATTGCTGAACTGTACACCTAAGGTATGAAAGAATTTTTTCCTGCTATGATCACATGTGCTTAAAGTATTATCATGTGTGCCTTGTCTTGGGAAATAGGAGGACTTTGGTGGTGGGCATCCAGATCCCAACCTCACCTATGCAAAAGAATTGGTGGCACGCATGGGACTAGGCAAGACAGCCCTGGAGGGTGAACCACCAGAGTTTGGTGCTGCTGCTGATGGCGATGCTGATCGTAATATGATCCTTGGTAAAAGGTACTTAAACAATATGTTGATCTATTAAATTAAGGAGGAAATATCACCTTAGACTTACATGATTTTGTAATGCTAGATTTTTTGTGACTCCTTCGGATTCTGTTGCCATCATTGCTGCAAATGCAGTTCAATCCATTCCTTATTTCAGCTCCGGCTTGAAGGGTGTTGCCAGGTATTAAGGATAAATGCATTCTCAACGTTTTTGCAGTGTGCATGTGTCTATCCCTTGCATGTTCTATTCTGACATAGAGCTCTGTCATAATTGTGTGCATACCTTTCATAAAAGTTCATTTAAAATTTTATGGAAACAAGTTTCTGCATGAGATTCATCAACTCTTAACCTTGTTTCAGGAGCATGCCCACATCAGCTGCACTTGATGTTGTAGCAAAAAATTTAAATCTGAAATTCTTTGAGGTACTTAATCTGCCAACTGGGTGCTCATCAATTCATTTCTTCAGTTGTTAATGCTCTAAGGAATGTGGAAATTTGTTTGACTTCAGGTGCCCACTGGCTGGAAATTTTTCGGGAATCTGATGGATGCTGGAGTTTGTTCAATATGTGGTGAAGAAAGCTTTGGGACTGGTATGATTTGACATTCATTCTTATTTTGGCTTAGGTTTGCTTTTCCCATATGCAATGTCAAATCTATTTGTAGTGGTTATGACACTAGAAGATGCTGTTTGGAGAAAGTAAAAGGTTATGCAGTTATTCCTGCTTTCTGTCTTTCCTGGTTAAGGTCCTTTTAATATGTGCCCCATGAACTTACCATGCTATATGTAAGACTTTCTATATCTGTAATCACCAGGACCTAAAATTTTGATGATTACCTATTTCTGCTCCTGTGGAAATTATGAATGCCTAATCAGCATATGTTCAAGCATGACTGTAATCTGATAGTGATCTTTGCGTATTTGGATTTTATTCTAGAGAAATAACTTCAAATTACTAGTAATCATATCATTTGAGTTGAAACCATCATGGTAATTTCCAAGTAGAAAATGACAGCACACCTGTCCAAACTGATGCTGGAAGAAGACATGAGCAAGTGGCATTATTATCTGATAATGTGGTTACAATCTAATCCTAAGCATAAACGTGAAAAGAGGAAAAGGATTAAGAGGGGATATGGACTCCTATGATTCGGTCTATGATATTTTATATATCTAAATGAAGTTCAAGTTCTGAACAAGAAAGGATCTAACCATCTCCCTGACACTGTTTTTCCTGATAGCATTGTTTTGTTTTCAACCTTGGAAAGAGTTGGAACAAGAGTCATGCCCCTAGTTTTAGATATGTACCCAAACAACTACTATAATAGGTTACAGATATTTTGGTTTCACATTTGATTGTGCCTTGTGCATGTTATGCTTGGATCACATAGTTTTAATTAATGAAGGAGTTTTGGGGGTGGGTGTTAAATGCTAAGTTAGAATGTCAAGCACTAGCATCTAAGGGTGCTGTTTGATGTGGGGGTTATGACAGTGTCACAGATGACTTGTTTACATTTGATTGTGCCTTGTGCATGTTACTTTTGGATCCTATAATTTTAATTGATGGAGAAGTTGCCTTGTGGGGGGGGAGGGGGGAGGTTGGACGCTGTCAAATGCTGAGTTAGACTGTCAAGCACAAGCATCTAAAGGAGCTGTTTCATGCTATGTAGTCTGAGGTCAAACAGCTAGGTGATGGGCTAGGCGTTTGAGGTGACATTTTTAAAAATAATATTGAAAAATCAGAAATATAAATATATGTATTTGAGTATCACAAAAATACATATGTAAAACCAATATACTTCCTAAATCCATTCATTCCTATGTGTCAAATTATTGTATAACTCACTAAATTCATGTAAAATTTAACAAACCAAATTGCAACTATCAAATTCACACTCAATAGTTATATATACAAACACACTAAACAAGAATAACTAGTGAAATATCATAACAAAACTAAAACAAGTAAATAGCAGATAAGTCTATTACATAATCTCATTACACAGAGTGTGTGTGTGTGTGTGTGTGTGTGTGAGAGAGAGAGAGAGAGAGAGAGAGAGAGAGAGAGAGAGGCTTTGTACACGTGTGTGAGAGAGTGAGACATAGAGAGTCGGCCCTTCTGTGCATGTGTGAGAGATAGAGAGAGAGAGAGGCTTTGTACACGTGTGTGAGAGAGTGAGACAGAGAGATCGGCCCTTCTGTGTGTGTGAGAGAGTGAGAGTGTGACAAATAGAGCGGCAAGGGAGAGTGAGACAGAGAGGGGCCTCGGCTCTTCTCTCTGTGCATGTGTGTGTGTGAGAGAGAGAGGAGGGGTGAAAGAGAGTGAGTGAAACTGAGAGAACGGGGCGAGAGTGAGACAGAGAGGGGGCTCAGCCCCTCTCTCTATCCATGTGTGTGTGTGAGAGAGAGAGAGATATAAAGAGAGGGGGCTCGGCCCTCTCTCTGTGCATTTGTCTGAGAGAGAGAGAGAGAGAGAGAGAGAGAGAGAGAGAGAGAGAGAGAGAGAGAGATTGAGACAGTGAGCCAGAGAGAGAGACAGTGAGATAGAGAGGAGGGGTGAGAGAAAGAGTGAGTGAGACAGAGAGGGGGCTGTGTCTGTGTTAGAGAGAGAGAGAGATAGACATAGAGAGAGTGAGATAGAGAGAGAGGGTCTTGGCCCCTCTCTCTTTGTGCATATGTGTGTGTGTGAGAGAGAGAGAGAGGGGGGGAGAGAGAGAGAGGGCTACCGAATCTGTACAGGCCGCTCGCCGTCCTCCGCCATCTGCCATTTGCATTGGGAGGAGGATATGCGAGAGTGGGAAGAGATGGAAGGGAGGAGAAGGAGAGGGATAGCTAGGGTTTAGAGAAGGCGGTTGAGCCCTTTTATAGGGCTGAACCTAGTCGGGGTCTTGGGCTTGGACCGGGGTGTGCAGGCCGCTATCAAGCCATTAGGCCTGGGCTGGTGTGCGCGAAGTGGCTAGGGAATGCGAGCCGGCCTAGGACGCTCGGGCTGGGGTGCGCAAAGTGGCCAGGGCATGCGAGGCGGCCTAGGACCCCCGAGGTAGGCACGAAGGCACTTGGGGCGATCGTCGAGGCGATTTTGGCCGGAGCATAATGGGTTGATGGCACCTCACTTCGCCTCCTTGCCTAGGCAAATACCTTAGTCGCCTTTGATAACATAGGTTTCATGTGGGTGATGTCGTTATGACTGTGTTACAGATGACTTGTTCTCATTAATCACCTGTTTGGTGACTCCAAAAATTCATGCTGGGTTTTGTCGTTATGACAGTGTCACGGATAACTTGTTTTTATCAATCACCTGTTTGGTGACTCCAAAAAATTCGGGCTAAGTCCATTCCCCCTTATCCTCTGTTTTTGGGTTAAAGTTAGGAATAAATCATTCCATCTTTTCCCCAACATATTTTCTCCATTTTTCTTAATTCTACCAGACATATTCTAACTTATGGATTGGATCACTTATGCTTATCACCTAATCCCCACGTAAGTTATCCAATTGCACACATGACTCGAAGGTTGAAAGATTAGTTGAACTAAGAGTATATGAAATCATTGATGTGTAATTTTAGTAACATATGGTTGGGATTAGCTGATTTGAGTATGCTGATGGGCAAGTTTTATTTCTAGTATCAGCCATGTTCATTATCTTGGTAATGTTTTGGCACTAGGATATTTTAAGTGGGATGAGGACAACTCGTTCTAGGTAGCTATCCTTATCCTACTGTTGCTTGGTTTCGGGACAATTCAAGGGGGGGCATGTTGGCATGGCATCTTTTCACGTAAGTTATCCAATTGCACACATGACTCGAAGGTTGAAAGATTAGTTGAACTAAGAGTATATGAAATCATTGATGTGTAATTTTAGTAACATATGGTTGGGATTAGCTGATTTGAGTATGCTGATGGGCAAGTTTTATTTCTAGTATCAACCATTTTCATTATCTTGGTCGTGTTTGGCACTAGGATATTTTAAGTGTGATGAGGACAACTCGTTCTAGGTAGCTATCCTTATCCTACTGTTGCTTGGTTTCGGGACAATTCAAGGGGCCCATGTTGGCATAGCATCTTTTCACGTAAGTTATCCAATTGAACACATGACTCGAAGGTTGAAAGATTAGTTGAACTAAGATTATATGAAATCATTGATGTGTAATTTTAGTAACATATGCTTGGGATTAGCTGATTTTAGTATGCTGATGGGCAAGTTTTATTTCTAGTATCAGCCATTTTCATTATCTTGGTCGTGTTTGGCACTAGGATACTTTAAGTGGGATGAAGACAACTTGTTCTAGGTAGCTATCCTTATCCTACTGTTGATTGGTTTCGGGACAATTCAAGGGGGCCCATGTTGGCATAGCATCTTTTCACGTAAGTTATCCAATTGCACACATGACTCGAAGGTTGAAAGATTAGTTGAACTAAGAGTATATGAAATCATTGATGTGTAATTTTAGTACATATGGTTGGGATTAGCTGATTTGAGTATGCTGATGGGCAAGTTTTATTTCTAGTATCAGCCATTTTCATTATCTTGGTCATGTTTGGCACTAGGATATTTTTAGTGGGATGAGGACAACTCATTCTAGGTAGCTATCCTTATCCTACTGTTGCTTGGTTTCGGGACAATTCAAGGGGGCCCATGTTGGCATAGCATCTTTTCACGTAAGTTATCCAATTGCACACGACTCGAAGGTTGAAAGATTACTTGAACTAAGAGCATATGAAATCATTGATGTGTAATTTTAGTAACATATGGTTGGGATCAGCTGATTTGAGGATGGGCAAGTTTTATTTCTAGTATCAGCCATTTTCATTATCTTGGTCGTGTTTGGCACTAGGCTATGTTAAGTGGGATGAGGACAACTCGTTCTAGGCAGCTATCCTTATCCTACTGCTGCTTGGTTTCGGGACAATTCAAGGGGGCCCACGTTGGCATAGCATCTTTTCAATCTTACAAGAATCTTGAGATCTCTCAAAATAACCGTGTCTTTCGGGTGTTTTTAGATACAAAATACTCGAAACACCTAGCCAGAGATGCACCAAGTTCAAGCATGACATGCGACTATTGTAATTTTGTTGACTTTGTACTGGCAACTTATTACATGCCATTGGTCCACAAGCCAGAGAGGATGAAGAGAAGAAGATAAGCAGAAGGAGGGAGGCTCGCAGCCATAGTCAACCTATCCACTCCACCAACATTGACCACCTCCAAGCTAGAGAAGAGGTGACCACCTCCAAGATAGAGAAGAGGATTAGCCCCCTCCCCTCCACACCCAACCTGTTAAACTTTGCATTCCCTCCAGTTGCCCATTACACATTTCCACTTAAAAAATATAAGCTTGGCATAACCTCTACTACCACTCCCTCTCTCCTGAGACTTCTCCAAGATCTAAGCTCACCTTCAGTGGGTTTATGCTCATTTTTCTGAGTGTATCAAATGAGTGGTTCATTCTCAAAATTTAAGCATACTTATCAAGGTGGTAAGGCAAAACAAGGCAACTTGGGGCCCCGAGCACCCAAGTGCTTAGGCACTCGCCTAGGCAACAAATTCATAAGAACTAAGGGCTGTACATGTGTGTGTGTGTCACTGTGTGAGCAAAAGAGGTCTCTGGGTGTGTGCACGCGCACACACAGCTAGAGAGAGAGAGAGAGAGATGGGGCACTGTAGTCCCCCTATTGCCACAGCCCAGGGGTTGGGGTTGGGGGGGGATGGGAGGAGTTGCACTCGTGGTTGCTGGTGTCTGAGAGCCCCCTGTTGCAGGTGGGCCCTTCTCTATCTTGCTCTCTTTGTGTGTGTGTGTGTGTGTGAGAGAGAGAGAGAGAGAGAGAGAGAGAGAGGCACCGGTGTCAACAGATGGCAGCAAAGCGTTGGTGGTGGGATAATGATTGCGAGGAGGTAGTGGCAAGGGAGGAGTCACTCTTGTGATCAGCAGGCTCTGAGAGCCCCTTGATGCAAGCCGGCTCTTGTGTGCAACAGCGGGAGAGATGAACCAGCGATGGCGGATGGCAGGGCAGATGGTGGGGAAGCTGCGGCAAAGAGCAGGCAAAACCGTAGATGGGTTCAGTGACTTTTGGGGGGGTGTGTATCTTCTCAGAAAAGGTGACCCTGTGATAGCACACGTTTGTTTTTAAACTCCCAAATGTGGGGATAATCCCATTTACCTTAATCATGCTTAACTTCATCTTCTGAGTTTACAAAAGGGAGGTTGGAGGATCAATCAGGGATATCCTTTTTATCCCAATGCTAGGAATATTTAGGAGATATAGCTCAAAGGAATAAGGCAGGCTGGATGAATGTTACCACACCAGTCAGGATTTGTAAAAAACAAAAAATAGTCCAGTGAAAAGATTTCATGTCAGCAAAAAGTCTGAAAGATTTGTGGGAGAATCATGAAAATAACTTTTTTTTTGAAAGTGGATAGTACCACAAATGTATTAAAAGAAAGAAAAGGGCTATACAAGTATAGCGCTATCAGCTCTCAAAAACCCCCATACAACAGGCTCCCACACCCAGGTGTGACCCTTCATTCTCCCAACAGAAGGAAAAGAGGAGTTATGTGCCTCCACTTTACAAAGGTGTTTAGCACAAAAACTCACTTTCTAACAAACAAAAGAAACTATCCTGTCCTCTGTTCTTGCTTCCCTTTTGAAAATCGTTAAAGTAACATTAAGTTTAATATAAAAAATAATCTTAAAAATAAAAACACACAAGAAAGTTGAGTTATTTTTTCAGATAAAATTGTTTGTTTTGAAATTTTTTGATTATATTGTGGTTTTTTAATTCTGTGGAGTTCATAAAGTTTTTTAAACCATGGTTTGTTCGTGAAAACTATGTTGGGATGAGCAGGTGTGACTAGATCGTGATTTCTCAAAAAATTGTGTATCTATATTACATCGGGCTGGACAAAGCAGAGAAGCATATATCACATTCTACGTGATTGCCTAATTGCCTTTAAAACTTGAAGGGAAGTATTGGAGAAATATTTTGGGACCCACAATTTCGTATGGTGTCCAGTGGTGCCTTTAAAATGTTTGTAGCATACATGAATATGTTGAGATGGGTGCATGAGAATGCATAAATATAAGATTCATAATCAGTGTACATGTGAGGACTTAGGAGTAGCTAAGATGAATGCTACAGTGAGGGAACCACGGCTCATATGCTTTAAGGATGTGAAATGACATCCCGGTTCGCTGCATGTTAGAACTACAATCAAATTCAAGTGGAACAAATTAGAAAGGATCTGGTGAATGTCTAATATGAGATTTCCCAATGGATAGTTGTAGGGAAACATAGGACCAAGTGAGAAACATGTTTTCCAGAAAATGCATTTGCTAACATTGTCAGCCAAATCCCATTTATCTTCAGAAATGCATGGAATACCAAAAGATGGAGAGTGGAGTGGCACTGACAGTGGAAACCAGATGTGAGCATATGTAGGTGAAAGAATGGTGAAGGAAAAAACGAGGGGGGAACGGAAACCTGAAGAAGGTTGATGCACGTGAGTGGGGGGAAAGACAAATGGTACACAGTTAAAACAATGGGGCCAATCTCTCTCTCACCTCAAACTCCAAGTCTCAAACCCTAATCAACTAGAGAAGGAGACCGGGTGAAGAAAAAGGCGACTGGAGGTGTCAGGGTGGGGCTTGCCGGGAGGGGGCTCATGGGGGAGGAGGGAGGCATACCGAGGGGAGGCGAGGTCACGGGGTGGGGGAGGGGTGAGCATTGGGGGAGGAGGGGGGTGTACCGTCTCTCTCTCTCTCTCTCTCTGAGCCTCATTGATGAGGGCGACGACGACGGGCTTCTTCTTGTTTGCGGTTTAGGGATCGGCCCTGGGAGAGGTGTAATTGGGAGTGGAGGGGTGGGGTTTGCTGGGAGGGAGTTCGCGGGGGGGGGGGGGGGGGGGTGTTACCAGGAGGGGTTGGCCCTGGGCAAGTTGTAGTTGGGAGCAGAGGGGGGGTTTGCCAGGAGGGGGGGTGTACCAGGAGCGATTGTGCCTGGGTGAGGTATAGCTGGGAGCAGAGGGATGGGGTTTGCCGAGAGGAGTTTCTCGGAGGAGGGGGGATGTGTATTGGGAGGGATCGACCCTACTTGGGTGAGGTGTAGCTGGGAGCGGAGGGCTTCTTCCTCATCGTGTGCATTAGCGTCCTGTCGGGGACGTCCGCTGCCATCGTGTTCATCACTAGCCCTGGGAGCGGAGGGCTTCTTCCTCACCGGCAGGGACCTCCGCCAACATCATGCTCATCAATGCCGCCGCTAGGTGAGTTGTCGGCACTGAAGGGGTCTCTGTGTGTGTGTGTGTGTGACCGCCCCTCTAGGTGGGGGTTGCTGACAGCGGAGAGGGAGGGCCTCCCTCTCTCTCCTCTTTTTTTACCTCTATATCTGTCACTATTTCCCTACCTCCCTCTCTCTCTCTCTATATATATGTATATATATTTATATATCAGGAGGGGGAGTGCCTTCCTCTGTCTCCTCTCTTTTTACTCTATATCTCTGTTACTCTTTCCCTACCCTCTCTCTATCTCTATATATATATCAGGAGGGGGAGTGCCTCTCTCTCTTTCTCTCTCTCTCTCTCTCTCTCTCTCTCTCTCTCTCTCTCTCTCTTCCTTTGTAACCTCCCACCCAGTTGATGGTGCCAGTGGCAGGAGTCCGACCAGCATGCCATGCCACTACCACCGACTGAGGCCGGTTAGGGTCTCTTTCTCTCATCTCTCTCTCGTAAAGGTGGGGAATTTGGGGTTGTCAGGAGGTATTTTCGTCATAAGATGACAAAGTAACGGGAATAATAGAATCTTTGTGGAATATATGTCTTTCCGTTGACGGAAGTTTACCGCGATGGCATTTTTGGAACATTTCATTAAAAGTAATGACACAAGTGCTATTAAGTTTCCAAGAATGATGTTTTTTGCCATTTCATTTCTAACGATGGTTTATGTGCAAAAAAACTTCTTTTTTTTTGAGCCGTCTGATCATCGATCGGACTGTATGGACATATACCTCGGATGTGACGATGTTGACATTTTTTTTTGCTTCCCCTCCTCCCACTGGCACCAGTGCAGCGGCTTGCTGCACCGGCTGTGGTGGAGCTATTGGAACTCTTGATTCTAAATGTAATGGGCCACCAGTTTCTTTCCTTTAATTGCAACTCTTATCTTGCTTTTTCTCCATTCTTCATTCAGTTCCTAACAAAATAGAAAACAGTGTTGTATATGCACAAAGGTGGGGTTTAATGAAGAATCCCAGTAATCTACTGTTACAAGAATTGGCAGATCCCGATCCTTCCAATCCAATTCTAGATGGCAGGCAAGTCCAAGCTAATCTCTTTAGAGGAGTACCCGGAATCTTGGTTTCAAACCAAGCCAGGGAAATATTGCTTTTGATTGGCCCTGATCAGATTCCAGTTTCTAGAACCCTCGGATAAAAATGAGCACTGCCATTATCAATGAAAACCCAGGCACTTATATGTTGCATTACCTCTTTTTGTATGTTCTCATTTAACAGAATATCTGCAAGAATTTTTAAATGATCTCCATCTTTGCTCAGTTTCAAATGATTCTAACTTAAGCAGAAATCATATGTTCATTATCTTTGCTTAGGCAATTTCTTGGCATAATTGTCGTTCTTGTTGTTATTAGTATAGCTTCTGCAGTAGACTGATGTGTTTACTGCCTCTGCGTACAGGTTCTGACCATATAAGGGAGAAGGATGGAATCTGGGCAGTCTTAGCTTGGCTCTCTATCCTTGCCTTCAGAAACAGGGACAACCTTAATGGAGGCAAACTTGTGACTGTGGAAGACATAGTTAAGGAGCACTGGGCTACTTATGGTCGCCACTATTATACTCGTTATGACTATGAAGTAAGAAATTAATAGATTTTTTTCAATAGTGCCACATCCGGATTTGACGTTATTTCCTCGTGAACAAAATTAGTATTGTATCTCATTTTTTGCTCACGAAGACATTCAGTCATATTGTACTTGGATAGTCATTCATCTGTCAGCCTTGTCCCTCAATCATTTCATATGGGTGATATTCTTTAACCAGTTTGTTCTGTTAAAAAGAATGTTGATGCAGGTGCAGCAAAAGAGCTCATGGCATATTTGGTTAAACTGCAGTCATCGCTTCCTGATGTGAACAAGTATGCATCTAATAGTAATTCCATGGCTACACTGATGTTTTAGGAGCCATGTCATTTCCCACATTTTTAACGTCCATATCTATACTGATAGGTCATTGTTTGCCATTTATAATATTCTCATAGTTGTATTCATGATAGCAAGCAAGAGTTATTTCAATTTGTGCCATGTTAGTATTCATAAATTGAGTACTCCTTTATCTAAGCCAGTTAAAACTTAATTGATAATAAATTGTTGATTCTATTATCTCATTTAGCCTGTAAACTCAATGTTTTTGACACCTAGCGAGATACTGCTTGCATCACAACATAATCTCACCTGACAAAAGTTGTCAGGCACTAATGGTGTTTGTTACTTTAGGATTATAAAGGAGATCAGATCAGATGTTTCAGATGTTGTAGAAGCAGATGAGTTCGAATACAAAGATCCTGTTGACGGTTCTATATCAAAGCACCAGGGAATCCGTTATCTGTTTGGGGATGGATCAAGATTGGTAAGCTTTCGTTCTAATTTACTGTAGAGACTCTTATGTGAACGGTTTCTGATTGGATTCTGAACTTTCACGTGGTTGTTTTTCTGGCTTATGGTCCCCACAGTGTGATCTCTTGACTGCCGAGTACCATATTGATTTTTGTTTTCCCCTCTTCTCTTAACCCTTAACGTAGGATGCTTAAAACTTTAATGATTATTGTTTAATAACGAACTTAATCATTTCTTGTTCTACACGTCGGAAATTATTCCAATGATAGGTTTTCCGCCTCTCTGGAACCGGTTCTGTGGGTGCAACTATTCGTCTCTACATCGAGCAATATGAGAAGGATTCGTCAAAGACTGGAAGGGATTCTCAAGAGGCACTTGCTCCTCTCGTAGGAATCCGGCTTCCCCCGAACCATATTTCTTTTCTTTAAATCATGCTGTTTGAAGACATTTCATCATCATCTGTCTCACTGGAACACAATTTACGCTTGATGATTACAGGTGGATGCTGCGTTAAAGCTTTCAAAGATGCAGGAATTCACTGGGCGCTCGGCTCCCACTGTCATCACATAGATCGAACAACCGAGGCTAAAGGCAGACGCTGATCAACTGTTATCCTATAGTATTTCAATTTTGTCCAACCTTAAATGTTTGGCTGTGACATTGAGATATAATGCCTCAGTTTCCCGTTTTCACCCCGTGCATAAAAGAAACTCTACAGATCAACATGTGATGTCTGTTTTCACATAATATGAATACTGCATGCCCGCAGGGTGTTCGGGACCAATAAGAAGCTACAGGATGATGCCATGTTGGTAATTAATCCTGGCGTTCTTTTTAGTCTTTTTGGCGAGGGTTTGAAAGGCTACCCTGAAATTTGCTTTGTTCTTGAGCCACCCATATTCCGGTGCTTCTGATGTATTTCTATGTGAATGTGAGGGCCGAAGTTGGCAGGCGTTGATCCTAGTAACCTCCAATGTATGGATTCTGCTTTATGTTAGGCTGATGTTCGCAGACATACTAGAAGGTACTTCAAACAGTCAAGAGATCTGAGTTTGTTTATATATCATAATTCGGAAAGATTGTGGTTGGCGTTTTACTCAGCGAGGTCAAACCTCGGCTATTTCTGTTGATTGTTCCACTGGAATAGAACTGTCAATACAGGTCTAAATCCTGTACGGGGTCTGATCAGACATTGTAAATCCAGATTTCGATATGTTTATTTACTCAGTCACAGATTTGTTATCTTACGTTGCATAACTAAAATTAGAGTACGAGTTAGGGGAACTCGTCCTCAAAAAATTCATTTGTCACTTACTTTAGAGTTTAAGGTAAATGGGTTGTCCTAATCTCATTTCATGTTTTGTTGCAAGAGCTAAGAAGCCAACTCCAAAGATGGCCTTCTCTCCAACAATTTTATCTGGCCTGTTTATTTGTTTTGGTTGAGTGATGTTAGTTACAGTTTTTTTTTTGATTTTTTTGGCCTGGGTTTCGTGTCAAGATATTTTGACTTGAGTCTCACGTCACTTAATCCCCTGTCCAAGGAATTCAAAAAAACATTCAGATTTATACTGTTCATAAAGGGTTTTTATTTTTAATTTTTGGTGTATATAGGTGGTGTGAGGTTCACGTCAAGAGATAGTGTGTCGTGTGAGTTCAACGTTAACTTTTTTAAAAATAAAAAATAAGCTACACGTTGGAGGTGTAGTTGGCATTACTTATTTTGATTTGAGAAATACTTAAATTGAAAGAGAGACTCCAATTCTAATCATGGTGCTCACGCTACGTTATGGTCAACTGGTCAGGATGGCCTTCCAATTTTTAACTCTTTCAACATCAGTTTTAAGGCAATCAATCATATTCTCCTACTCTCAGCCCTGCCAATCACGAGCTATTCGGCTTGAAGTTTTTTAATCAATGAATTCAAAAATGAAAACCCAGTCCAGAAGACCCTGCATCTACCCCATAAGCATTGGCATAAAGCTTGCAGATGCAGCATCTAAACCCGTCCCAGGTAATCCATGCGGGGTATCGTCGCATCTACGGAATCTCATGATACAGAAACTCTTGACTTGCCTTCAAAATCATAGTTTAGGGCACTCATTGTCTACTGAAAAACCTCATTTGTCACTCCTTTTTAGGGGTGAGTATCGAGGCCCAAATCTTACTCTTAACTCTTTAAAGAGTCAGAAGTTTCACCCGCGTTGTGCACGTCTCGGTGGTTTGGTGCATGTAAGCTTTTACATACTTCTCACTGGGGGATTCAAACACTAGATATTTCTACTCTTCTCTGAAGTCCAGGAGGGCAATAAACACTATCAAAAAATGCAGAGTACCAGATGGCGCAATCATTGAGCACATGGAAGGCATTAAGGCTAATACTATATGGTTCTTCTTAGATTTGCTAAATCAGGGAAACATGAGTTCAAGCTTTGACATTCAGCCAAAAGCAACACTTTCTCCGCAGGATGTGCAGCTTCTCAGTGCGTCGATGCATGAGGAGGAGATTAAGAGAGCAGCCTTTGAAGCTCCCAAGAACAAAAGCACAGGCCCGGATGAGTTCCCAGCTGAGTTTTATCAGTCACCATGGCCAATTGTGGGAGACGATGTGGTGATCTAGACAAATGTTGAGGCAAATGAATTGTCCTCTCAAAGCACTCATCCCAAAGTTTGATCAAGCAGACTCCTTGGACCAATACATGCCAATTTCACTATGCAATTCCATATACGAAGTTATCTGTAAAATCTTGGTGACCCGGCTGCAAAAAGTGATTCACAAATTGGTAAGTCAAAATTAAGTTGCATTTATTAAAGGGAGAAGCATTCACCACAACATCCTGCTGGCGAATGACAAGGTAAAGGACCTCCATTCATCTTTTAAGGGTAGGAAAATTTGCATTAAGACAGATCTGAAAAAGACATTTGATTCTGCAAATAGAAAATTTATCTATTACATGATGGATAGAATGGGCTTCCTGTCAATCTAGCTGGACTGGATTAAAGGTTGCTTGGAAACTCCTATGTTTTCTATATACTGCTGAATGAATCACCTGTAGGATTCTTTGATAGTACAAATGGAATTCACCAAGGAGATCCTTTGTCACCATATTTGTTCACCATTGCCATGGAAGGATTTTCTTGCTTACTAGAGAGAGCAGTCCGGGATGGAGAGAGAAATAAAAGTGCCAGTGGCAGGTCATGTGCATGTTTCACATACCATTTTTACTGATGATTTTTTGGTGATCTTCTTGAAGAACCATCTACCTTCAGTGCATAGATTGGCAAATTTGCTAGAAGAGTCTGGTTTGATGTCAGGGTTAAAAATGAAACAGGCAAAAGAGTAAGATCTACATAAGAGGCTGTATCAATGTCAAGGAGGATATCATTTGGATATTGGGTGTAGAAGAAGGGTCCCTCCCTGTTCCATATTTGGGGCTACCTATGATCTCCACGTCACTTAAGAAAATGAGTTGTCAACCTGTTCTGAAGAAAATTAGGAGAAAACTCAGCTCTTGGAAGAATAGACTTGTCTCAAAAGTAGGTAGGCTGGAGCTTATAAGAGCTGTGCTATTCTCCTACTCTTCCTATTGGACAACTGCATTTGAATTGCCAGTGGGATTGATGGTTAAAAGATTAATGAGAGACTTCTTCTGGGCTGGGAACACTGAAAAAGAAGCCATGCACATGGTCTCTTGGGAGTACATATGTTGTTCTAAATAGGAGGAAGGATTTGGGCAGCAAAGGATAAAAGATTGGAATAAAGCCTGCCTAGAGTCGAACAATTTTGGGATATTATGCAAGGAGAAAAGTACCTTATGGACTGCATGGGTGAAGGAAAAAAATCTCTCAAAAGAAAGCATTTGGTCCTTACCAATCAAATCACACTAATCAGTCAGCTGGAAAGGCATTCTCAAGGTAGAAACTGGATTGCGAAACACATCTCTTACTGTATTGCAACGGGACATGGCATAAATGTGTGGTATGATTCCTGGATAAATGGCAAAAGCATTTTTCAATTGCATAGTGACCGGGTTAGACAAGATCTTGGCACGCCAAAAACATTAACTCTTGCTGAATTTGTAGAAGAAGGTAGATGGAGATTACCCCCTTCCACTTCCCCCGGACCTACTTTCCCTAAGGCTGATTGTGAGAAGCATACCTATTGCAAGGAATGGAGAAGATAAAATCAAGTGGTTGCATGATAATGGGCACTTTTGCATTACCTGATCAGCGTAGAATCAAATTAGAGAAAAGCATCACTTGATACCTCACTTTGATTGGATTTGGGGTCAGCCATGTTGCCAAAGGTCTTCTCTTTGCACATGGCAAGCACTTTTAAGAAAACTACCTACATTGGATAACATGCAAAGGAGGGGTTTTGTACTAGCAAACAGATGCTACCTATATATGTAAACTTGCTGAAGAAAATACTGACCATCAGTTTTTTACATGTCAATATTCTAGTTGGGTGTGGCGATAAATCTTGAAGAGGTTTGATATCACAAGAAGAATAGAAGATAGGTTACAAAGAGAAGTTGGATGATGTATCTATTAACTTCCCAGACTCAAGCTTGGCATCTCAATTGGCACATGTTACATTTAGATTTAGATTTGCCATTTGGTGGATTTGGCGTGAGCGATGTACTAGAGCGTTAGAAGAGGGAGCCCATACTAATAATGTTCAGCTACTCATTCGCGTGCTTGAAGATTCAAGAACTTGCATGGAATTGAATTATATGTAGATGTTTGTCGAAATGCAAATATTCTTTTTTAGAGATGTAGAGATTTACGGTATTCATAACACCATTCCGATATATGCTTTACTTGGGTTGGGATATAAATGCTTGTCTAAATACAACTCTTGTTCCTTTATGAGATGTTTCAATTGTTGGGCATTCAGCCCACCGGTCGACCGGCCGGGCATTTCCGGTCGACCGGAACCGGTCGACCGCCGGACCTTTTCAGGTCGACCGGTTTTCCCAGGGAGCTAAGATGCGGTTGTCTGAGAATTTCCGGTCGACCGCCCCTATAGGTCCGGTCGACCGGTAGCCCCGAGGCAGCCATCTTTGACCTTTTGTTCCATGTCCAAAAAGGAATCCTTTCCTTGGTTTATTTAATCCCAAAAGTCATGGATTAGGCAGGTTTGGTGGATCTGGTTCATGGGTTGTCCCTTGACCATCCTAGATGTATAAAACATCTTATTGGGGGTCTAAAACCTAGATCTAAGGTGTTTTTTCTAGGAAGCCATCAAGAGAGCAAAAGAGGGGTTACTGTAGCTCCGGGAAGAAGGTGTTGCAGAAGAAGAAGAACAAGAGAAGGGAAGATCTTCATCAACTGAACAGGTTTCTCACTACAGGGAAGATCAGGTTTGCAGTAGAATATGCTGTGATCAAGTAGGAGAGTTCAGTTATATTGAATCTCAGTTCTCTCTTATAATTCTAACTCAAGTCTTGGCAAGAGATTTGAGTTATTTGTACTTTCATTATTGTTCATAGTGAAGTTTTCTCCTGTGGCTTGCCCGTGGTTTTTCCCCTTCGCATTGGAGGGGTTTTCCACGTAAATCTGGTGTTCTATGTGGATGTGTTGTTCCGATTAAAATTTACCGTTGCATTATCCGGTTTCAAGATTTGTTAATAGACATAGCATTGGGATTTTTTCCCATCAACTGGTATCAGAGCCACCTACAGGTTGTTTAGATCAGTTTTGATTATTTGTGTATGAACATGGAGGCCGGTAACTCATCCCGTATGATTAGTTTAAACGGAAATAACTGGATGATATGGAAACCAAGAATGGAGGATCTCTTGTATTGCAAGGATCTGTATGGTCCATTGAAAGGAGATAGTGGAAAGCCCGCAACAACGTCACCCGATGACTGGAAAATGTTAGATCGAAAAACTGTCGGGTTTATTCGACAATGGCTTGATGATAGTGTTTTTCATCATGTCTCCACTGAGAGTTCTGCACACACTCTATGGAAAAAGTTGGAGGGTCTTTATGAAAGAAAAATAGCTGGAAATAAGGCTTTCCTGATTAGAAAACTTGTCAATTTGAAGTTTAAAGAGGGCACTTCTATTGCTGAGCATTTGAATGAAATGCAGAGTATTACTAACCAGTTATCCTCTATGAAGATGTCTCTTGATGATGAGTTGCAGGCATTGTTACTTCTCAGTTCGTTGCCAGAAAGCTGGGAGACACTGGTGGTCTCTCTCAGCAATTCTGCACCAGATGGAGTTGTCTCCATGAGTCAAGTAACAAGCAGTTTGTTGAATGAAGAGTTGAGAAGAAAGAATTCAAGAATTTCTCACAGTGATTCACAGGCACTCATCTCAGAGAATAGGGGAAGGTCAAAGTCCAGAGGGAGAGGAAATTCACAGAAGAGCAGAAGTAAGTCAAGACCAAGAAAGGACGTTACTTGCTACAACTGTGGAGAAAAAGGGCATTTCAAGAATCAGTGTAGGCAACCGAAAAAGAACAAGAAAAAGGGAAAATAAGTAGAGAATGCAGAGTCAAAAGAGAATGTCACAGCTACAGCACAAGGTGATGATTATCTGATTTTGTCTACTTCTGATGATATTTTTTCTTGCGTATGTCAGGATCTCGAGTGGGTGATTGACACAGGTGCTTCTTACCATGCTACACCATGGAGGGAGTTCTTTGTCACCTACAAGGCTGGAAACTTTGGTGTCGTCAAGATGGGCAACCATGGGACGGCAGACATCATTGGCATGGGCGACATTCATATAAAGACCAATCTTGGTTGCAAGATGATACTTAAGGATGTGAGGCATGTGGTTGATTTGAGGCTGAATTTAATTTCAGTTGGAAAGCTAGATGATGAAGACTATGATAGCAGATTTCATAAGGGCAGATGGAAGCTTAGTAAGGGTTCTCTTGTTGTCGCTACCGGAAAGAAATGTTACACCTTATACAGGTTGCAGGTTCAAGCTTGTGGTGATCAGTTGAATGCTACTGAGAAAGATTCTAGTATGGAGTTGTGGCATAGAGACTGGGACACATGAGCGAGAAGGGATTGCAGGTTCTTTCCAAGAAAGAAGTCTTACCAGACTTCAGAGGTACACATCTGAACTCATGTATTGATTGTTTGGCTGGAAAATAACATAGAGTTTCCTTTACTAGTCCTGCATTGTCTAGAAAGATGCATGCCTTGGATCGTGTCTATACAGATGTATGTGGCCCTTTAAAAATAAAAACTCCTGGTGGATCAGTTAATGTTCCAGGTATCAGTGGTGCACTTTATTTTGTCACCTTTATAGATGATTTTTCAAGGAAAGTTTGGACTTATGCTTTGAAGACTAAAGATCAAGTTATTGATGTTTTCAAGGAGTTTCATGCCAAGGTTGAAAGGGAGACAGAGAGACAGCTGAAATACATAAGGTCAGATAATGGTGGTGAGTATACAAGGTCGTTTAATGCTTATTGCAGGTCACATGGTATTCAGCATGAGATGACAGTTCCTGGTACACCTCAGCACAATGCAATTACAGAGAGGATGAACCGCACCATCATGGAAAAGATCAGATGCATGCTCTCACAAGCCAAGCTACCCAAAAGATTTTGGGATGAGGCATTGTGGACTACAGTTGATGTTATCAACTTGTCACCCTGTACAGCTCTAGATGGTGATGTCGCTGAACACGTATGGTAGGAAAAGATGTCTTCTACAAGCATCTGAGAGTGTTTGGCTGCCGTGCATTTGCACATGTCCCAGACATTGAAAGGTCCAAATTGGATGGTAAGACAAAAGAATGTATTTTTCTTGGGTACTCACGTGATGAATTTGGTTACAGACTTTGGGATCCAGTAAAGCAGAAAGTATTCAGAAGCAGAGATGTGATTTTCTTTGAAGATCAAACATTTGAAGATTTCAAGAAAAAGGTACCAGCCAAGACTTCTGAAGAAGGCTTAGCAGATTGTGATCCAATTTCCCCTCCAGTATGTCAGGGTGATGGGGCAGATCAGTAGGAAGATGATGCAGAGGCAGATGCTGACTTACCTGCAGAACATGTAGCAGCAAGAAGCAGATGAGGAGCAACCTCCTATAGAACCTCAGCTGAGAAGATCTTCCAGAGAACATCAGCCTTCCAAAAGGTATCCTATAGATGAGTATGTAATGCTTACTGATGTAGGTGAACCGGAGTGTTACCAAGAAGCAATGCAAAGTGAGCAGAAGAATGAGTGGTTAGAAGCTATGCAGGAAGAGATGGATGCTCTGCAGAAGAACCACACCTATGATTTGGTGCAACTAGCAAAGGGGAGAAAGGCATTGAAGAACAAATGGGCTTTCAAATTGAAGACTCAGGAGCATTGTTCTCAACCAAAATATAAGGCCAGATTGATTGTAAAAGGCTTTGGTCAAAAGCAAGGTATTGACTTTGAAGAAATTTTTTCTCCTATTGTAAAAATGTCTTCTATTCGTGTTGCTCTAGGTTTTGCTGCTAGCCTGGACTTGGAGGTTGAGCAGCTGGATGTGAAGACAGCTTTCCTCCATGGTGATTTAGAAGAGGAAATGTATATGGAGCAACCAAAAGGATTCAAAGGCATAGGTAAAGAAAACTTTGTCTGCAGATTGAGAAAGAGCTTGTATGGGCTGAAGCAAGCTCCAAGGCAGTGGTACAAGAAGTTTGATTCATTTATGGCTGAAAATGAATACAAAAGAACGGCTTCAGATCATTGTGTATACATCAAATGGTTTGGTGAGAATTTCATTATTCTCTTATTATATGTTGATGACATGCTTATCCTTGGGAAAGATATGTCTATGATTGACAGGCTGAAGAAGGAACTTAACAAGTCCTTTGCAATGAAGGACATGGGGCCAGCAAAGCAAATATTCGGCATGCAAATTTCTCGTGACAGAAAAGCCAAGAAAATATGGTTGTCACAAGAGAAATATATTGAGAAGGTATTGGACAGGTTTAGTATGAGCAATGCAAAGCCAGTTGGTTCTCCTTTTGCAGGTCATTTTAAGTTGTGCTCAGAGCAGAGTCCAACAAATGAAGAGGAGAAGGAGAAAATGCAGAAAGTCCCTTATGCTTTAGCAGTCGGAAGTCTGATGTATGCAATGGTATGTACGAGGCCGGATATAGCATATGCAGTGGGTGTTGCTAGTAGATTTCTTGCAAATCCAGGAAAGGAGCATTGGGCAGCAGTGAAGTGGATCCTTAGATATCTCAGGGGTAGCTCCAAAATTTATTTAAGTTTTGGGGGTGGACCACCTGTTCTGACAGGTTACACAGATGGAGATATGGCAAGGGATATTGATACAAGGAAGTCCACATCAAGTTTTGTTCTTACTTTTGCAGGGGGAGCTATTTCATGGCAATCCAGGTTGCAAAGGTGTATTGCGCTCTCCACCACAGAGGCAGAATATATTGCTGCTACAGAGGTTTGCAAAGAGATGTTGTGGATGAAAGAATTCTTACATGAATTGGGGCTGAAACAAGAAAGCTATGTGGTGTACTGTGACAGTCAAAGCGCCATCCACCTATGCAAGAACCCAACTCTTCATTCCAAGTCAAAGCACATAGATGTCAGATACCACTGGATTAGAAATGTGTTTGAAGAGAAGCAACTGAAGCTTCAGAAAGTTCACACAGATGACAATGGGGCAGACATGTTGACGAAGACTTTGCCAAAAGAAAGGTAAGAGATTTGCCAACGACTGGTCGACATGACTACACACTGAGAAGTCACGGGACAGCCTCCCTTATGGGCTGAAGGGGGAGGTTGTTGGGCATTCAGCCCACCGGTCGACCGGCCGGGCATTTCCGGTCGACCGGAACCGGTCGACCGCCGGACCTTTTCAGGTCGACCGGTTTTCCCAGGGAGCTAAGATGCGGTTGTCTGAGAATTTCCGGTCGACCGCCCCTATAGGTCCGGTCGACCGGCAGCCCCGAGGCAGCCATCTTTGACCTTTTGTTCCATGTCCAAAAAGGAATCTTTTCCTTGGTTTATTTAATCCCAAAAGTCATGGGATTAGGCAGGTTTGGTGGATCTAGTCCCTGGGTTATCCCTTGACCATCCTAGATGTATAAAACATCTTATTGGGGGTCTAAAACCTAGATCTAAGGTGTTTTTTCTAGAAAGCCATCAAGAGAGCAAAAGAGGGGTTACTGTAGCTCCGGGAAGAAGGTGTTGCAGAAGAAGAAGAACAAGAGAAGGGAAGATCTTCATCAACTGAATAAGTTTCTCACTACAGGGAAGATCAGGTTTGCAGTAGAATCTGCTGTGATCAAGTAGGAGAGTTCAGTTATATTGAATCCCAGTTCTCTCTTGTAATTCCAACTCAAGTCTTGGCAAGAGATTTGAGTTATTTGTATTTTCATTATTGTTTATAGTGAAGTTTTCTCCTGTGGCTTGCCCGTGGTTTTTTCCCTTCGCATTGGAGGGGTTTTCCACGTAAATCTGATGTTCTATGTGGATGTGTTATTCCGATTAAAATTTACCGCTGCGTTATCCGGTTTCAAGATTTGTTAGTACACATAGCATTGGGATTTTTTCCCATCATCAATTGTTATATTAAATACATGTACCGATAACCCTTCTGAGTTGTTTATTAGTAGTGAGGGAGTGGTTTATTTTGATTAAGGCCTCCATGTACAATGAGGTGACCAAGGGGTTCAAACTCCATTAAACTCAAATTTAAATAGAATTTCATAAAAAAGAGAATATATGCAAGGTTAGTAGATCGCAGGGAGACTTCCGACACACACAAAAAGAAAAAAAAAGAAATATAGAAGTTTTGACACTTGATGGAAGAGTAGATATTTGGTATAATTAATATGAGATTTAAAGATAATTAGATGATCTTTAATTTCAATGACTCTACATCGACTTGTTTTGACATTTCTATGTGTAATTAATCTTAATAAGGATAATTTTTTAATTCACACATGTTCTTAATCTCATTCTTACAGCTAATTATTATCTATCTTTTATTACCTATTTATTTAATTTATCCTCAATATATTGTATATCTCTCTAATATATAGTGTATCTCTTTTAATTTATTGTCAATATATGATCTATCTCCCTAATGTATCATATTCCTCTTTAATATATCTTCCATATATCTAATATATCGTCCATCTCTCTAATATATCATCTATCTCTATCTCTTCAATATATTGTCTATCCAATTTTAGATAGACGATACTTCGTCTATCTCTTTCAGAATATATGATACTTTGTCTATCACTTCTAGGTCAAACAATACTTCATCTTTCTCTTCTAGATTAGATGATATTTCGTCTATCTCTTCTCTCTTGAAATCTAATACTACACTCCATTGTTTAATATTTTTGACCTACTAAATGGTCAAATCTCAAAAAGTGCTCAACATAGAATTTGCAGATAATCGAGCTATATTTGTACACAAAGTTATGCTATAAACGATAGACTGGTCACTTAAAATTATGAATGACACTTAATGGGCCCATACTAACTAAATGGGCCATCGTAATGGACTTTTATCATGAAAAATTCAATATATTCTTCAGCTTTCTAAAATTGGGGTGTTATAGAGTCGATGTATTAATATTATCTTCATAGTGGATCAAATTTGTCTCGTAGTTTTTCACCAATTTTGAGATTTTTCACATAAATCTTTAGTGTTGTTTATGTGGTATTTTATTTGCTTCAAACTTTATTTCGTAATTGTGTGACTATTGAGTTTATTCTTAGATTCATCTACGCATATGGACAAAATAGCCGTTTTACCCAACACGATGGTATAGAGCCAATTTGTGGTAGTTTTGACACCGTGAGAGAGATGGATGCAACAGTCAGCATGATTTCACTCAATGGAAGTAATTGAGTGGTCTGGAAGGCAAAGTATAAGATTTAATCATCCTTTTATCCTTAAAAGAAAAATATCAAACACTTGGACTGCATTGGAAATGTGTGTAGATCGACACAGCAGTGACAAATTCTTAATACGATTGTGTGTGGCTTAATGAAATAAACTCAACCTTAACAAGGTGTGCGTAGATTACTCAATGTGTATAGTAACCGGATAAATTCTGAAGCACCGTGGTGTGTGGGATAATATTGAAATGTACCTGTGAATGGGGATAAAAAAATGGATAATCACACAGGCAATCACACGGAGGCACAACAGTTTTTAAGGTGGTTCGGTTGCACTACAGTGCCAACCTATGTCTACCCCTCACCAAACCCAGTTAGGCTTACTACGCTGCAAATGCAGTAATGCACACGGGGACAAATCCCCAAACAATCACTGTCACACAGCTTGACCCGGGGATGAACCCCCCCCCCCCCCCCCACACACACACACACACACACACTGTTTTCACAGCACCGCACGGGGATGAACCCCCCCCCCCCCCACACACACACGCGTGGAAATCCAACCCCCGCACCCACACACGAGTATTTTGAAATTACAATTAAGAAAAAGTGTTCAAATATAAACAATAAACTCCAAAAACAAAGTAGCAGTAGTAATATGATTTTTCCCCTTCATTTTCGTTGAAGCATCTGGTTGATGATGGGAGGATGATGACTCTTAGGCTTTTCTTCTTCTTTTGCTACTGGTCTTGCCCTTCCTCTTCCCCTACTACTTCTTCCTCACTTGCCTACAGCTGCTCCTTCCTCTTCTTATTCTTCTCCAAGTCTCTTCTTCTTCTTCTGGAGGTGTTCTTCTCTTCTCAGATGGAGAATGGAAAGATGAAGCTCATGCACGATCAAACCTCTTGTACACCCATGGGATGGCCGAATCTTGGTCTCCCTTGAAGCCTTGGTTGCCCTTCTCCTCCTCTTCTTCCTCTTCTCCTTCTTCCTCTCCTCTTTCTTCTCCAAGGTTCTTCTCTATTCTCTTGGATTCAATCTCCCCAAATTTGCAATAAGAGGTTATATAGAAGATTTAGGGGCCAAATGACCTCTATACCCCTTCTAGAACCATCATTTAGCCTTCTCACATGTTAGGGAATAAGTTGGGGGCATTTTGGACATTTTACTTGGGCTAGAAGAGTCCCTACGTGTGAGCCACGTCGGATTAGTCTTGATTCGCGTGAAGGCCCTGCCGCCATCAGTCGAACCGGTCATTGAGTTCGGTTGACCGATTTCAGGCGTCGGTCAACCGGTCTCTGAGAAGATTTGGTCTACTGGCTTCTGGGAAATCCAGTCGACCGGAATCTCTCCGTCGTTGTAGACACGCCATTCCTGACGTCTCCTGAGAAAGTCTCATATTACTATACAACGCCCCGCGACGGCTTACGCGTTTTGAATCACTTGAGTACTTCCTTTTCTTGAGTCTTCTTCCGCCCTTTTCGGCATCCGGAATCGTCTCGTCACGGCATTCGGACGGCATCAACACCAGTCAGACGCATCAGGAGGTTCCGGAACCAAGAAGGGTGTCTGCCGGGCGCCCGCCGACGCCTGATCTAAGGACCCGGGTGGGTCTTAATGGGGGCGTCCAGGACCCTGGACGCCCCCATATTTTTAATTTATTTTATTTATTTTCTCAGGGCCCAAATCAAATAAAAAATATATAAATTAATGGAGGCGTCCAGGCCCCTGGACGCCTCCATAAAAACAAATAAAAAAATCAAAACGCCAGCCCTGGTATAAAAGACAAAAGAAAGACAAAAAATAATATAATTTTGGAGGCGTCCAGGCCCCTGGACGCCCCCATAAAAACCCTCACGGGCGCCGCCCACCGAACGACGGTTTGTCGTGTGTGAAAAAATCCAAATTATAGAGACGTCCGGTCAGCTGGACGCGCCCATTTCTGAATCACGAGGCGCCGCTCACAAAACCACGCGTTGTGCCAAACCGCGTGCGGCCGTCGTCGGCTTTCGGTGGATCTGCTTGAGGCGTCCGGGACCCTGGACGCCTCCACAAAATTATTCCAAAAAAATATATAAAAATGGAATAAAATATTATTTCGGCCCTGATGGAGGTGTCCAGGGTCCTGGACGCCTCCACCCTCCGGAGCTCTATAAATAGAGGCCCACCCCCTCAGTTCTAGAAGAGCTTCTAAGTGATCCGATAGGCTGCCGGAGCCCAGAGGCTACGGAGTCATTTTCTAACCCGTGGGTTCTTTTGTAGGTGGAGGTTCTGCCGACTTCTCGGGTGCTCACGCTCGCGAGAGGAAGGTCGTCTTCATCCACCGCGCTTCCACGTCGTCCCCACGCTGCCGGAGCTCCGCCGGATTTCACCCTCGGCTCATTCAATAAGCCTTTTCTTCCCCTTTTTCTCCATAGTTCTTTACATTCATCATATTGCATCCTCTATCCCCCTTCACAAGGGCGCCTCTTCTCTTATACCTCTTGCATCCATCATCTCATTTTCCTCCTACTCGAGTCCGAGAGGGGTTTAAAAGATAACACCAACCAGGTGTGTGTCTTGCCATCATTTCGTTATTTTTATCGCAAGGATTTGAATACTACACCTCCATCTTTCTAATCCACTTGTCATTTATTTATCGTTGTTTTGCAAGGGTACCCGAGGAAAGCCCTCTCCATCGGCCGGCCGGAAGGAGAGGAAGAAGCAACCCACCATCTCCCGCTCTTGAGGTAGGCGCGATCACTTTCTTATTTTGGGGTCTTTCGGCCCCTAGCGATCACATCTTTTCATCGAGGCCGCGGCGAGTCACTTCCCCAATGGCCGTTTAAATTTCTGTTCTCATATTCTCTTTATATCCTGTTATATTTTGCTCATATCATCGAGGCCGCGGCGAGTCACTTCCCCAATGGCCGTTTAAATTTCTGTTCTCATATTCTCTTTATATCCTGTTATATTTTGCTCATATCATCGAGGCCGCGGCGAGTCACTTCCCCAATGGCCGTTTAAATTTCCGTTCTTATATTCTCTCTATATTCTGTTATATTCTGCTCATATCATCGAGGCCGCGGCGAGTCATTTCCCCAATGGCCGTTTAAATTTCCATTCTTATATTCTCTCTATATTCTGTTATATTTTGCTCATATCATCGAGGCCGCGGCGAGTCACTTCCCCAATGGCCGTTTAAATCTCTGTTCTTATATTCTCTTTTATATTCTGCTATATTCTGCTCATATTCTCGAGGCCGCGGCGAGTCACTTCCCCAATGGCCGTTTCAATTCTTGTTATTTAATTTTTGCACCATTCCCGTCCCCCCGAGGTCGCGGCGAGTCACTTCCCGCTATGGCCGTTTGAACCCCATATCTTGCTATATTATACTTGTCCCGCTCGTCCCGCCAGAGCAATCTCCCGTGGTGGCCCCTTCTCTCTTCTCTATCATCTCTGTGTTGCAGCAAAACAAGCAAACAAACAAAAAAAGAAGGAGCCCGCGCGCTCTCCGCTTCCTCTTCCCCGCTCTTCCCCGAACCGCGTGACGTCGCTCACAGATTGGCGATCACGGTGGGACTTCTACTGCTTCCTTTCGGCTACCCTTGCAAGTTCGGCACCACCTATGCCTCTCCACCTTCGCGCCCGCGCGCACCCCCGTTGTGCTCACGGCAGCACCGTCAGTTTTGATTGGTTCTTTGTTTATTATATGTCTGTTATTTCTGTTGTTTTCCCACTCCATATATCTGTCAGCATTCCATTGCATACATCCATTCCTCTTTTCTATCCTTTTTTTCATTTTTTGAGGATCACCCTTTCCCGGTGAAGGAAGGACTCTCCGTTTGGGAATTCCTCTCAACGGACTAGAATCTCCTACACTGGGACCTCCGTAAGTCCCCGACATCGAAGAATCTCCTCTTCGTTCACTGGGCTGGTTGTACCATTGAAGTTCCCCGGAGTTAGTCATTTCATTCGTGGTGAGACGAGAGACCCTAGCTGACACGGCGGTGAAACAAAAAAAACAAACTAGGGTCCCCACTTTGTGTGAACTTCGGATCTCGCTAAAAATACAAAAAAATCATCAAAATCAAAACACAAAAAGGGCGTAAAGGCATCCACTTGTTTGATAATCTCTGCTACCTACTTGCTAGTGTATGTTTTTACGTTCTGGGAAAACTGTGAGCATGTCTCACGAGTCTTTTGAGGAGAACCACCCTAGCCGTGGTTTGACAGCCGACCCACGAGTCTATGCTATGGACTCGGGTCCTTCTCATGACCCCTCGCATGAGGTGCAGGTTATTGCCGGGGACACGTCCCCGCCACAGGATATCACTTCCTTACTGGGCGTCCTCGCCAACACGGAGCTTACCTTTGAACAGCTCCGGGCCTTCCAGGCCATTCTAAAAGGGAAATCTGTTTCCCCCACGCCCCAGGAATCAACTCCGGCCATCGCACCTCTCCAAGAGTCCGTGCAGGCCATTCCATCTCCCTCATTGGCGCAAGCCATCCAGTCTCCCTCGCTTCAAGGTCAAGCGAGCCAACGACCACCCTCATTCCAGTTCCCGTCACAATCTCAAACTCCCGTTGTTCCCCACACACCGCTTCAGCCAGGGCCAACTGTCGGTGGTCCGACAGCTCCCTCTCATTCGGGGTTTCCCCCTCAAGTCTCCGGGAGACAGTTTCTGCCCCAGTGGCAAGTGCCACCTTCACCCCCAGAGGAGCTCGCCCAATCGCTCCTCAATAGGTTCAACCGCATGGACGAGCAGTTTCAAAATCTGAGAAGAATGGTGGACGTGAAAGCCACCCCGGAGGTTGCTTTGCCAATCCTTCCCGTCATTCATCTTCCCCCCTCCGAAATGCCCACGTACCGCAGGTACAATGGTACCGGCAACCCCTTCATTCACCTCAAGGACTTCATGTATGAGTCCTCCTACTGGCAAAACGATCAGAGGTCCCTGGCATACCTCTTTCGGAGATCATTGGATGGTCCCGCGCTTGAGTGGTTCTATTCTCTGGAGCCCCGCGAGGCCGAGAATTTTGAAATAGTGCAGAGAAGGTTCTTGCAGAAATATAGGGATAGGGTCGGTCCCTCACTCTCCATTACCGACCTAGTGGCCGAAAAGATGAAGCCCGACGAGGATTTTGTCCGCTATGCTGATAGATGGAGGTCTCTGGCGGAAAGAATAAGGGATACCCTCTCTGAGCCCGAACAAGTGAAGATGATTGTGTCTAATGCAACCCCACAGTTCAGACACGTCCTGGCCATGAATAAACTTACTACAATGGAGGAACTCTATGAAAGGGCCCGATACATCCAAATCCAGCTAAAAGACTCCCCCATCATGAACATGTTTGAGTCACCGAAGCCCAAAGTGGTCAGAAAAATAGGCGCTGGTGTCCCGGGCGGAGCCACAGAAGGGGTTGTGACAAATGAGCAAGTGGGTGCGGTCAACAATGCCAATTACGCAGTCAACCCAAGGCCTCCACAAATGCCCCGACTTCCCCTTCAACCAGGTCCTTTCCCTCTTCGTCCTCCACCCCAAAATAATCTACCCCAAGATAATATGCCTCCATTACGTCAACCCCAGCAACAACAACCACAACCTCAGCAACAACAACCACCGCTTCAGTACAACCAAGTTCCACCCCCGGGGAACTATGGTCCCCAACAGCAACAAAGGAGGCCGCTCGGTCCCAAGAGAGCCTACTATCCACCATTGCCAGAAACCTTAACAGACATTTTTAATACCCTCATGGCATCAAACCAACTCGCCCTACCCAGAGAAAGGCCCGCGTGGCCCCCCAATGTTGATACCTCCAAATACTGCGTCTACCACAGGCAGCCGGGACACACAGTAGATTACTGCTTCCATTTCAAAGATTACATCCATGATATGAATGATGAACATCAAATAGATTGGGATGAGATGAGACGGTACGTCGCGGCTCTCAAGGCTAGGAGACCTCCTCAGAGGCCACAGCAGCAGTTACAACAGCAGCAGCAGCAGCAACCACAACAACAACAGCAGCCTCAGCAGGCCCCACAACAACAGCCCGACATGGGAATAATCCAGAATCCATTACCGGAGCACCAACAGCCCAATCATCAGGTTAACCCCATCTCCTCCTTCCCGGAAGTCGGGAGAGAGCAGGTGTGGCACCAGGAAAGTACCTCCATTCTTTCTACCTCCAACCCTATCGTCATGCAACCCCCTCACCTTGCCCGGGTAGCACCTCTCTCTCATCAACCCGCGTCAGTATCACCATCACCATTTCCACTACCATTACGCCCTCTCATCCGCACCCCGACCTCCTATCAACCGACACTCTCCACTACGCCTTCACACCCTCTCTTCTTCTCTCATTCCCCCACTTTACCATCCACCTCTACCACATTTACCCCTACGCCTTCTAAACCCCTTGTCATCCGTCAACCATACATAACCCCGTCTTTCTCCACCACATCACCACTAATGCCTTCAAAACCACTCATCACCCACCATCCACCTCAAAACCATTACCCGTTTCAAACCTTACCCACTCCTACTTCGTCTCCATCGCCACCTTCTAGATCCCTTATCCTTCATAATCCGCGCAATATCCCCTCTACCTCCACCATGCCACCACCTAACAAACCCCTCATCAGAATCCCTGCTCCCGTCATCACCCCTGCTTCATCAACCATTCCTCCACTACTACCCCTCAAACCCCTGTTAAGATCCACTGCTACCCCCACAGAGGTACAAAAGCCGTAGGCAATGGTGCTCCGGAGTGGAAGGATTTTCCACAGGATTTTCCCCCACAACAGTCAGAATCTTGAGCAATCTCAGCCAGAGAAGGATGACGGAGAACAACCAGAAAAAGCACTCCCCGGAACACAGTATGATTTATTGAAACACCTGGATAAGACACCTGCTCGGATCTCCATCCTGGAGCTACTTCAAAGATCCACATCCCACCAGGCGGCCTTGATGGAATATCTTCAAAAGGTCATGGTTAATGAAGACCTCCCCGTGGAGAAGATTTCGACAGTTCTGACCCCAACAGACACACAACCAGCCATCATGTTTCACAACTACGAGCTCGCTCCCAAGGAGGCTCGGAAATATGCACTGTGCATTTCAATAAAAATTAATGGGGTATCCATAAACCCGTGTCTTGTGGACACGGGTGCGTCCATAAATGTGATCTCCATGAGCACTCTTCAGTTGTGTGGGATCGACGAGGAACAAATAAGACCTTCCTCGATCACGGTCACGGCCTATGACAATAGCAAAAGGCCGCCGCAGGGGATGATTATCCTGAAGGCAGAACTAGGCCCCATGTCAATTCTCACGGAATTCCATGTCTTTGACATGGACCCCACATTCAAGGCTATACTGGGTCGCCCTTACATCGAAGCCATGGACGCTGTGCCTTCCACCAACCATCAGTGCCTGAAGTTTCCTTACAATGGGAGAATTATTAAAGTGGTCAGTACACCTGTCCTTCACACAGTGGATGCTATCAACACCTCTCTGCCCTCCGTTTGGCCATCTCATCGGCCCATATTATCACTGCTGGACGTACGTGATCCATCTCATGTTCCACTAGCACCAAAGGAGCCGGTCAGGGCAACCACAACATCATGTCTCCCTTTTCACTCCAAAGGTTGGCAGATTATGAGGAACATCGGCTATCAACAAGGAAAAGGTCTGGGCGCACAGTTACAGGGTATGCTCAAACCGCCAAAGGAAATTAGGCCGAACCGCAGGTTTGGCCTAGGCTTCAAAGGACCGTTCAAGGCAGATTGGAAGCCCCTCACGTGGACTCTATCAAACCACTTCAACAGAGGACCCGTTTTTCAGATGGGAGATCACTCAAGAGAAGCACATGGAGGATCACATGCTGTATATTTGGCTGAAAAATGTCCGAGGATCACCAAAAGAGGCAAGATCAAAGATCCGGAATGCGAGTGGGACAAATGGTTCGACATACGGGACATTTTCGTTGCACTGGAAAGGATGTTCTCGTCTCCACAGCTTGAAGGACCACCATTGATCTCTGAAATAGCAGAGAATATTACCACTCTTGCCAAGGTTCCAAACTATCCTCGTCCTCGCCAGAAGGACTCTGTCATCGACGGATCCTCATCCGTCCTCAACATTGCCGTCGACGGCTCATTAGCCGCCATCCTCTCCATCCACTCGTCTCAGCCTTTGCTGATATCTTCTTCCTGGGCCAGACAATTGTCTGATGATCTTCCCAGGTCCCCTTCTTTGCTTACATACCTGCGCGGGCTTTTCAACCCGCGCCAGGTCTTCAACCATGATCTGCTCTATGAGCCTCACAATCCTCTAGCCATAACCCCTTTTCTCTCTCCTCCAATCTCTTTTCACTGCTTTGTCATTAAAAATGAAAACGAAAAAAAAACGTCAATTTTCAAACTCTCCAACAACACATCTTCGTTGAGGAAACCTCCTACATCTCCCACGGGTGCGTACCGCCTTGCGGACCACCCGTCCAAGGTCCGATGAGCTACCTTTTCTACCCCTCCTCTGAGGGGTCTTCTCCTGTACATTCTACACCATCCTCTTCGTCTTCCTCTTCTTCTGTAAATATTGTCAGTCAATCTAGGAATGATAGGCCAAGGGTAATACCTAGGAAGAAATCCAAGGGTAGGCAGATCCCTCGTCGATTCCTTCTGGATTTGGCTGCCAGGTGTCAGGCCCTTCTTGTCATCCCCCAGTTGTTAGAGAATCCCATCCAGCTACCCGAAATAGAATGTGAGGGCGACTGTGCATCTGATGAAGGGTATGGAGTCTACGAGATCACGGATGAAGAATGCCCCACTGAAGATGAGGGTGAAGAATATGAGGATGCGGCGGGCGCATACGCTAGTGGAATGAGGAGATTCGACGAGCCGTCAACCGCCGTAGAAGAATCCACCAAAGAAGTCAACTTGGGAACTGAGGAAGACCCTAGGATCATCCTCATAAGTGACAACCTACCACCCTCTGAAGAAGAGGCATTAATTGAGGTTCTCAAGGAATATAAGGACACGTTTGCATGGAGCTACGAGGATATGCCGGGTCTGGATTCAACCTTGGTCGAACACCGTTTAACCCTAAAACCAGGGTCCATCTCGGTAAAACAAAGGTTATGGCGTTTCCACCCTCAGATGGCTTTGAAAATGAAAGAAGAGGTCGATAAGCTCCACAAAGCCAGGTTCATTAGAGTCGTTCTTTATCCTCAATGGGTGGCGAACATTGTCCCGGTCATGAAGAAAGATGGGAAAGTCAGGATTTGCATCGACTTCCGGGACCTTAACCGCGCGTGTCCAAAGGATGATTTTCCCTTGCCTCACATTGATGTGTTGATTGATAACACGGCAGGTTATGAAACCCTCTCATTCATGGATGAATTTTCAGGATACAATCAAATTCGTTTGGCAAAAGAGGATCAGGAAAAGACGGCATTCACTACCCCTTGGGGAACATATTGTTACGTGGTCATGCCGTTTGGGTTAAACAATGCTGGAGCTACTTACCAAAGAGCGATGATGGCCATATTTCATGACATGATGCACATATATCTGGAAGTGTATGTGGATGACTTATTGGTGAAATCAAGGACCAGGATGGAACATCCAGAAGTTTTGGCTAAGGTCTTGCAGAGGTCAAGAGAGTTCCAATTGAAAATGAACCCGAAAAAGTGTGTGTTTGGTGTGTCGTCAGGAAAATTGCTGGGGTTCATCGTGAGTAAAAGAGGGATCGAGATAGATCCCGACAAAGCCAAGGCTATCAAGGATATGCCGCCTCCCAAGAATTTGAGGGAAGTCCGAGGTTTAATCGGGAGGTTGCAGTTTATTCGTCGATTTGTGTCTCAACATTCACAAAGGTGTAGACCTCTCTACGAGTTGACCAAGCCAGGAGTAGAATTCCACTGGAATTCTAAATGTCAGAAAGCTTTTGAAGGGTTGAAGGAATATCTGGCTAGTCCACCCGTTCTCATTCCACCCAAACCAGAAAAACCTCTGATCCTTTACGTCTCAGTCTTGGATGACTCCGTGGGAGCCGTCCTCGCACAATCTGATGAAGAAGGCAAGGAACGGGCAACCTATTACTTGTCTAAACTTCTCAATCCCTGTGAGCAGAAGTACACCGTCATGGAGAAAACCTGTGCTGCCCTCGTTTGGGTGGTGCAGAAATTGAAGCACTACTTCCTGGCTCACGAGGTCCACTTGATTGCTCGAATGAATCCTATCAAATTCCTTCTGGAGAAATCCGTCCTTACGGATAGGCTAGCACGCTGACAAAGTTTTCTCTCTCAGTTCGACATCACTTACATCCAGCAAAAGGCGATTAAAGGCTATGCCATAGCCGAGCATCTCGCTCACCATCCTCTTCCCAAGTTCGATCCCGTCCAATCAGAGTTTCCAGATGAGGAACTAATGTCCGTCAACCAATCAGATGAGTCAATGTGGACACTATATTTTGATGGAGCTCTGAATTCTCAAGGGAGAGGAATCGGCGTCGCCCTCCTGTCGCCTGAAGGTCTCACATTCCCGTTGGCATATCAGCTCAAATTTTCAGTCACCAACAATATAGCTGAATATGAAGCTCTTCTAGCTCGCCTAGAACTCGCCCATTCTTTTCGTATCACTGAGTTACGAGTCGTAGGTGATAGTCAACTCATCCTTCGCCAGGTGCTCACTAAGTATCGCACTCGCGATCCCAAACTCAAGCCATACCAAGAACTCACTGCTGCCTTTGCCAAACTGTTCGCCAAACTGATCTTTGTTCATGTCCCTCATCATCAGAATATTCTCGCCGATGCCCTCGCCTCGTTGGCATCATCCATAAGGTTCCCTCTAGGAAGATGGTTTAAGTCCATTTCCATTTACAAGCTTCATGCTCCTGCAATCGATGATGCTTCCTACGTAAACATCAAAGACAGGATAGCAAGGAAGATCCTGCAGGAAGATATCCTTGAGAAGAGGGAGATCATGTTGGCAGAGGCCGAAGAAGAACTGGCTGATGAAGAGAAACCATGGTTCTATGAAATTGTCAAATACTGCCAAGATCAGTCTTATCCTGAAGGGGCCATCGCAGAGGACAAGAAAGCCATAAGAAGAGTGGCTCAGAAATATACATTGGTTGGAGGTCTACTCTATAGAAGGAGCCTTACTGGTATTCTGTTAAGATGTCTTGATGACGATGAGGTTTGGAAATGTGTAGAGGAGACGCACTCGGGTGTGTGTGGTGGCCACGTGAATAGTCAGATGCTTGCCAAGAAGATCATTCAGCAAGGCTTTTATTGGCCCACCATGGAAGAAGATTGTGCCATCTATGTCCGTAGGTGTGTCAAGTGTCAACTTCACGCCGATAAAATCCATTCACCATCTTCCTCACTTCATCCAATATCCTCCCCGTGGCCTTTCTCCATGTGGGCATTCGACATCATTGGTCCCCTAGGTGATCCCAATTCCCTCACCAAGCAGAAATCTTTCATCCTTACTGCGACGGAATACTTCACCAAATGGGCCGAAGCCGAAGCTTACGCGGAAATCAAGGCGTCAATAGTCTGCAAGTTCATCATGAAGAACATCCTCGCCAGATTCGGCATCCCAAGCACGATCGTCACCGACAATGGGCCACAGTTCATTTCTCAGGACCTACATGACCTCTGCAAAAGGTACGCAATTGCATTACATCATTCATCGCCTTATTACCCACAAGGTAACGACCAAGCGGAGGCCACCAATAAAACATTGCTCAAAATCATCAAAAAAACCTGCGAGTCTAGTAAGTTTTCAGACTGGCCAGAAAAGCTTATCGAAGCTCTATGGGCCTATCGCACTTCAATCCGTACCCCCACCGGGCAGACTCCATTTGCCCTTACTTATGGTATGGAAGCGGTAGTCCCATACGAGACTCTGATCCCTTCTCTCAGGGTACAATTGGACGAGGAATTTCCCCTCGACGATCGTCGTAATTCACTCCTCGCCCAGTTGGAACTCTTGGATGAGAAGCGGCTGGCCGCCGCCGAACACGCGCGTGTGTATCAAAATAGACTCGCTCGTTTTTACCAAAAGAAAGTCGTTGAGAGAAAATTCAAAGTCGGTGAGATGGTCGTAAAAAGAATTTTTGTCAAACCTGGAGGGCCGCGTTCTAAGCTCCAACCCAATTGGGAAGGACCATTTGTAATTCAAGCCGTGTACCCTGGCAACGCCTACAAACTAATCAACGCCGAAGGGACCGAGTTATCCCACCCTTGGAATGGGCTTTATCTTAAGAAATACTACCCTTAGCACAAAACAAACAAAAAAAATGATGTAAAGATAAAAAAACATCAAAAACAAAGAAATACTGAAAACCACTAAAAATATGGAAAATTCAAAACGCCGATGCCTGGAAGTCACCATGTAGTTAAGTCCCTGCATCTAACCTTCATGTTAGGATAGGGCCCATTAAGGCTTGGTAGGCACCGGGTCTTGGTTTGCCAGAACCGTGGAGATCCCTGTCCGGCCACGTCGGCCTATGCTCGCTCGAAGGAAGCTAACATGTGCTCACTTATGTATTTTATTCAAAAAAAATCGGTAGCATCACCTACGGTGGGGCTCCACCCAGAAGATCTCCGGAAGCTGTAATCTTTATTCTTTTCTCTTCGACCAAATGAGACAGTCGGCGCCCTTAAAACGCTGAGCATGAGAAACCGAAACTCAAACCCCAAAGGCAAGAGTAGGACCCATTTCCTCGAGCATCGATCAGGGCACGAGAAGAGGGCAGTGTCCCCGCAGGCATACGAAGAGGGAGCCCACAAACGTCAAACGACTATATCTCCCTCACAGAAAGAAATACAAAATCAAAATCAAGAGAAAAGCCTGGTCGTGACCGTGCCTGGTGCGATAAACGAAACCCCTCAAAGCAAAAGTCTGAATCCACAAAGGGGGGCCGTGGAATGTAAATGCTCGAGATTTGGTCCGAAGTTGTCCGAAAGGAAAGAGTTAATGGGCCCTTATTCGCTCGCCGGGTTAACGGCTTTGTCGGTCCTCTCAGGAGGTTTATCCCCTACACTCTTCCTTCTCCCTCTAAAGATGAAGGTTCGATGGAGTTTCTGAAAGGTGAAAACTGCCCAGGGTCTGTGACCTTATTTTAATATACACATTTTGGTTGCCTACTTTGAAAAGCAAAAGCTATCGCTGCGAAGGAGTCTCCGTGTTTCTGGCTGGTCAAGACCCCTGTTTACCACCTTGATGTCTTCTTGTTTAACCTCGGGCTTAGGCCAATGCAAGCGCGTCACCTATGGGTGCGACGGCGTCTGATTCCGGGTCAGCGTCGCGCGGTTGGTCGTTAGGGTTCCAGGGTGTTCCATCTTATACCATCTAGAGTTGTGAGGAAACAGACCCGGGTCGGGCAAATCATTTACCTCAAACACCTTTTGGGTGAATCCCTGTGGTCGGAAGCAACTGGGAGCCTAAGCATGGCATGACGGTATTGTCATCAGGGTAAGTCTTAGCCGGCGGGATCGTTATTCGAGGGGTCTAGAGGCCCAAATCAACCTAGATGTGCACTTAGGATACCCGGGAGGTTAGTAAGAAACCTCTATCTCACGTAGGTTAGGTGCCATTTGGGTGCTTGCCGGGCGTTAGCAACAAAAAAAAAAAACAATCGAATTGATAAAAGCAAAAACAAAAAAAAAATGGAAAAGAGAAATATACATATTTGCAAACAAAAAAAATCTTTTTATGATAAAACAAAAAAAAATATCAAATATAAAAAAGAAAACAAATCAATTTTGCATGATTACATTTACGTGCATCATCTCATTTTTAATATCGCTTGCATTCGTGTGCTTGCCTGTCGCATTTATCATCATCGCATCTTTCCCTTGCCTTCGTTAAATAAAGGCTTGGCCCCTTGACCAGTTATCAAGGACAGTCACAGTGACCATTTACTTATTGAGCAAGGGGCCAAGTCAGAACAGAAATTCTGATTTGTTTGTTTCAGTGATATGCGCAGGGATTCAGGTAACTGAAGCAAAGGTGAAAAACAAACAAACCAAACCTTGTGTTTTATTCCAAAATGTAAAAAAAAAATTTACATCAAGTTTCGCCCTCTCTCTCTGCATTACTCGTCCCACTACTCTCCGGGCAAAACACTCTCAAAGGTGCTACCCAACTACGAAAAGCGGTACTCCTGCCGCTCTGTACTCCTCTTCCTATTCCCACATCCCGGCGTTGATCCACGGAAGCAGCAGAGAAGCTACCAACACGAAAGCCACGCTCTCGTGCTTTTCGGTAGCGCTCCTCACCATCTCTCAGCCACTGTTCAGCAAGACCAAGGCCGATTCGGAGTTCGAATAGTTGGGCCTCCATGGCCCTTCGCTCCTCCCTTTCAGCCAAACTGTTGGCTCTTTCTCTCTCTGCGTCTCTTTCTCTCTCTGCCCGTTCTCTCTCACGGTCTTCCCTCTCCAACTGGAGAGTGATCCTCAGTTCCATAGCATCCCTGGATGAGTCGTCATTAGGATGACGCCGCAGTTCCCTCTCCAGTTCTGCTATCCTAGCCTCCTTCTGCGCAGCTTGGGCAAGCGCTTCTTCCGTCTCCTTTTCCTGCCGAGTGTACCATCTCAGATACGCGATAAGGCGTAAACAAAGAGAACTCAACGCTGAAACTTTTACCTGTATACGGAGCATCCCTTCTGCCTCCGCAGCACGCTGCGTGGCGTGAGCAAGTTGCTCATGAAGCGAGTCAAGTTCTGAGATGGGAATCCACAAGCTGGAAGAGGCACCACCTACTCCCATCGCTGGGGAGGCCGCGCCAATCTGGGCATGCTACGACCATGTGAATTAGCAGCCAACATCTGGAATCTGGGGATTTAATTAGGAATGTACTATACACCTACCAAGGCGCTCGTAGCTCCGCGGGCATCGCCCAACTGTTGTTCCATCTCTGCCAAGCGAGTTCGTAAATTCGCTATCATAGCATCCCGGACATCCTGCAGCCTTACAAGTCAGCATTTTCACCAGAAAAACCAAGAAAAGGAGAAAGAAGAGAAGAGAAAAGAGGAAACCTACCTCCACAAGTCCCCGGGGTTGGAGCCGCTCTGCGTACTTTGTCCTATATAGACGCAAGTAGTCCTCGCTATCCCGCGCCTGTGATTCTACAATCGTGCCACCCCGTTGCCAGTCCTCATACTGTTCGGGGAATCGCACGCGCCAGTCAATGCAGGTCGCCGGTCCCCGCGTCTTTCTCCCGACACGAGGTGGCGCAGCTGAATCCACCCATTCTTGAGCCAGTCCTAAAGTCCTCATAACTAATCGTAGCCGAAGCGGCTCGATTTCATTCAGGCAGTGCATCCATAGTTCCCGTCCGAACCGGGCACGACTTGCTAGAACCCACGGCTGGTTGACATCGACCATGTCTGAGTAGGGTCTCCAGTTTACCATCGCTGCAGGGAACTCCTGTAGCTCCCGCCTTAACACCATCAGTTGGTAGGTTAGGGGTGCCGCACTCATGATGGGTTCCCACCGCCTGGCTAGCGGCACCATCACGGGTCGCCAATGTCGAGCTCTCCCCATGGGGAGGTAATAATAACTCCATAGCTGCTCGGCGCAGGTCATCAGCACCTTGCGAAAATAACAAAAAAAATATAAAACAAGCAAAACCAAAAAAATACCTGGATGAATGGTGTGAAACCACTCACAGTCATCTCACGATCCGTTTCTTGGAATAGGCCTGCAAACAAGTGCGCCAGCATGGCAGCTCCCCAGGCATAGTACCCTACTCTTTCAAGGTCTGACAGCAGCTCCAGGAAGCAACATTGGATACCGTCCCCTTTCGAGTTCAGTACCAATCTCCCCAAAAGGAAGAGGAGAAATCTCCTCAAATCTATGTTGCATCTTTCCCAGTCGCCGAAATCTGTGCAGTACACGGCACGGCATCCTATTTCTATCCTTTCCATGAACTCTTCTGAGGATTCGTCATCCCGCCGACGAGTGTCGGTGAGCCCTAATGCATCCATGAGGGACGCCCTAGCTACCGACCTGTTTTTCCGACCATCTAGGTCCAAACCCAGTAACTTCTGGGCACCTTCTCGGTAGTCCGCGTAAGTGACTCCGGTCACTGCCTCGCCATCCACCTTGAGACTCGTAATTCGGACCACATCTTCCAAGTTGGGCACCATGTGCCCCCAGGGCATCAGGAATGCCCGGCTCACTGGGTCCCATCTCTCACACAAGGCTTGGATCAGGACTAGGTCAAGCTGGATCGGCTCGATCCGAAGGAAGGTACCAAATCCCATCACGTCTAGTCTCGCCTTCTGAAAATCTGGGAGGCCCCTGTACGCTGCTACTACCAACTCCCATAAGATTTGTGATTTCATCACAACCTACACATACAAGGAATGAGGGTGAGGTTTGATCAGAAGAAAGGAAGAAAGAATGAGAAAATGGCAAGAAAAGTTGGCTTACGAGTTGTGGTTGGGCCCTTTCGCTGAAGTGCCCTTCAAGGTCTGAAAGCCTCCTGGAACTACTACCACTGGACCTGCTTCTCTTCGAGGAATGGGAAGATTCGCCCTCCATCCAACTCTCAGAATTTTGAACTCCTCCTCTCCCGTGAGAACTTGTGCTCATCAAGTTAGTCCTCGATATACCTAGGAAGATGAAAGGGACAAGAATTTATAGAAACGGAAGGAGTGCGGGCCAAGATTGCCTTCATCATAGCCCTCGCAATGAGGCACCTACCATGCGGTCACGTATGTCACTTCACCGCTCGCACAAGGTGATTGATTGACCACTAGCCCCCCTGTTGTCTACGGATACCCTATCATGATTTGGAGGACGTCCGCAAAATTTGACACAGCATTCGGGAAAAGAAACTAGGGCCGTCAGTTTTGACTTCGACGGCAGATTCCCGTGGAAAATGGTCACAACAAGACGCGATTCTCCGCTTGGAGCGGAGTCTCGGCAAACCCATCACATGGGAACAGTGCAAAGGAGGAGAAGCGTAGGGAAGAAGAAACGCACAAGAGGACAAACAAGCAGCAGAAAATCAAATCACTCCATTCATAATTCTACACAAGCTGTCATAAACACTACAATCATAGAGAGGTGGCGGGTCCACTAGCTCGCCAATCCTCACCATCACTCATCTCTCTGGGCACTCTCCTCCTCTCCCCCGAGGTGAGGGTCTCTCAGAAGCCTCCGGGATCCCCGTGCAGTAGCACCTGCCTCGCCTCTGGGCGCCTGCTCCGCAGCAGTAACTCGCTGCTCCTCCCCTGGCGTGGCAAAGAAGCCACTAGCGGCAAAGCGACCGGACTGGCGGAGTCGCTCCCCGAACTCTCGCGCTCTCTCGTAGCGCGTCTCCATCCCTCCTAGCCTCTGCACGACGGCCTGAAGGCCCAGCTGGAGCTCCCTCACTTGGGCCTCCAAGGCCCTCCTCTCGGTCAGATCCCGCTGTCGCTCGGACCTTCTCTCGGCTTTCTCTCTCTCTGCCTCTCTCCTCATCATCTGCAGAAGAACCCTTAACTCCAGGATGTCTGGAGAAGGTCTCTCCTCACCACGATGCCGCAGCTCCGCTACAGTCGCCACCCAGGCGTCACGCTCCTCTTCCGCCCGGGTCGCGCGGGCCACCGCACCGGCAAGTTGCTCCTGGAGGGAGGCAATCTCGAGAAAAGGGGCCGAGGAGCTGGAAGATCCGCCAGCCACTCCCACCGTCGCTGTCTGCTGGGCACGCTGGAACAAAATAAACAACGGCCGTCAGTGAAACTCCAAAATCTGAAGTTAAAAGTGCGGCACGTAACTTACCAGGAGCGACAGCTCATGTTGAGCGACGGCCAGCTGCCGCCTAGTCTCTGACAGTTGGGCGCACGAGCCGCCGATGCCACGCGTGTCCCCAGCTTGGGGAAGCCCCGCGTAGCTCTCTCTCTGCCGCCGCAGGAAGTCGGCACTGTCCTGCACCAGTATACCCCCTTGCTGTCCAGGGAGACGTACGGGCCACTCCTCGAGCCTCGCCTTGCCGCGACTCTCCCTCCTGACGCGGCTCGGCTCGTCCGCACTCGCCCACTCATCGGCCAGACCCAGGGTCCTTGCCATGTCCTGCACCAAAAAGGGGTCCCACATCAGTCAAAAGGAACGCGTCCCCTGTCTAGGACCCGTCCATCATTTGAGTGCAACACTCGCCGAACCCTTTCCTCCTCGCGCGGCTCGCTTCAAAACCCAAAATGAATTAAAAGAGGAAGAGATCAGAGGACCTACCGGACCGTGTTCACCTCCTCCCACGCCATCGGGCCCCTCGGGTCCCTCGGGGGCCCGAAGCGGCCCTTCCTCCTCCATGGACGCCGTTCCGTGCTCGGGCGCGTCCCTCCTTGGGCGAGGAGTTCCTCGTCCCTCTCCACCTTCACCATGGTCGAGCCCACCGAACTCCATCGATCAAAAGAGGAGGAAGACGAGAAAATGGGCAAGCGAGTTTCGACAGGAGGCGGGCTCGTTTGCGGGTAAGGCATGGGAGAAGAAGGACCACCCGTCGCTTTAAATTTGAAATCAAGGATTAAGACGCGTCCTCGCGCCTGGACGCGCCCAAAAGGGGGAAAAGGAAACAAAATCCCCCGTGCAAAGCGTGGTTCCCCACTGTTCAGGGCAAGGTCTCGCGAGGAAGGGAAGGGTGCTACAGGACAGAACATGTCACATCAGTGGTCATTGTCAAGATTTTGTCTGGATCTCCTTTGAACTGTGGTGCAATTCTGCTACTCTCTGATGTTGCTAACCTTTGCTGGCCTGTGCAGGTTTTACTAACGGATGTCTTTGTCTTATCTCCTGTCCCACCTTTCATTGGTTGGTCCCACCATGTCATGCATCGTAGTATATAATACCTACGCTACTAGAACATGCCGAGGACTGTGCGGCCCGAACGAATCTGGGACCTGAGTTCCCCTTCAACAAAAATGGTGATGATCCCGGAAGAATTTGGGTTGTACGGATAGACCGTCAATTTGTGATAACATGGGGACGACGGTTCCATTCAGTGAGTTGGTGCGCGGATAAACGGGCCCCAGCCCAGTATCGGCTCACCGGGTCGGTATCCTGACCCGTTCTTCACAAGTTGACAATACTATCCTTGGCTATTTTCTATTTTAGTTTGTCTTAAATTTTTCTTTAAACCCAGCATGCATTCATATAGGACTTTGATTTATTGCGGAAGATCATTCAAGTGATTCGATTGTGAAAGCCGTTGTGCTCCAATTCCCACAAATATGAGATATTCCACTCCGAATGAAATACTGAGTTTCCTTGAGACAGCCGTACGCTGCTCTTCCAAAGGAGACCCTTGTTTGGACAGACCTTCAGATATTCCTTTACCTTTTTTTGACCCACCTTGGCCGCAGCACTTCCACATTGGCTGGTAATCGCTCCCCAAAGGTGAAACCTCCGGTTTATGACCCAGGTACTTCCACACCGAGAAGTTGGTCTCCTTTTGTTTCGTGCCTGAGCGCACATCTCACCCTCCCTTATTTGATCTCCGTCCAAGCAATCGTCAATATTTGAAAGACCTTCTTCAAGGTCGCCTCATTGAAACTCCAGGAAAGATTCCAAACAGTAACGTCAAAAACGTGTCTCATCACACCTTGGCATCGACTTATCAGTCCGCTCCCACTCCATTTCACTCCACTTCGATACCATTCCACTACGTATCGCTCTCTTGCAAAGCAGACGCCAAGGCGGGGCAGCTGTAGACACGCCATTCCTGACGTCTCCTGAGAAAGTCTCATATTACTATACAACGCCCCGCGACGGCTTACGCGTTTTGAATCACTTGAGTACTTCCTTTTCTTGAGTCTTCTTCCGCCCTTTTCGGCATCCGGAATCGTCTCGTCACGGCATTCAGACGGCATCAACACCAGTCAGACGCATCAGGAGGTTCCGGAACCAAGAAGGGTGTTTGCCGGGCGCCCGCCGACGCCTGATATAAGGACCCGGGTGGGTCTTAATGGGGGCGTCCAGGACCCTGGACGCCCCCATATTTTTAATTTATTTTATTTATTTTCTCAGGGCCCAAATAAAATAAAAAATATATAAATTAATGGAGGCGTCCAGGCCCCTAGACGCCTCCATAAAAATAAATAAAAAAATCAAAACGCCAGCCCTGGTATAAAAGACAAAAGAAAGATAAAAAATAATATAATTTTGGAGGCGTCCAGGCCCCTGGACGCCCCCATAAAAACCCTCACGGGCGCCGCCCACCGAACGACGGTTTGTCGTGTGTGAAAAAATCCAAACTATAGAGACGTCCGGTCAGCTGGACGCGCCCATTTCTGAATCACGAGACGCCGCTCACAAAACCACGCGTTGTGCCAAACCGCGTGCGGCCGTCGTCGGCTTTCGGTGGATCTGCTTGAGGCGTCCGGGACCCTGGACGCCTCCACAAAATTATTCCAAAAAAATATATAAAAATGGAATAAAATATTATTTCGGCCCTGATGGAGGTGTCCAGGGTCCTGGACGCCTCCACCCTCCGGAGCTCTATAAATAGAGGCCCACCCCCTCAGTTCTAGAAGAGCTTCTAAGTGATCCGATAGGCTGCCGGAGCCCAGAGGCTACGGAGTCATTTTCTAACCCGTGGGTTCTTTTGTAGGTGGAGGTTCTGCCGACTTCTCGGGTGCTCACGCTCGCGAGAGGAAGGTCGTCTTCATCCACCGCGCTTCCACGTCGTCCCCACGCTGCCGGAGCTCCGCCGGATTTCACCCTCGGCTCATTCAATAAGCCTTTTCTTCCCCTTTTTCTCCATAGTTCTTTACATTCATCATATTGCATCCTCTATCCCCCTTCACAAGGGCGCCTCTTCTCTTATACCTCTTGCATCCATCATCTCATTTTCCTCCTACTCGAGTCCGAGAGGGGTTTAAAAGATAACACCAACCAGGTGTGTGTCTTGCCATCATTTCGTTATTTTTATCGCAAGGATTTGAATACTACACCTCCATCTTTCTAATCCACTTGTCATTTATTTATCGTTGTTTTGCAAGGGTACCCGAGGAAAGCCCTCTCCATCGGCCGGCCGGAAGGAGAGGAAGAAGCAACCCACCATCTCCCGCTCTTGAGGTAGGCGCGATCACTTTCTTATTTTGGGGTCTTTCGGCCCCTAGCGATCACATCTTTTCATCGAGGCCGCGGCGAGTCACTTCCCCAATGGCCGTTTAAATTTCTGTTCTCATATTCTCTTTATATCCCGTTATATTTTGCTCATATCATCGAGGCCGCGGCGAGTCACTTCCCCAATGGCCGTTTAAATTTCTGTTCTCATATTCTCTTTATATCCTGTTATATTTTGCTCATATCATCGAGGCCGCGGCGAGTCACTTCCCCAATGGCCGTTTAAATTTCCGTTCTTATATTCTCTCTATATTCTGTTATATTCTGCTCATATCATCGAGGCCGCGGCGAGTCATTTCCCCAATGGCCGTTTAAATTTCCATTCTTATATTCTCTCTATATTCTGTTATATTTTGCTCATATCATCGAGGCCGCGGCGAGTCACTTCCCCAATGGCCGTTTAAATCTCTGTTCTTATATTCTCTTTTATATTCTGCTATATTCTGCTCATATTCTCGAGGCCGCGGCGAGTCACTTCCCCAATGGCCGTTTCAATTCTTGTTATTTAATTTTTGCACCATTCCCGTCCCCCCGAGGTCGCGGCGAGTCACTTCCCGCTATGGCCGTTTGAACCCCATATCTTGCTATATTATACTTGTCCCGCTCGTCCCGCCGGAGCAATCTCCCGTGGTGGCCCCTTCTCTCTTCTCTATCATCTCTGTGTTGCAGCAAAACAAGCAAACAAACAAAAAAAGAAGGAGCCCGCGCGCTCTCCGCTTCCTCTTCCCCGCTCTTCCCCGAACCGCGTGACGTCGCTCACAGTCGTCTTTACAAATTTAAGAACCATCGATAACTCATCAAGAGTATAAAATCCATCACCCAAAATATGATTGATATTGAGATTTAACAATGCATTTCTTTTTCATTCAAAGTAATACAATGATCAAGAACTTAAAGCAAAAAGTTCCTCCATCACTATACATTTCCAAATCATAATTCCAAAACATACAAAGTCTTGCCATTATCAAAGTGATCCTTTCTAGAACATGAACCAACCACACATACAAAGTTTTCCAAAACATGAACCACACACACATGCAAAGTTTTGTCATTATCAAAAACACTCTTGACACAACATAAAGATGGAGGACATCCTTGTTGTAAGGATCTCTATACACCAATTGATGGTATTTGACACTTGCCATATGAAATGTGAAAAGGTAGGTGAAAATTGTTAGATCGAAAAGCAATTAACACATTCTAACAATGGTTGGATGACAATGTATTTCACCACGTTTCAACAAAGATGACTGCAAAAGATATGTGGTAGAAGTTACATGATCTATATGAGATAAAGACATAGGAAGTAAAGGATTCTTAATTTGACAATATGTGAACCTCAAGCTGAGGGGAGTTTAGTTGCAGGTTACATGATGAGGTGCAGAGCGTCATAAATCAATTGTCCGTAATGAAGATGGTGTTGATATATGAGTTGTAAACTCTATTATTACTCAGTTCCTTACCAAATAGGTTGGAGGCCCTTGTAGTCTCTATGAGTAATTCTACTCTAGATGGTGTGATTACTACGAAACATGTGAATAGGAATCTCCTAAAAGAGGAGAAAAGAAGAAAGTCGTTAGGTACGTCAAATTCACAAATCTTGACATCAGAAAAACCATGGTAGACCAAAGTGTAGAGATAAAGGCCATGAAAAAATAAAATCAAAATCAAAATCCAGATCTAAAATTAGTGGCAAATGCTATCATTGCGGTATTCTTGGCCACAAGAAGATTGACTAAAATTTGAAAGAAGAAATGAAAAAGAAAAAGACTACGGACTATGAAAAAGGTAAGGTAATTGCAATAACTCTATCTAATGAACAAGTGATAGCTCTTCTATCTAGTGGTGGAAGTTGTCTCACTGTAGAGAAATGTGACATAATCTAGATTTTCATTCAAAAGCATCTTGTTATATTACACCTTATAGAGATCTATTCTGTTAATATATAACTGATGATTTTGGCATTGTCCATATGGATAATAAGGACACTTCAATAATTGCAAGGATAGAAGATGTCCCTGTGGAGACTTACTCACTATATCAACTCATACTTAAAAATGCGAGACATGTTCCAGAGCTTACAATGAATCTGATATATATAAGAAAATTAGGTGAATATGGCTATTCTACTAGTTTTGGTTTGGTAGGTTGGAAATTGACAAAGAGTGCACTTGTTTTGACACTAAAAATCAATTGTGGTACTCTTTATGACATGAAGATGTGGGTCAGTAAAGCTGAGGTGATGACTATGGCTGATGATTCTTTGTTAGAATTGTTGCATTGATGGTTGGAACACATGAATGAGAAGGGGATGAACTTGTTTGCGAAGAAGGATCTCCTTCTAGAGCTAAAAAGTATGCTTTTAGCTCATGTGATCATTTTTTGATTGGCAAGCAACGTAATCATTTTTTCAAAAAAAAATGTTCAAAGAGAGCTATTGACTGTTTAGTGTTAATTGATTCTGATGTATGTAGTCCGATAAATGTAACATCAAAGGTGACACTTCTTATTTTATTACTTAATTGATGATGTATTAAGTAAGGTGTGGGCATTTGCAATAAAAAGTAAAAGTGAGGTCAGTAATATTTTTAAACTTCTTTATGCTATTGTTTAGTATGAAATAGACAAATATTTGAAGAGACTGCACACAGATAATGGTGATAAATACATAGCTTGGTCATTCAGAATGTACTATATGAAGTATGGGATTCAATATGAGAAGACCGTTCCCTACATTTCATAGCAAAATGGAGTTGTAGAAAGGGTAAATAGGATGATTGTGGAAAGAGTAAGAAGCATACTCTCTAGTTATGTATTATCAAAGTCTTTTGGGGGAGGGACTAGTGTCTGATCAATTGGTCTCCTTTAGTGACATTGGAGGGAGATATTGTAGAAACGTTGTGGTCAGCAGGGAAAGAGGTGTCCTATGATTATCTAAGGATTCTTAGTTGCAGAGTATTCATGTATATGCCGTAAGAACAAAGATCTAAATCAGACCATAAAGCACTGTTACTTCTATTTCTTGGCTATGTAAATGAGAAGTTTGGCTATAAACTTTGGGATTCCAAAATAGACACAGTCTGCAGTAGCCGTGACATTGTCATCGAGGATGATTAGACAATTGAAAATTTTGAGAAGTATTTAGAGTCAGAGATTGCTATAAATGATTTCCCCATGCATCCCTCTATATCGTTGATGAAGTTGAGAAATATACAGAGGAAGTAGAAATAGAGGTAGAGGAGCAACAAGTAAATGACATTCTCAAAGATAATCAGGCTGAGTAAGGGCATGATCTGGAGCTGGAGTAACTTCCCTCTCATGTAGAGCCATATGAAGAGTTGTATGGGAGAGTAAAAAAATTCTTTATTCCTTCTACCAGGTATTTCAAATGAATATGTTATGCTCACTAATAATGGTGAACGAGAATAGTTTGTAGAAATGTAAGTTGGATGCTCACAATATAGATAGATGGATGCATGCTATATAATAAGAGTTGAATTGTATTGCAAAATAAGTGTGTTTACAAACTGAAAAATGAAGGCCAAGGTAAAGTGAGGTAGAAAACCAGATTGGGGGTGAAAGGATATAGGTAGGAGAACAATGTTGACCTTGATAAAATTTGATCTCTTGTAGTAAAGATATCATCTATTAGGGTGATATTGGGCTTGTCATATCTTGACTTAGAATTAGTGCAGTTTGATGTCAAGATAATATTCTTTCATGGTGATTTATACAACTAGAAGGATTTTAAGTTGTAAGGAAAAGCACATGGTTTGCAAACTAAGAAAGAGCTTATATGGCTTGAAACAAGTGTTTAAACAATGATACATAAAATTTGTTTCATTTATGGTGGGTCAAGGGAACCAGAGGTTAGCAATAGATCATTGTTTCATGTCAGAAGTTTCTTTGGAAGTAGCTATTGTAAGGATTCGTACATCCCTGTTTGGGCAACGCAGCGGATAATAAAAATTTATTTACCCGAAGTCGGCTTTATGGAATCCTAGATCTATGCTCCAATGATGCATTAAATTCCCAACCCCTAACTACGGGTTGCAGATTTCACCTTGTGCGGAACGACGCTCTCCGCAGTGCCCGATGTAGTTTTTCATGAACACCGAGCCGCACAGATGCACGGCCTCTAGAGCTGATCCACACGGATCCTCGCGCAGCGACAGTATCCTCCCGACACGATATTCCCTAAGCTTTCCCCTTCTAGAGAGAGAAAGAGCTTCTAGGGAGAGAGAGAGAGCAAGAGGGAGGAAGGGGAGGAGAGAAAACCTCTCCTTTCTTCCTGTTAATGCTTGATTAAGGAAGAGAGGGAGGTTTTCACGTAGGTGCCATATATATAGATTTAGGTCATTTTCAAAAGAACCCATAAGGACCAAAATCGTATATATGTTCTTCCTATTATTATACATATGTATTAAGCCATTCTTATACTCCTTTCCAAAAGGAATTTAAGGCTTTTAACCTATACATTCGTACAATAATAATCCTTCACCCAAGAATTCAATGTGTGTGATCCTCTAGGCCCATAGTCACTCTAGTTTAAGGCCCATTAACTTCTAATTCTCAATTAGAAGTAAATTAAACTTATTATTCGCTTCTACTAGAGCTGAATAATAGTTTAATTTATTCCAAACCTTTGATCACGTTGGGTCAAGCAAATCCGTGTGATCCTAGAGGATGCCGGGTTTAAACCAGCATGTCTGGTACCTGTAAGTCTACAGTTACCGCATCGCTATAATCCCTCGCTCCTTCTATGAGTCTGGTTCGATCGAGGGTATGGTTTCTATCAAATCCCATGATCGTGCCATTTGACCATGACCTCCTTTAAGTGCATGACGTCCGTTCTAAACGAACTCACACGACCCTGGCCAGAGATTTAATGGAGCGTCAGTGTCATGACCCATTAACTGTCTGATATATACCTGACAGTGAGCGATCCCCTCTTGACCATTGATAATCTTCACACGTATCCTGAAATGGTTAATGACTCGGCAATTCATGACTTATGGTTAAAGTCACTTAGCCAAGTAATTAAACCATTCCAGTCCTTGTGTAAGATCCGATCAATGTCTCAGGTCAAAGGACCAACGATGCTACTGAGACAGTTGGATCTTCAGTTGACATTAGGGTTAATCAACCATCTGAGAATCCAATAGCGGATCACTTCAGTGTACATCCTCCCAAGACATACACCTACACATATGTGTTGGTACCCCGCACCATTAATAATGAGACTGGTCACTCACACATCATGTGTACTGGTTTAATAGGTAATCAAAGTCCCCGAGTGATTACCCTCCAACCAGGAACAGTTTAAGGTATGTGTCCATGTAAAGTCAGTCTCATGATCGAGATCCCATCTCGAGTTGACTTTACAACCACATATCCTAGGGACATCGTAAAGTAATACACAATCACATATTTACGCTCAAATATCACTTTATTAATAAAGAACAAGATCGTATAGTTATCGGGCCTACCCAACCCTAAATTGGCCTATAGCACACCAATACTAACAGCTATATCATTCTTACGATGTTTGTAGATAATATGTTGAATATTGGGGAGGATATTTACATGATTGGTAGGTTAAAGCTAGAAAGATATGGACAAGTTCTTTAATATGAAAGATTTAGGACCAGCACAATAGATACTGGACATGAGGATCACTTGTGACAGGAAAGTTGAAAAGTCGTGGTTGTCAGAAGAAAAATATGTTGAAAAGTAATCGATAAATTCAATATGAAAAATGTCAAGACAGTTGGTACTTACTTCCAAGTTATTTTAGATTGAGCAGTGAACAATATCCATCATTTATATATGAGAAGAAGAGCATGGAGAAGGTGCCATATGCTTTAGTTGTCGGGAGTCTCATGTATGTCATAGTATGCACACATTTAGACTTGGCTTATGCAGTTGGTGTGGTGAGCAAATAGTTATCTAATCTAGGTAGAGAACATTGGGCAGTAGTGAAATAGATTCTCAAATATCTCAAGGGTATATTAAATCATTATTTATGCTTTGATAGTTTTAAGTCAGAGATAAAAGGATTTGTAGATGCAGACATGACAAGAGATATGTACTCTATAAAGTCCATATCTAGTTATGTATTTACTTTTGCAAGGGAAGTTGTTTCATGACAGTCTGTGTTGCTTTGTCTACAATAGAAGTAGAATATATTGTAGTTACATAGGCATGTAAAGAGATACTGTAGATGAAGAAATTTCTCCAAGACATTGGCCTCAATCAGAAGGCTTATGTGTTGTACTATGATAGCCAAAGTGATATACACGTAGTAAAGAATTCAACTTATCACTCAAGAACAAAACACGTTGATGTTCGATATCATTGGATGCAAGATGTTCTTGAAAAGAAGTTGATACGGTGGGGAAGATTCACACAGATAAAAATCTATTTGGCAGGGATGACTATTATTTTAGTACATTAGTGTTAGTGTTGGGCAAGAGTCCATATGGCAAGGCAGAGTCCCTCTCAGGACTGTCAATGGGTCGGGCCGGCCCGACAGGCCCGCGGGCCTACCCCGATTTCTGGCCAGGCCGCAAGGTCTTTTCCAGCCTACGGGTCTTTAGTCGGACCTAAAAGTCTGGTCCGACTAGGCCCACGGGCTAGGCTCATACTTTGAGTTCGACCTGCGGGCCACCCATACCCATTTTCTTTTCTTTCTCCCTTCAAATTTTAAAAACTGCTTAGTTAAAATTATGTTATTTTACTTAATTAGAACATTTAAAACTCTCTATTCACATAGATTATGTAATTAATATCAAAACTCTCATTAATTTAGTGATATTATAAATTTTATATTATTAAATATATTAATTTCTTTTTTTTATTTAAGTTATCGGGCAGGGCCGAGCCTTAGTTGGACTTTACATTTTTTTAATAGTGTCGGGTCCGGCCCGACATAGTTTGGGCCCAGACTGGACTCGGGCTTTAATATTGATAAGTTAGGCTCAAGTCGGGTCGACCTAAGCCCGACCCATTGACAACCCTATTCATGAGGTTGGAGGGAGATATTATTAGGTGGGTCAGCCTCCTTGCGAGAACCACATGAGCAACTAGGTTATGGGCTTTCGACTGGAACTACAAGCCGTCGATTTCCAACGGGAAACCAACCCTCACTACAGGAAAATTAATCTATAGAGACAAAAATAAGTGATTGCTACGTAAGAAAAATTGGTCACTATAAGCCTTTGCGATCAACAATTGGTCGCTAAATCATCATCGTTGATACTCGTGTCGAGTGAGACTTCTCACAAGAAAAAGGACAAGGAGCAGTGGCGGCGGCCCCTCACACGTTGGCGCACCAACAGATCCAACAAGAGAGAAATAGAGGGAGAAGAGGAGGAAGAAGAAGGGAGGAGGGTGGCATCATCGTCGGACTTCCTTGCGTATCTCTCATTTCATGGTTCTCATCCTCAGGAGGTTAAGGTGTGTGATTTCCATACTCTCGTGAAAGTTGTGATTCTCAAATTTCGTTATAGGAGTGGAGTTAATTGGTGTATTATTATTAGAGTAATGCTTTGTGCACCGCATGCGGTGCACAAAATCCACCTCATTGTGCAACCTCTCCTCCCATTGGTCCCAAAAAAGGTGAAAAGACCATTTTTAATGTAAAAAGGATATCCCGCATTAGTCTCGTGTCAGACCGTCAGTCCCGTGTCAGACCCGGTCGGCCCGCTTTTTTGCTCGGCGAAAAATACGGGAGTGAAATATTTTGTTACAGAGTGAAAAAATTTGTATAGGAGTGAAACGTTTTGTTATAGGAATGAAACATTTTGTTTGACTACAAAGACGAATGAATAGAAGTGAAATATTTTGTTACAGGAATGAAACGTTTTGTTATAGGAATGAAACATTTTGTTTGACTACAGAAGATGAACGAATAGAAGTGAAATATTTTGTTACAGGAATGAAACGTTTTGTTACAGGAATAAAACGTTTTGTTATAGGAATGAAACATATTGTTTGACTACAGATATAAACGAATAGAAATACATTCTTATAATAAAACGTTTCATTCCTGTAACAAAATATTTCATTCTTGTAACAAAAGGTTTCATTTCTATTCGTTTAGTTTTACAGTCAAACAAAACGTTTCATTCTTATAACAAAACGTTTCATTCCTGAATATTTCACTCCAGTGTAAATTATTTCACCTCTGTGCAAAATATTCCAGTTGTATGAAAATATTTCACCCCTGTTAAGAAGGTAAAAGAAATATAACATAGGCTGCCTGAGTTATTACAGAGTAGAATATTTCACTCCAGTGTAAAATATTTCGCAAAATATTTCACCCCTGTTAAGAAGACAAAACATGCACCGACTTGCGTATCCAAATGCTATAAGTATACCGACCTTATGAAGACATGCACTGACCTTCATACACAAGGCAGAAGGTGCATCGACCTTTATATGCTTGATAGAAAATAAATATTTCATTCCTATAACAAAATGTTTCACTCTTATACAAAATATTTCACTATGTAACAAAATATTTCACTCCCGTATTTTGCGCCGAGTAAAAAAGTGGGCCGACCGGGTGGCCGACCGGGTCTGACACGGGACTGACGCGGAGTGTCATTTTTACATTAAAAATGATCTTTTCACCTTTTTTTGGGCCAATGGAAGGGGAGGTTGCACAATGAGGTGGATTCGCATGCGGTGCACGAAGCATTACTCTTATTATTATCTTGCATGGTAGATCGGATTTGTCTCATAATTTTTTTTAATTTAAAATTTTTTCACGTAAATCATGTGTTAAAGTCTCCTGATGTTTATTTGCTTCAAATTTTATTGTGTGCTTACGTGATTATCAAGTTCACCTTCGGATTTGTTTACATCCGTGGCAGTGGAGATTTCAACGCCAAATGGTGGATTTGGGTTTTGTTTGAACGACCATGTAGGTGCTGGACATGCAAACAACACGGCCCGTCTTCAAGGGCCACCCTGGCCTTCCCGTTTGATTTTCTAATCCCGGATACGAAGAGAAACGGGTCGAACCCGATTGGGTTTAATCCGGTGGGGGAGAAGATAACAAAGTCAAACATGGGAACTGCCTCAAATCGACGATTCGGGCAAAGCCGATCGTTGGGTTGACTGGAGAGAGGCTTTTGATCGCGGTCGCGTGCGTGTGACGTTGGCTGGGCCGACAGCTGCTGGGCCGTCCGTCGTCAACGGTTCTGCTTTATATATATATATTTTTTTTTCGGTTTTCAAACTCTTTCTGCAGAGTCGCGGAAGTGGCTTGGGAGGAGTTGTTGGGTCAGATATGGGCCCATCTGCGACATACCGTGCCGCCGTGATCCCGTCTAAGAACTTGGGCTTATTCATGGGCCACACGATCCGTCTATTAACGAAGAGAAGTATCACAACCAGGAAGATGATCAATTGGGGGATAGACTGACCTAAGCTTTTTTCCTTCCCCTAAAAATATTATATATATATATATATATATATATATATCGAATTTTACAATGACAATTCTTGGCGAGCTGATCTGGATCAGGAATCCCAGAGTATGATAAATTGAGTGGTTGAGCTTTGTTGTGATCAGTCGGCCGGCCAGCTCGAATTTTGAGATCAGGCGAGATGAATACCAGTCAAATCAAACTACAAAACCACGCATCTCTATATATGACAAATATTGAGGGCTTCGACCACCAGTTTCACATCCCCTCCAACCAAGATTAATGTTGACGGGAGGGAATTAAGTTTAATTTATTTCTTTTGGCCAATGCTAAACGTTCACAAAGGCTATTTGAGATCTTTTTCTTCTCGGGTGGGGGTGTGTGTTTCTCATATGTGTGTTTCTCGTAAGTAAGATTTAAACGTACATCCGTTTGTAACTAATGTCTTTTATTTTTTTTTAATTTTTTATCCGATGGTTTTAAGTTATCCAAATTAATTTACCGTGCAAAGTCATGTCATCATTAGATTATCTAAAAAGAAATTAAAAAACTCAGATCAAATACATAGTGTTAAGCCTATTTTTTAAAAAATTGATCCATTTTATTTTTAATTTTTTTAGATAATAAGATAGTGACATGACTTGAACGACAAGTTAAGGTGACTTGAGACTCACGTCAAAAAAATTAAAATTAAAAATAAATAAAATATACTATACATCTGGGTGTACAACAAGCCTTACTATTCTCTAATCTTTACGAGATATATTTTAATTGAGTAATGTTTACTGCACATTTGGGAGTAATTACACACCTGGGGTGTGTACCGAGTAAACTTATTATTATTTTTTTAAAAAATATTTTTGTGACTTGAGACCTAAGTCACCCTAACTTGTGGTGTAAGGCACACACCTATCTGACGGTCCAAAAAAATATAAAAAAAGAAGGGCCGATTCAAGATAAATTAGATCCAACATTATTTTTTGAATTTGAGTTTTTTTAATTTTTTTGAGTCATCAGGTGGAGATGTGACTTACACCACAAGTTAAGTGACTTAGACCTCAAAGTAAAATAATAATAATAATAAATGAATTTACTTGATACATATTTTAGGTGAAAAATAGCCTAGCTGTACACTATAGGATTCCTCTTTTTATTTTGGCACATGTTTGAATGGGTGTAAATAGGCCAGCCTAGGCCGGGCCTGGTCAAGCCCCGGTCCAATGCGGCACTTCTTCAGGTGGCACAGGTACGACCCAGGCACAGAGATGATGATCATCGAGTTTTAGGTCCAAAGCCCAGCGGGGGAGAGGAGGCTTGAAAACCTGGCCTCCCCCATGGGGGAGAGGGAAGAAGAGGGAGGGGCGGAGAGAGGTGGGTGGTGGAGGCGGCTGCAGCAAGTGTTGATGGGCAGTGCGTGGCGCTCCAACAGGTGGCAGGAGGTGAAGGACCTAGATCGATCGGATATAAAATTAATACATAGATTGTGGCACCAGGGGATGCTCCATTTTAATTATGACATTGTGGAAGGAAGTGTTAGGTTGAAGAAGATTGAGAGTATATTTAAGAAAATGAAACTCAAATGTTTGTCCAAAGGGTGCTACCTCAAGTGTTGTGTTTTGTGTGAGGACTTTAGTCCCATATTGAAAAATACAAAGAGGAGAGGGATCCTTATAGTTCTTAGGACTCTCTGGACTATGTCTTATAGACAATAGTGGAGGTAAGCTAGGGCCTATCACACGCACGCGCCGGGCCGGGCGCGCGTGTGTGTGTTGTGTGGGTCCAGCCGGCTTGCCCTTGCACTTTTTTGGATTTTTTTTTACTGTTTTGCCCTTTTCTTGGAGAGAAAGAGGGGTCTCCGAACTTGCCGTTACGGAGGCGAACCGTCGCGGGCGTGGTTACAAAAGGGGGTAATTAGCATTACCCTAATTACGGGTTATCCTGTCCTTTGTGCCATTACTCTCCCGAGGAATCACTGCGCGACCGTGCTCTCTCTCTGTCGTCTCCCTCTGCTACGCTCGCCGTTCGTCGCCGCCGCCGTCTGTGCGTCGTCTTCCTCGTCGCTGTCTGCGGACGACGTCCTCTTTTATTGCCTTGGCGGCCTTCGTCCTTCGGTGTTCGGTGCATGTTCTTTAACCTTTACTGACTTGTTAGAAGAGATCTAGGTTTCTCGCATAGCATGTTTACAAGATTCTTAAGAGTGCGCTTAAGTATCTTGTGTTAGTAGTCGTATCCTGGGGGGAAGATCGCTACACCCGTCGCACCATCCTTGTGAGGGCGATATCTTCTCTAAGGGGAGTCTCCTTGAGGCGCTTCTACTTTTTTTAGTTCATCTCATATTTACTGTTATACAATCATGCTTATTTATATTATTTCTTGGTTGTTCTTGTTTGAATCAACCCCGTATGCATTTTTACTATGATTTATCTTATATGTGTTATGATCCATTTATTGTCATGACGTTGTCCCGATACACTACTTTTATCCAACAGGAAGGTGATCACTAGTTCCATCACCCACCACGACATGCATATATATATATATATATATATATATATATATATATATATATATATATATATATATATATATATATATATACTCTCCCACTGTTTGTTCCATCACCTTCCAACAACTCCAACTGGGCGGGCGGTGCTCCCTCGACTATTCACGAAACAAGGTACTGACGCGTGCGAACGACCGTCGCCACCGTCCCGCTGGCCAACATCACACGGTCAAGACAACGGTCAGCCTTGTCCGGATGCTCAAACGCAGCTGTGTTTGACTTTACGTTGTGGGATCGATTGGGTGTTTGACCAAGATACATACCATCCACATCGCCCAGATGTCGACGCACCGCCGCATGAGCCTTCCCCCACGGAAACCCTCTAGATGGAAGGATGATTCCTCATGCAAACTACCCATCTGCATGGCGGCACCTTCATGCGCGTTCAAACAAAACCTAACTCCACTTTTGGCGTTCAAATCTCCGTTGGCTGGCAGATAGAGTACAGACTTGATCCTCCATGCCTCTCTTGCGAACATTACATGTCTTCTTGGCCTATAAATAGGGTACGAATCGGGGCTTCCCCTCCTGCATCATCGGTGTACGCAAACATCAGCTATCTGTTTACTGCACATTCCCTCTCCCTAGAAAACTTCTCAGCTTCTTCATTCCGGCTAACCATATATGGCTAAGCCTTTGGCATCTATTTGTTTACTGAGTCTGTGTCTTGCTACGTTCCTGGGCATGACGCAGTGCACCCCAATTACTTCATGTAGCCAGACCCCTTACCCGGAGGTCTGCTACTCCCTTGCTGCAGATGCTGCTCCCCTGGATGCCGAAAAGAAGACCCGATTAGGGTTTGGCGAGTTCACCCTCAGAGGAGCCATGGCACGAGCACAGCGGGCGCTACAGCTGGCCTCTGCCGTGGACACGGCCTCGTTCGATGACCGTGCCAGGGCAGCTTGGGCAGACTGCATGGAGCTCTCCGATGACACCATCCGAAGCCTCAACAAATCCATGGGATTAATCTCCGGCCAGCCTTCCGACGAGGATGCCCAGACGTGGCTGAGTGCGGCGATCGCCAACCAGCAGACGTGCCGGGATGGGTTCACGGAGCTCAACCTGGCATCCCAGGTGGGGACGCTGCCCTTCGTGTCCGCCAACGTCTCCGAGCTGCTTAGCAACTCGCTTGCTGTAGCCAAGTCAAGTGCCATGTCGAAGCTGCAGGTTGGCGGCGGTGGGCGGCTGCTCTCTAACAGGTTCCCATCTTGGGTCTCCGGGGCCGACCGGAAGCTACTCCAGAGTGCATCCGTAAAGGCTGATCTCGTTGTGGCAAAGGATGGCTCAGGAAACTACAAGACCATCTCTGAAGCGATCGCAGCATCAGCAAAGCTGAGGAACGGTGCCAAGCGATTCGTGATCCGCGTTAAAGCCGGGGTTTACAAAGAGAATGTCGACGTCCCCAAGTCAATGAAGAACCTGATGCTCGTTGGCGATGGCATCGATGCCACCGTCCTCACCGGCAGTAGGAGCGTCGTAGACGGTTCCACAACATTCCGCTCCGCCACATTTGGTAAACATTTTCTTCCAGTACTGTTACGTACGGTTCTTCGGTTCAAATGCTTCCACGCATGATTTCATAGCTCATCTTGTTTCTAGTATGATCACATAATACTTTTTGTGTTAGAACAAAGTGTTGCGCAATCGTGAATATCGATAATCAGCAGGTTTTGACTTACTGTTTAGGTTGATCCTGCCCTACATACATGTTTGAAGAAACAAAAAATAAGAACACAATTTAGATCTGCATGCAAATTATTTACTTGAGCTCCCATCTTGTCATCACTTCAGCTGTCACCGGAGACGGGTTTATTGCCCGAGACATGACCTTTGAGAACACTGCCGGGCCGCAGAAGCACCAAGCCGTCGCCCTACGGTCGGGATCAGACCTTTCCATCTTCCACCGCTGCAGCTTCAAAGGCTACCAAGACACCCTCTACGTGCACTCCCAACGCCAGTTCTATCGTGAATGTGACATCTACGGCACTGTCGACTTCATCTTTGGTGATGCCGTGGCCGTGTTGCAGAGTTGCAACATCTATGTTAGGCGGCCGATGAGCAACCAGAAGAACACCGTGACGGCCCAAGGACGGACAGACCCTAATGAGAACACTGGCATCTCCATCCACAACTCGAGGGTGACGGCAGCTTCAGACTTGAAGCCAGTCCAGGGGTCGTTCAGATCTTACCTGGGCCGGCCATGGAAGCAATACTCACGGACAGTGTTCATGAAGTCGAACCTTGATGGCCTAGTCAACCCGGCAGGATGGCTCGAGTGGAGCGGCAATTTCGCTCTCAGCACTCTATACTATGGGGAGTACATGAACACTGGCGCAGGGGCCGGAACCAGTGGCCGGGTAAAGTGGCCAGGGTTCCGTGTCATCACGAGCGCTTCTGAGGCCAGCAAGTTCACGGTTGGGAGCTTCCTGGCTGGGAATTCATGGATTCCGGCAACCGGGGTCCCTTTCACAGTAGGGCTCTGATTCGTCATCTATCTGGTCGAAGCAGAAAAATTGTCCATGGCATAAAAAAAACTCATATTTATTTATTTATTATTTATTTGTTTATGTCTTGTCTAAGTAGAATGTCGTTGTCCGGGATTCTCGGGAATGTTCTTGTTGTGCAGTTTACATACATCTCATTATTGAAATCTTTTTCTGTTATCAATTTGAATGTAGCTAATATTTTGCCGAGCAAGCAAAAATGTTGTTCTTTATGGGAATGCAGCAAAAAATGTTGTTAATGTGACGCTTCATCATATGGTACCGTTTTTATGCATGCTACAAACGATTTTACGTATTGGCATTTGGCAACCGGGAAGATCTTTCGACTTGAGACGTCCTGATCTTGTAATAATTGATGGGTCTCTACTCACTAGTCTATCTATAGCTCCATACATGCCATGGATTTCTTGTCTATTCTCTAGTATATATTGAGACCATTAACAGTATGTCATGCGAAAATAAACTTGTAGGAGTAGAAATGCTGAACAAGAGAGGATATTTACTTCCCCAAGAGGATTAATAGGGAGGACCATATGCGATAACTTCAACCTTTCCTCGAACGACACAAAGATGTGTAGCAGAGTCCAACTCTAATTGATGGTCAGGAAAACAGAAAGGTCTCTTCAAAGCGGGTGAACTGAGATTGAGATGGAGAGGAAACGAAAGAAGAATTGGTGAGGAATGTGGGAGTAACTATAATCTCACTCCTTTTCTTCAATGTAATCATAATTGGTAATGATGAAGGCTAGAAATCCGGCCGGGTGCACCAGATCCTCTGGAGATGGCACCACGGGATCCTCCGCGGATGACTGCATGCACCAGTCCACCGATCGACACATCACGGGAAGAAGAAGAATCCTTGACGTTCCAAGCAAGGTGGACCCATCGCAAGGTCCAAGCTAGATCATCCAATTTTGAGTTACATCTTACTGTATATCGGCTCAACCATTGCTATCCTCTTGCGTTTTAATTTAGAAAACTCTGAAAACCTTTTGTGATCCCCCGAACCGTATAGATTAGAAATTTAGAATCCAATGCAACCATGCAATGTAATTTAGTATAGAATCCAACGTAATTTCATTTTCGACAAACATATGTCCTAAAAAAAACCTATCTCCATTCAGCTCGTGCTAGATACACGGGAAGATATATAGGCCTCGTGTCTTCTTCCTGTGTTTTTATCTCTTTCCACTGGTACTTCACTTTTTGTTAATAATTGGGCTTTCAGGATGGGCCAATCTGGAACCCAACAACTCCCACGGCGCCACTTCCGCGACTCTCTTTACAAAAACCAAAGATTTGACAACAGCCGCCTCAGCTGTCCTCGTTGTGGTCAACATCACACGCGCGCGCACAAACCTACCTACCGGTCAAAAGCTTTGTCCCATGCATTCTTCCCGTACGTACGGCTCTAACATTTGACTTCTCATCTTGTTCTTCCCCCGTACAAAACCTGCAGATAAACCCACGCGATTGCCCTGTTTCTCTCCATCTCTGGGATGGAACAATCCCAACAGGAGAGGCGCGCAAAAGGCCAAGAAGCGCCTACATTGTTGTTGATTTGGCGTTCAAATCTCCACTGCTACAAGGGTGGCACACTTCATGCTTCATGGCTCTCGTGCAACTGTAACTTGGCTTCATGGTCTCTAAAAAGTGTAGAGACGCAGCCTCCCATTTACATCCATCCTCACTGTAGGCAAAATGAGTTCTAGGACTCACTGTGTAATATCTTCCCTGAGGAAACATTCCGTCTTCTGTATGCTGTAGTACACCGTGTTATTACATTCACTGCGGCGGTTAATCTGGAGTCCTCATCACTTCGTGCAGCTAGACCCCTTACGTACGTACCCGGAGGTTTGCCATTCGCTTTCTGCAGATGCTACTCCCCAATTAAGTCGTCAAAGAGATAGAAGAGCGGGGTAGAGTTCGGCGAGTTCACCCTCTGGGGTGCCATGATGCGAACTCAAAGGGCACGCCAGCTGGTCATGGCTTCGCTCGATGACCGTGACAGGGGTGGCCTACGCTAGGACACCATCAGTGTTGGATTAAACCCGCAAATAGGGGAATGCAACAACTTTTATATGCTCTGTTTTATTGCAGAAAATAGAACACGAGTAAACTCTGGACAGGAGATGAGAATGGGAATAGAAACATGAGATGAACCTCCGTAAATTAATAAACTGAAACAGCATATATACAGGCACTACAGAAAAGAACGTGGCTGCATACAGCCCTCTTTCTGCAAGACACAAATGTGAGACACGTTCTGAAAACGTGGAGAACAACTGAATTCTTTTGACTAAATAGAAAAGCAGAAAAAATCAAAACTAACTTCCTAAATTTTTACACCACTATTCAACACTTCCCCTTGATTTAAAATTGGACACACCAAGTAAGTTTCTAAAATATGAATGCTTCGTCAATGAGAGTCCCTTGGTCAGAATATCAATCACTTGCTCATTTGTTGGGCATAACTTAAGCTTGATCAATTCCCTGTCCGCCATCTATCGGATGAAGTGATGTCGGATCTCTATATGCTTTGTCCTCCCATGGAACATTGAATTTTTTGATATTGCTATAATGGATTTGTTGTCACAAAATAGTTTGGTAACTTCTCGATGTGTTTGTTGAAGATCGTCAAGAAGCCTTCTTAGCCAAATTGCCTGACATACTACTGCTGTTGCAGCTATATACTCGACTTCACATGATGACAAAGCTGTTGTTGATTGTTTCTTCGATGACCAAGAAATGGCACCCAATCCAATTTTAAAATAGCTTGAAGTGCTCCTTCGATCGTCTTCTGAACCTATGCAATCACTCTCAGTATAACTAACCAATTTAGGGTCAGAAAGATGTGTGTACCAAATGCCAAAGTCAGCTATTCCAGCAACATATCGTTGTATCCTCTTTGCTGCTCCAAAATGGTGCTTTGTTAGGAAGTTCATAAATTTTGAAACCAAACTTACTGCAAATGTAATATCAGGCCTGGTATGAGTCAAATAAATAAGCCCTCCAATCAATGATTGAAATGTAGATACATTTACTTTTCAAGTTTCATCCTCTATCCGTAATTTCTCATTGACATTCAATGGGGAAGTAACAACTTTGCATTTCTGCATTTTGAACATTTTAAGAAGATCATTTGCATACTTTTCTTGGGTTACAAAAATGCCATCTTCATTTTGTTTGATTTCAAGGCCAAGAAAATAATGCAGTAGTCCAAGATCAGTCATTTCAAAGCTTTGCATCAAGCATTTTTTGAATTCTTCTATCAAAGAGTAAGATGTTCTAATTTATATGATATCATCAACGTAAACACACACAATAAAAAATTAACCCTTAAATTGCTTCTTTAGGTAAATTGTAGGCTCATTTGGACTTCTTTCAAAGTAATGATGTGCGAAATATGCATCTAATTTGTTATACCAAGCTCTTGGAGCTTGTTAAGCCCGTAGAGAACTTTTCTCAACTTGTATACCTTCTCATCCTTTCCTTTGACTGCAAATCCTTCGGGCTGGGCTACAAACACATCCTCTTCCAATTCACCATTAAAAAAAGCTGACTTAACATCAAATTGATAAACTATCCATTTTATTTGTGCTGCTATTGCAAGAATAGTTCTTACTGTTTCAAATCGAGCCACACGAGAAAAGATTTCTAAAACATCAATGCCTTCTTTTTGTGCATACCCGTTTGCTACAAGGCGTGCTTTGCACTTCTGAATACTTCCATAAGCATTGTATTTTGTCTTGAAGATCCATTTTAGCTCAATGATAATTTGATTTAAAGGTTTATCTACAAGCTCCCAAGTTTCATTCCTTTCGATTGCCATCATTTCTTCCTTCATTGCTTCTTGTCATTCTTCTTTGCCGGCCTTCTACATCATAAAAACTTGGATCTGAAACAGATAGAGCAAAGTTACAGGAGTCATAGATTTCTTTCAATGATCTTTCCTTTCTAGGTGGTTCTTCATCTTCTGATTGTGATTCCTCCATATTCTGATCATGGCTAGTTCTTGCTTGTTCTATACTTTCATTTCAATCCCAACAAGATTTTTCATCAAATACAACATCACGAGTAAAGTAACAATCACCTTGCCAACTAAAGGATTATACAATCTATAAGCTTTGGATTTGGGACTATAGCCTATGAATCTGCACTTTTCAGACTTATCATCAAATTTTTGATTGCTCTCATATTTAATCAAAGCATAGGCAACAGACCCAAAAATCTTTAGATGGCTTACCCGTGGCTTCCTACCTCTCCAAGCTTGATATGGTGTCTAATTTTGCATTACCTTTGTGGGAGAATTTAATATATACACTGCTGTTACCACTGCATCTATCCAAAATTGGTTTGGAAGTCCTTTTACTTTTAACATACATCTGGCCATCTCTACAATAGTGCGGTTCTTTCTCTCTGCCACGTCATTTTGCTGAGGTGTATACGTACGGGACTGTGCCTTCCCTATAAATACCATTCTCATCACAGAATAAGTTAAACTCATTAGAGACAAATTCACCACCTCTGTTAGTCCGAAGTGTCTTTATAACCTTTCTACTTTGCTTTTCAACAAATGCCTATAGACACGCTAAAATTGATGCTAAGTTGAGTAAATCTCATGTCCAAGGATGAGGACATCGATAATAGAAGTAGATTGTAACACTCTCAAATATAACTAAGTTGTACTCTATATCACCAAGGTGCCTTTTGAAGCATCGGCCCAGTTCTTGTAAAAAACTATGTAGTTAAGCGTGTACTAGGATGGGTGACCTCCCGGAAAGTCCTCCATTCTGGAGCCGATACTTCAAAAGGTGTCTCAGTGATATAGAGTACAACTTAGCTATATTTGAAGGTGTTACATTGGAACCTACGAGTTTGCTTACATCAGTACGTACGTGTAACGACCCAAGATCCGGATACCGAGAATAGCCCGATACCATTCGAATCCTAGCCCGCCGCCCATGAGCCGGAGGGCTCGGAAGGGCTAAAAGGTGTGTGTGGGGGTACATAGAATTATGAAATAAAGAAGGAACAACAATTATAATAACAATTAAATAATCTAACTACAGAGTCCTGTCCAAATAAAGTACAGTCTATAGTGAAGGAAATGTACCCAACACCGAGTGAACACTTGGCTCTAGCAAGCTGGCAGCTTAGAACCTCCGCGCCGCACCTCCGAGCCTCCAGAGGAACCACTACACATGAAAAGTAGGGGGTGAGCCTCGTCTCACTGGCTCAGCAGGGGTCCCGCGAAACCCCAACCGTAAAACAATGGCAGTAAACGGCGCTAAGAAAGTAGCAACAAAAGCAGGAACAATAACCATGGTGGCCGGTAAAACCTCCGCTCTAAAGCTACTCCTACTGTACCGGGAAGCACGCCCCGATGCCAGGGGGATCCTATTGCCCCGACCCTGTTCATTCTTGCTGAGGAGGCGCTTAGCCGGGGGCTGTCATCTTTGTTTCATCATAGCCGTGGGGGTGGTACCAATCTCTTCAGAGGTGTCCTTTAGTTTCACACCTTCTTTTTGATGATGACACCCTTATTTTTTCCAATGGCTCAGTGTGGCATATTAGAAATCTTATGAGTTTTCTTCGAAAATATGAAATTGCTTCTGGGCAACTTGTGAATACCGCCAAGAGTTCCTTCATTGTATCTAAGGATATGCCTTTAGCTAGCTGCAGTGCTATTGAAGAGGCCATTGGCTTTGCCAAGAGCCGGCTTCCTATCAAATACCTGGGGATGTCTCTTTATTCGGGACGGCAAAAGTCCTCCTACTTCAGCCATATTCTGTCCAAGACTGCTGTGAAGATGCAGTTGTGGAAGACCGATTTCCTATCCATGGGTGGCCGACTGGTCCTCATTCGGCATGTCCTTTCGACTCTTCCTATTTATACTATGTCGGCCCTCTCTATCCCAGCTACTGTATCGAGGTCCTTTCACAGGCTTCTGGCCAATTTCTTCTGGGGGTCTTATGAGGGGTCGTTAAAGAAGCATTGGATCTCCTAGGAAGTCATATCTTCGCCCACAGATTGTGGCGGGCTTGGGGTGCTCAATCTCCAGCATATGCAGGTTGCCTTGAGAACGAAAATGCTGTGGGCTGCTGTTACTTCTCAATCGCTTTGGGCCAAGTTTTTCAGAGCTAAACACCTGCATAATATACATTACTCGGAAGTTGGGTTCCCTCTTATGATTGCTACATACCGCCGGCTGTGGCAGCAGGCTGCTCTTTTGGTTCATGCGAATCATCGAGTCTTGGTTTCAGTTGATTCTCCCCATGTCAACTTTTGGCTGGATAAATGGGCTGGTGTTGTGGCCCTTCATGATCTTCTTCCCTCTCATATTTGGTCATCTATGGCTGACAAGCAGTGTTCTGTCCAGTAGGCTCTCTCCGACCCCCAGCTATCTCAAATTGGCATCCTTTGTGCTCATGGCCTAGCAGGCTGCCTTGACCATGTTCTGTCTACAACTGGCAGTGAGGACCAATGGATATGGTGTCCTAATTCTGATGGCAACTTCTCATCAAAATCTGTCTGTGGATTGCTGTATGGCCGGTCTTCCTCAAGCTAGTCATCTCTTTGGTGTTCTTCACTTCCTCTCAAATGGTCGGTTCTTGCTTGAGGTTGGTCCGTGGATGCCTTTCCACTGATGCAGTCATTCAATCTTGTGGTATCCCGTTGTGCTCCAAGTGCTCTTGCTGCTCCTTGCCTCATTTGGAATCTGACCTTCATCTCTTTTTCCATGGCCAAGTTGCTCATGAAGTTTGGTCTTCTTTGCGTGCATATTTAGGTTTGATAACCCCTTGGTGCTGACTGCTGCTAATGGCGTTGTTGATTTCCTTATGGATAGCCACCACTCTTCTTTTTTTGGAAGTATCTCTAAATGTATTTTCGTGGCTGTTCTTTGGGAGTTGTGGTGCTGCTGGAATTTGGCTCGCTTTGGAGGTCATCCCATGAACGCTCGCTATGTGCTCCGCCGTGTCATGCTTTCGGTTCGCCCCATCGTGCTTTCTCTCAAGGTTAAAGGGAGGGATCTCTCCCCCTCGCAGCGGCAGGTTCTGGCCTCTTGGGGTATGGTTCTTCCATCTCTTCACCCTGCCCCTCCCAGGTTGATTCGTTGGTTGGCTCCTCCTTCAGGCCGGCTGAAGCTGAATGTCGATGGAGCTCTTAGGCGCAGCTCCAGTGTTGCTGGAGGGGGAGGTGTTGTTCGCAGATTTGGTGGTGATTTCTTCTTTGTGTTTGCTGCTGCATACCACGGGGTGTTTTCCAGTATAGAAGTTGAGGCTTTGGCCCTTCGTGATAGATTATTCTTTTGTCATGCCAATGGCTTCACTTCCATCTTGGTAGAATCGGACTCGCTCGTCTTAGTGCAGGCCGTCAACGGTGGCTGCTCCCGCCCTTGGCGCCTTACTTACGTCCTCCATGAGATTTCTGCTCTTTGTCAATCTCTTCAGGTCTCCTTTCCTCATATTTTTAGGGAGGCCAACCAGGTTGCTGATTGTCTTGCTGGACTTGGGTGTAATCTCTTTGTTTCTCCTCTTGTTTGTTATACTTGGGCTGAGCTTCCACTTATTGTAAAGGGACCCTATCGTCTTGATAAGTAGGGTGCCCTACTATTAGGCCCTAGTTTTCTTTTTCCTACCTGTTACTATACCTTTAGTTCATTACTTTTTTTAATATATATATCTGCCTGCTAGGTGTTTGGTGGTGGAGCGGCCTACTCATTCCCTCTCTGAGGGGGTGAGCGCTCTCCTACGTCCCCTTCCAGGTATTACCTTAGTTAAAAAAAAAACACGCCCTGATCTCATAGTTGAGGAACCACCGGACTAACGGGAAAACCCTTGCTATGCTGCCAGAAGAAACACCACGACACCTCTATCGTGGAAGCCTATCCTCGCTGACTAAGGCCCAGCCCAAGACCACGTGGTCCGGGGAAGCAGAGCCCTGCACAAAGCACAGGTGAAACCTTGGTAAGCGTATCGAGAACCCTCGACCTTGATGTCGAGAAAACACTCAGAAACCACCCGAGGAACCACGAAGAAGCTCGTCTCATGTGACAGGAGTACTGCCCACTAGAAGCAAGGTCGGATGCTTCCACTGATGGCTTAGTCCGCGTCTCAGGTGTCTCCCTCGCCCCAGGCAAAACTGAGACACCGTACCAGTAACCACGAAACAAGGGTCTAGTCGAGGTCATGCTCGTCAGCATGCGTCTGTAGTCCCCGACCATGTGTGCACACACTGACTGACTGCACTACGTCAGGCCCTCTAGCTGGTTTTCCTCCCAGCCCGGACTCGAGCTGCTACAGGGGAGGCCCTACGGCAACCAGCTGTTAACATCAAAATTTTACAGCGAACTGAAACCACAGAAAGCTGAGGGCAGACGGCTAGTCGGTTGATGGTCAAATCAAAGATCTGGCTACCATAATGTTCCTGAGAGCCACAACCATGATCGAAGGAAGGTCTATCACAGTTTATACCTTATCCGGCTAAAGCCTTTGGCAAAGCTGCTACCCGGTGCGATCGTCATTTCAAACGATCTAGCCGATTAAACCAACGAGATTCGGAAAGACCTCCACAACATCATGGAAGAAGTAAGAGGACGGGATTGATATCACCGGCCAGACAAGCTTAAATGTAATACAACAAAGGGGTGCGAATTGTTGCATGGTAAAGGCTTGCTAAGAAAAGTATATATAGATTTGTAGCACATGGTCTATATATATATACATATGTATACATATATATATATATATATATATATGTATATGGGCTTGAAAGAAAGCCCATTAACACCAGTGGAGCGTCGAGACCCGTGGCGCCGAGACCAGTGGTCAGAGATGGCGCGCCGATGACACTGGCCGCCGATGTGAACAAAGCGCCTCGGGAGAGTGCCGCGCCGATTGGTGAGGTCTCTCCCCCTTTATAAAACCCCTGTCTTCACGAGAAGAGGGGGTGCAGACAACAGAAGGCGAGACAGTAGAAAAAGAGACAAGACAGAGAGTCTGCTGAGAAGAAAAAGAAAGAAGAGAGAAAGAAGAACAGAAGCATGAGTGGAGGAAATTCAAGGTGGGAGTGTCCGTTTGTCAAATGCCCTTCGGGGATACATTCTCCTCTTTCTATTCTCTGTTCTGGCATTTCTATCATTTTCTTTTGAGTATTATTCTCATTTGATGTTAAGCATCGGTGCAATCCGGTAGATCTTCAAAGGGCTGTTAGCCTATGTGTGTAATCATATGGTTTTCTTTTTACGCCAAATGTATGCATAAGCTTGATCGAATGAAACAAGAGTTGCAGATGTTAGTCCTCTCTCCCCCTATCTCTTTTTTCTGAGCTCACGGACATGTGATGTCTCTGAATATATTTTTGCTGTGAGAAGTATACGCATGTTGCTACTCGTGTGAATTCTTTTCCAGTATTTTCCCTGCTGTTTCCTCAACCTCACATTCATGATGAGGGCCCGAGACAGCTTATCTCATGGCTTCTCATTCAAGAAATGGTGAGGGATATAATTAAATCACCGTCTATGTGTTCCAATGATTAATCGGCTCTAGATGATTATTTAGTGTGAGAAACCCTGCTCCCTGAGATGATTTGCCCAAGGTTCGGTCGTAGCACCCTTTTCGCCTCCTTGAAATCTCCCAGAAAGGCCTTAAACCCTCAACTAGCCCCCCAAATCCTCAATTCTCCCCCATCGGCGCCCCAATTAGGCTCTCGGCGTAGTGCTGTCTCGGCACCGGCCCCGTGCCGATTTTCAGACGCGCCGATAACCCAAGCTCTCTCTTCCCCGCGCCGGTTCGCCTTCGTGCCGACCCCCATCCATGCCGGTCCATCTTCGCGCCGACTACCCTTTGTGCTGAACTCATTGCCCCAGACTAAACCCTGCCACCCTCTCTAATTCATCCAAACTACCTGACCTCTCAGCAGTCCCATTCATCCCGAGGAACATTAGTGGTCCTTCACTTGAAGCTATGGGAGCTAAATTAATGGGGTTTTCCCCCCTCCACTTTTCGGTCAACCGCTGACGTTTCTTCTCTAACCCTACTGGCCCACAGAGTTCTACCACTACACGATCTCCGATGGTTCCTCCAAGGGAATATCAATAAATACCATGATAAGTGGACATTGTCCCGTCACATCTCGATCCTTTTGGATCTTGGGTTACACCCATCTTTCTTTGGCTTCCATCCCGGCACTCTGTGGATGGATGTCCTATATCCCCTGGGCATGGTCTAAAAATGAAGGGGAGATGCTGTCCGAATGAATTCTGATCTCCGTCTTTCTAGACCCCCACTGACCCGAGGAGATCTGCCTCTGCATGTTCTCCGTCGGCTCCTTTTCGGGGAATAATAGTAATAAAGCGCCATGGTATGCGAATATTATGGCGGCTTGGCTCTGCCCCATGATCTCCGGGCATAGATATGCTCTGATCTTTTATGGATTCCGTCCCGACTCTGCGTGGACGGTCTCCTATTCCCGCTTGGCATGGTCCAAGATAAGGGGATATGCTGCTAGATTTATCCCGTCTACTCTTGAACCGTGATAATTGATTATGTAAATAGAGTTTACAAATGAGCATGTAGCGCATCAATCAGGTTAAGGCTATATGGTTTGGAGTCTACTCATACCTGTCTGATTCTTCAAAGAATAATGTTTTGCTTTCCTTGCAATCATTCGCATGATGATTAATAAAGAATTTCATGTCCACCCTCTTGTTCTCCCGGTATATCAAATGGTTTGTGGTTGAAAGTCGGGTTATGCCCGACTGGAAGTCATCACTGTTCGTGAGGATGGTTCTCGGACCTAGGTTCTTCGCCTCGTACCAGGAATCAGGCTAATAAATCATAATAAACTGTAAATCGTATGGTCATCTGCATGCATCTTCTATCTCGCAAATAAATGAGCACGACAGTCATAGCTTATTTTGGCCCCCGGGGCTCTTCTACTTTGGCGATTAATCAAGTGTTATCCTTCATCTGGAAGGATGTAATTAACGTCATAGGCTTTATGGTATGGCGGACTTCCGGTCCCGACCCGAATCTCACAATCGACTGACTAAGTCAGATCGAGCGCACGATGAAAATTGTCACTTCGGTGGCTGGCATGCCTAAATAAATAAATAATAACCAAATAAAATAAAATAAAATGAAACCCGAAGATTGAAAAAAAAAGTGTGTTCCCACAAGTTGGCACGCTCGATGGGACAGAGTCTCCCTTCATCTTTTCGCCAAAGTAGGAGGCCTGGCAGCCTCCCCCAAAGTTCTGACTGTGTGCTGGTCTTATTTGCAGGAACTCAAATGGAGACTGGATTGATGTCGCTTAAGTTCGGCCAACAGATCATTGACAACCATGTTCGTGATGGGTACCTGGCGGTACCAACTATGTTCGGATCCATGCCGCCGGTAGTGGGCTTCCCGAATTATTTGGGGCTCACATTTGTCGACCTGCTCGAGGTTGATGATGAAGCTGAGAAGATTGCTACAGTAGAAGCCGCGAATGCACTAGAGGAGAAGAAGCCACAGAAGACTGTTGTCTCATACACTGTCATTCCTTGCTATGTCCATCATGTGGACATAAAGACTATTGTTCCTGTTGTTGCTGGCGGGAGAAAGAAGAGAAATTATAGAAGAGACCGGACTGCTGCACCTCGAGGGCAACTGTCGGCCTCAGGAAAGTCCATGCTGATTGGAGGAGTACGGGTGTACCTCAATGGTCGCCCGGATGAGGCACTACCCGACCGCATCATTTCAGCGGTCCCCACTCATAACAAATTCCAAGTGCTAGCCACCAAGAGGGCCAACTTAGAAAGAGAAGAGAAGAAGCCTCTGGCTCCTACGCCAGGGGAGTTCAAACAAATATGGGTGCCCAAGAAAGTCCGGGGCCTAGCACTAGCCCCTAAGAAGAAAGAATCTATTACCATGCGCCCCAGGAGAAGGGGCAAGGAAGTTCAAATAGAAGAAGAAGAAGTTGAGGTGGTCACCCCAGTGGCTGCTCTGCCCATGCAAAGAGCCTGTGCCAGGCAGGCAGATATATTCCGATACCCTAAGAAGATGTACCAGACTGCTCAGATATCAAGATTGGCTCGCCATCCAACGACTCAGAATTGCCTGCAGCCTCAAGCTATTCCCTCGAGGCGCGGTCAAGAAGAGATAGGCAAAGTAGTCCAAGATTATTTCCACTGTCTAGGGAATTCATCCCTAGGGCAGCAAAGGCTGCTCCGTGCCATGGAAGCCGAAGAAGAAGGAAAGAATGATGAAGAGGAACTCATGCCAGGGGTCTCATGCACAGATTCCAATGAGTTTAAAGATGGCCAAAGGGCCGAGTATTTAGAAGCCATACAACAGGAAGAGAAGGAAAGAAGAGTATCTGTATTCAACCATTTGACCTTCCCTGGTCACGCTCGAAGAAAAGTTTGGAGGCGAAGAGGAAAATTACAGATCTTTGCCTGCAACATGACAGGAATGATTGGTGGGTACGATGCTCTGCTCGACCAATCTGAAGATATAATTAGACTAGCTCAAAGGCCCGGACCCATAACAAGGCGGGGCCAGGCAGCAAAAGAAAAGCTTGCAGCAATTGATGATTTGCTTGAGATCACTACTTTGACTGCAAATGTGGTGACTTCAGAAGAAGAAAAATATGCCACTAATAATCCCGGCTGAAGGGACGTCCAGTCAAATGATAGAAGAGATGCCTATGGCTGCGGCTCTGGACCCAGCTATCTTGATGATGTTTAGAAAATACCAGCAAGAGATTGAATCTCTTAAAAGGCAATTGAATGAGAAAAATGAACAAACCCCTATCTCTAAGCATGCTGAACCAGCAAAGGAAATTTCCAGCTCGGCTGAGGTTGTGATACCTACCGTCTCCCACCAAGCAAGTCACGGGAAAGCTCCATGTCAGCCTTTCCCACAATAGCCGATAGTGCAGCCTTCGGCGCTCCACCTGCAACCCACTCCGTCAGGAGTGCAGTCGGGTTTACACGCAACTGTCATGACAACTCCCTTTACACAACATCAAGCACACTTATATCCAGAGCATGTTGATCCTACTACAGTAAATAAGCTGATGGTTGAAAGGATGATAGAAATGAAGCTGTCTGAGAGGGCCGATTGTGATTTCGGAGCTACCAGGTGTCGTACCCTCTATAATATACTGCAAGGAGACTACCCCCAGGCATCAGCAAGCCGCCAAAGTTCGAGAAATTCAATTGGCAAGGCTCCCCGAAAGAACATATTGCTTATTATACAACAATCATGGGAGACTTGGCTGCTGATGAAGCTTATCTGCTAAAATTCTTTGGCTCATCTCTTACGGGGTTGGCCCCTTTGAATGGTATTCTAGCCTCCCGACAGGGTCCGTGGATGATTGGCCCGATATGCAGCAGAAGTTCCGAGAGAGGTTCCATGTCACAGAAAGGAAAATTACAGTGGCAAAATTATACTCTACCCGACAGAGGCGGGATGAAACAACCCTGGATTATATTAAACGATGGAGAAACCTAGCCATGAGGTGCAAGTGCCCTCCGCATCAAGAGGATGCTATTCAAATAAGTAAAACCTCAGGAGGGAAGTGCTTGAAAAGATGATTGGAATAGATATCAGGACGTTCGACCGCTTGAACAATGTGGTGGCGGAGGTCGAGACCTTCCTATCCAAACGTCCTCCAACCAACACTCCTGCTATTCAGAAAGGAAAGGCTGTTGAGCGGCGCTTAGTGCCAACTAAAAGCAAACACTGTTGATTTCAAAACCTTTGATCAGCAAACAGAAAAGGCCAAAGTAGCAGCTGCCCCTCCGCCAGCAGGGGCAATGGAGAAGAAAGAAGGTGTCTCTTTGAGGAACAAAATGAAGAAATTATACTCGTTTCCCAAAGAAAAGACACGGGCATTATTTGACTGGGCATATAAATACAATAAGATAACATTGCCTGAGCCAAAGAGACCCGCTGATGCAGCAAAGAAGGATGACCCCCTGTTCTGTCCATATCACCGGGCACTAGGACATGTCATTGAGAACTGTTATGTCTTCAAGGATGTCATGGAAAGCATGATTAAAAAGGGTGAGTTACAAATGGGAGAACACCAAGTGGATCCTCCACGCCCCCATGAGCCCCAGTGATAAGGCAAGCTGTCAAGATGATTTCCTTGTACCAGCAATTGCCTGAAGAGGCTGCTGAAGTTTGCACACAACATACATATGAAGCATGCTTTCTTACCCCCATTAAGGATCAGGTGGGATGGAAGACAATGCCATCTAAGATTAAAAGAAGGCCACCGGTCTCTAGGACATTAGGCGCCTCTATTCGAGGTGTTACTTCAAAGCAAACCTCGCATCCAATAAACCCTATATGGCACACTACGGAGTCACCACCGGTCATCCGAATATTTACTCACAATCGGAGGAAGCAAACTCCGCTGCCAGCTCATGAGAAGATAAGCCCCGAGGTAAAGCGTTTGCAGTAATACATTAACCAGCTCGATGAATATGAACAGCCCGAGCAGAAGCCGATATTGGTGAAAGATTATGTCCTCTGGGAACAGCTAGAGGAATTAACCATCAAAGAGCAACTAGAAAAGGAGCAAGAAGAAGCTGGAGCTGACCTCTTCTGGGGGCACAAGCTGGCTGAGTCAAGACGCCGAAAGAAGAATAAACTAAGAAACAAGAAGAAAACAGTCACATTGCAATGTAATACTCTATCATCACTGTTCACCTTGCCAGGGGAAGAGGATGAAGGGGAGCCTTCCACTCAATCACTGGAAGCAAATCAAGCTGAGGCTGCAACCTCAATGCATGCTACCCACTCTGGGAGAAAGTGGGGGCGTCTGCCTCCAGCTAACCACAATATTATCTTCAGGAGTGAGCAACCCTACCAGATACCAGAACCAGAAGTCCAGGGCATTGAAATTCCTCCCCCGTCAGGCCTCTACATAAAAGCAAAAGGGGTTGATGAAGCTCTATCATTTATTGAATTCTTGTCTGTCCTTGAAGGCAAACGGCCGGCTCAGAATTCTACTGTTGAAGACAAAAATCCCCTACAACCATCTGCCGCGATGCTCAAAAAGAAAGATAAAGCAAGCATCGACCTTCCCTCAACACCAGAGATAACTTCCCCGATGGAGACTCCCCAACAGTCCCCTCAAAAGAAAGAAGCAAGAGAAGGGCAAGCCATGCCGCAAGCACCCCATGAGCCTCCAAGACCTCGCTGGGTGGAGGAGATGCGACTGTCCAACATCCGAGTGGGCAGCCGAATTATGAAGATGCTGAAAAAGCTCCCCACAAGGTTTTCCATATGGGAAATTCTTTCCTTGAGCGAAGAAGCTCGCCAAGCTATTATTGATGCTCTGTAGTCGCCAGCTCAGTATGAAGCACTCCTGACAGAAGTTAACTCCGGGCCAGCTATTACATTCACGGAGGATGACATGTTAATTCCTGACCCCAATCATAATAGGCCTCTGTATATGAGGGGGTATCTCAACTGTCAGCCATTAAGTCAGATTCTGATAGATCCGAGAGCTGCTGTAAACATCCTGCCTTACCGCATCTATCAAAAATACTATTTTGACCTGCACCTCACCAAAGTGAGAGATATGAGGATAGCTGGCTTCAATCAGAAGTGCGAAACTCCGCTCGGAGGGGCAGGATTCAACCTTACATTGGGTGATTTCACCACCCCAGTGCAGTTCTATGTCATAAATTCTAATACTACATACAAAGCCTTACTGGACGGCCATGGGACGGCCATGGCTGCATAGATACCAGATAGTGCCCTCCAGATTGCACCAGCGTATCAAGTACTGCCACAATGGCAAAGAAGAGAGGGTGTTTGCAGACTTGCATCCCTTTGAAGTATACGAGTGTCACATGCTCGATGCACCGTTCTATACAGAGGTCTCCCAAGGAGCAAAGAAGAAAGAAGTTCCTGCAAACCAGAAGAAAGTAATGTCAAAATCAGATGACTAGTCCCCTCCACCACCTCCAGGCTACATGGAACAGCACGAGGTCTCCCTTGTCTCTCAAACTAGGGACTTTGCTCAAGCCGCACCACCAACCATTTATCCTGGGGAAGCTGATGGTGATATGAAGGAAAAGTTCACGCACATCAAAATCCCACAGGGGATATTCAAACCCATTTCTAGTTTGGAATGCCAGACAGTACAACCACTGAGGACTATGGAGGTCCCTCGTTTCTGCGAGCCTCCTATAATATTCTACACCGGGGAGCCTACTGATGAAGATGATCAAGACTGTATGATCCCTGAAGAAGCAACAAACCGGATGGTGCCAATAGCGGGCTTGGATTACACCACACAACGGGTCTCACAGATGTTCACCAGGATGTAGATGCCTTCATTGCAATCCGCTGGCCAGAAGGAGGCATTCCAGAAGCTCTGGGACCCGCCCTGCAACAACAAAGAGTTGCTGAAAATCACCCATCACCCGGGGCTGGGTTACACCTTGCAAGAATATTATGAAGCAGAGGTGGATGTTATCTCTACCTTCTTCACCCATGAGGACCCTTTTAAGGTTGGTCGTGTTGAATACCCTCCGGGGGATGAAGGGATCAAATGTCACTCCACTATTGGTGGTGAACCCCTCAGCAGTCAGCAAAATACAGAAGGACGAGAGGAAGCAACACTATACCAATGTTGGGAGGAGCTGTTCCCAAAGGAGGACTTGTTGCAAGCTGAAGCCAAATTTGATGTGGAGCCACCCGATGAAGATTAGACCTCTGATGAGGCAAAGGAGTGCCCAGAATTCTAGCGCGTCCTAGAGGAAGTTCAAGCTATGCAGCAACCGGCGGATCCAGCAGAGGAGCTTATGCCCGCAGACTCTCAGGAGGAAGAAATCTGTGCATCGGGATCACAAGGAAGTATGCCAGGACGGCAGTGCCAAGCCGAACAAAACCTGACAGAAAGCCCAGTGGCTCAATACTACAGCAAAGAGAATAATGGGCGGATCCCTCTGGTTTCCGGAGACCAATCTGAAGAAAATCAACAAACCATGATTAACTTCAAAGGCTCGCTATCAACTTACACTTCACCTGAAGAGCTCGAAGTCTTTGAGGCTAAAGAAAATTACATCAATGGGGGCTTTGTCGACTTGCAGGAGGCTCCACTTGAAGTTGAGGATGGCGGTCAAGCCACCGTTGATGAATTAATAGAGGTGAACCTGGGAACCGAAGAGGAACCAAGACCGACCTTTCTCAGTGCCCTCTTGACACCAGAAGTGCAAGAACAATATATACAGTTCTTAAAAGAGTTCAGGGGTTACTTTGCCTGGACATATGATGAAATGACAGGGTTAAGTCCCGTTGTGGCACAACATCTGTTAGCAATTGACCCGAAGGCGGAACCAGTAAAGCAGCGTCCTAGACGAATGAGGCCTGAGCTGATTAACCACATTAATAAAGAAGTCGACAAGCTCATTGATGTGGGGTTTGTTGAAGAAAACCAATATACAACATGGTTGGCAAACATAGTGCCCGTGAAAAAGAAAAATGGGCATATAAGGATATGTGTCGACTTTCGGGACCTCAATAAGGCATGCCCGAAAGATGATTTTCCTATGCCAGTCACCGAGGTGATGATTGATGCCACCATAGGCCATGAAGCTCTCTCATTTATGGACGGGTCGTCTGGATACAACCAAATATGGATTGCCGAGCAAGACAAGATCCATACTGCATTCCGCACTCCAAAAGAAATATTTCACTATAAAAGGATGCCGTTCTGCCTCAAGAATGCCGACGCTACATATCAAAGAGCCATGATGAAGATATTCAATGACGTACTCTTCAATAAGGTAGAGTGCTACATTGATGACCTGGTGGTGAAAATAAACAGAAAGGAGGACCATCTGCAAGATTTAAGGGTGGTGTTTCAAAGGCTGCGCCAATATGAGCTAAAAATGAACCCCATGAAATGCGCCTTCGGTGTGTCCAGCAGAAAATTCCTTGGATTCATTGTCTGACATAGAGGCATTGAGATTGATCCATCCAAGATTAAAGCTATTCAAGAGCTTCCTCCACCGAGAAATCTATCAGAACTGCAGTCCTTGCAAGGCTGACTGGCGTATATTCGCCGATTTATTTCAAATCTATCGGGTCGATGTCACCCTTTTCATAAGCTCATGATGAAAGATGTGCCGTTCTTCTGGGACGACGAATGCCAAGCAGCTTTTGAGAAGTTGAAAGAATACCTGGAGACCCCTTCGGTGTTGGGAGCGCCGATCAAAGGAAGACCTCAAATTCTCTATATAGCAGCCACTCATTGCTCCCTGGGGACAATGCTAGCTCAAGTGAATGAAGAAGGGAAAGAGCAAGTCCTCTATTACCTCAGCAAAAGGCTAGTAAGGGCTGAAGAGAAGTGCACTTTTATAGAAAAGACTTGTCTGGCACTGATCTTCGCTGTCAAGAAGCTTCGGCACTACATACTGTCTCACGAAATCAAGTTAATATCTGGAGCACACCCACTCAAGTACATATTATCCCAGCCAACACTCAAAGGTCGACTTGGCAAATGGGCCATGATCCTGATGGAATTTGATATTTCATATATACCCCAGAGAGCCATAAAAGGTCATGCCATAGCTGACTTCTTTACAGCACATCCTGCACCAGAAAATACTCCATTAGGAACTGAACTTCCTGATGATGAAACACTAGAGACATGTCAGGCTCAGCTGGTTATATGGCAGCTCTACTTTGATGGGGCATCAAGAGCAGAAACTACATTAACTGGACAAGTCAAAGTCCGAGCAGGAGCCGGTATTGTCCTGAAGTCACCGGAAGGGGAGGTGGTATACACTTCGTGCTCGATAAACAAGCCATGCACCAATAATGAAGTTGAGTATGAAGCTCTGATAATCGGTCTGCAAATCACTCTCAGCATGGGAATTCAGATGCTCCAAGTGTTTGGCGACTCAATGCTGATAATAAAATAGATGCAAGGGGAGTTTAAGTTGCGAAAGCTAGAACTAAACCCTTACTATAAAAAGGCACTACGCCTTATGGCAAACTTCCATCATATTAAGCTCAATCATGTGGGCCGGGGGCAGAACGCTCAAGCTGATGCTTTGGCAAAATTGGCCAGTTCGCTAGCAGTCCCACCATATGAAACACTCAACATTGTTGTGATAAATCGACGGTAGGTTCCCAGTATGTTGGAATCATGTCCAAAGAAATGTGAGGCTAACATAGCCGAAGAAACATAGGAGCCCGATTGGAGACAACATCTGATACAATGGTTCCTCCATCAACAACTACCCAAAGGTAGAGAAGAAAGAATGAAGCTCCTTAGGACCAAAGATTCCTATGAATTTTGAAGCGGGACACTGTTCCGAATCATGGTGGATGCCCGTAAAAAGATTCTGCTCCGCTGCCTATCCACAAAGGAGGCCTGGCAAGTGATGAAAGAAATACATGTCAAAACAGCCGGGGCACACCAAGCTGGACCAAAGATGAAGATTGAAATCAAGAAATTAGGCTATTACTGGCCTACCATGTTTGAAGACTGCTATCAATTCACAAAATCATGTCAGAAATGCCAGGAACATGCTGTTGTGCCCAGGAGGCCCCCTGTACCCCTACATCCAACGATTCCCAGCTGGCCTTTTGCTTAGTGGGGAACCAATGTGGTTGGACCTCTTCCGACTTCCTTAGCCGGACACAAGTCTATCTTGGCTATAACAGATTACTTCTCCAGATGGGCAGAAGCTATAGCACTCAAAGAAGTGACTGGTGAGCTGGTCACCAGATTCATCAAGCAAAATGTTATTTTTCGGTTCAGTGTTCCTAACCGAATAATTTCTGACAATGGAAGCCACTTCAAAAATCAAAACATATATCGGCTCACCGATAAGTATAAGATTGATTGGAGAACCTCCACCCCTTACAACCCGCAAGCAAATGGGTTGGCTGAAGCATTTAACAAAACCCTATGCACGCTTCTTGCCAAGATCGTCAGTTCCCACAAAAGGGATTGGGGGGAGAAGATGTATGAAGCATTATGGGCATATCATACTGTCTACAAGACTCCTACGGGTTGCTCACCCTTCTCCTTAGTATATGGCTCCGAGGCTGTGGTCCCCGTGGAGTTAGAACTACCGTCACTCAGGGTTGCCATTCAATACGGTTCAGCCCGCGATGAGCAAACAAATGCTGAAAGAAGACAAGAATAATTGGCTGAGCTGGAGGGAAAGCGCCTTCAGGCACAGAAGAATATTCAAATATATCAGGCTCGCATGGCAAATGCCTTCAACAAGCTCGTCAAAGGGCGAGAATTCAAGAAAGGTGACCTGGTCATGGTCAAGACGAAAGAGGTCATGGCTTCCAACCCAAAGGGCAAGCTTGCTGCTAATTGGTTAGGCCCATATGTGGTCCAAAGAGTCTACGAGGGCGGAGCCTACGTGGTTGTCAACCATCGGGGGGAAGTTCAGTTCCCGCCACTCAACGGGAAACATCTGAAGCTCTATCATGCCGTACCACTGCCCTTTGAGGGAGTGGCAAATGATTGAACAAACATTCTCAGCAAAAAGATGATGATAATGGGAGTTCCGAAAAGAATGATGACAATGATAAGGATGGGAACTCCTTTTCTACTTACTGACATCAATCTAGACCTTCCATCCGGATAGATGATGAAACCTCATTCTCCTTTGCGTTGGTGTTTACCCCACATCAACGATAACACTTATACATTTTCAACGAACGGCTTTGGGCCTAAGTCGCTGCATGCTGACATCAATCCAGACCTTCTGTCCAGATAGATGATGAAACCTCATTCCCCTTTGCGTTGGTGTTTACCCCACATCAACGATAACACTTATACATTTTCGACGAACGGCTTTGGGCCTAAGCCGCTACATGCTGACATCAATGTAGACCTTCCGTCTGGATAGATGATAAAACTTTACCTTCCTGTGCATTGGTGTCAATCCCCACATCAACGATAAAACTCACATTTTCGGTGAGCGGCTTCGCGCCTAAACCGCTGCGTATTAACATCAGTCCAGACCTTCCATCCGGATAGATTATAAAACCTTATCTTCCTTTATGTTGGTGTCAATCCCCACATCTACGCCTAAGCCACTACATACCAACATCATTTCGGACCTTCCGTCTAGATAGATGATGAAACCTTATCTTCCCTTGCGTTGATGTTAATCCCCACATCAACAATAAATTTCACACATTTTTGGCGAACGGTTCCGCGCCTAAGCTGCTGCATACCAACATCAATTCGGACCTTCCGTCTGGATAGATGATGAAACCTTATCTTCCCTTATGTTGATGTTGATCCCCACATCGACGATGAAACTTATACATTTTTGGCGAACGGCTTTGGGCCTAAGCCGCTACATGCTGACATCAATCCAGACCTTCCGTCCTTATCTTCCCTTGCGTTGATGTTTACCCCACATCAACGACAACACTTATACATTTTCGACGAATGGATTCGGGCCTAAGCCGCTGCATGCTGACATCAATCCAGACCTTCCGTCCGGGTAGATGATGAAATCTTATTCTCCTTTGCGTTGGTGTTCAACCCACATCAACGATAGGTACTTATACATTTTCGGTGAACGGCTTCGGGCCTAAGCCGCTGCATGCTGACATCAATCTAGACCTTCCGTCCAGGTAGATGATGAAACCTTATTCTCCTTTGTGTTGGTGTTCACCCCACATCAACGATAGGCACTTTGACATGTTCGGAAGGTGACATGCAAACTCAAAGGTTACATAAAAAAAGGTAATAATAAAATGAAAAAAAGAAGAAAAAATGGGGCTTAAAATAGAGGTGCACTGTCGGACTTGTGCAGACATCCTGGACAAGGGTAAAATTGGCTATAACCCGGCCGTGGCGAAAACCCGAAAGGGCGCTGCGTGTAAAATTGGGTACCCCGCCACGTGAAAACCCGAAAAGGTGCGTGGGCAAAAGCAAGAGGGGGGTGACCCCGGTGAAAACCCGAAAGGGCGCTTGGGTCAGTAATGTAGTCATTATGATATAAAATATGCATATGTCTTCCAAACAATACATCCACCATATGTCCCACTGATGATGAAACTTTCCGTCGATCATAAGGCATCATCGCCTGGATCGATGCTAAAACTATCCGGAATAGACCTTCTGTCTATTCTGATGAAACATATCCAGTTTTTATTGCATCGGCATAAACCCAATGCTGATGATGAAACTTTCCGTCGATCATAAGGCATCATCACTTGGATCGATGCTAAAACCTATCCGGAATAGACCTTCCGTCTATTCTGATGAAACTTACCCATTTTTCTTGCATCGGCATAAACCCAATGCTGATGATGAAACTTTCTGTCGATCATAAGGCATCATCGCTTGGATCGATGCTAAAACCTATCCGGAATAGACCTTCCGTCTATTCTGATGAAACTTCCCATTTTTCTTGCATCGGCATAAACCCAATGCTGATGATGAAACTTTCCGTTGATCATAAGGCATCATCACCTGGATCGATGCTAAAACCTATCTAGAATAGACCTTCCGTCTATTCCGATGAAACTTACCCATTTTTCTTGCATCGGCAAAACCCAATGCTGATGATGAAACTTTCCGTCGATCATAAGACATAATCGTCTGGATCGATGCTAAAACCGATCCGGAATAGACCTTCATCAATTCTGATGAAACTTATCCATTTTTCTTGCATCGACATAAACCTAGTACCGATGATGAAACTTCCATTGATCATATGGCACATCGCCTAACTCGATGCCAAAAACCTATCTGAGATAGACCTTCAGTCTATTTTGATGAAACCTATGAACCCTTTATCCACACATCAGCAAACATTCTACATTCGGCACTTTTGGCCGATGAAACATATACTCATGCTAATGTTCCGATCTCAGGACTCTCAAAATCCCATCACACGGTGTAGTGATACCCCCATCCTTTCCCTAAAAGAGTGGGTGTTCTCCTGCGGTACAGATACGGGTGTATTTTCATGAGAGTTACCAAATTGCTGCAAACCCTTACAAGATAAAGATATGGAGATGGGCACCCAAGACATTAAAGGGAAGACAATTTTTCATTGCAAAAAAAGGATGAATACAGTCGGGGCCCTCGTAAGGGATGCATTACAAAGCAAGGAACGACTAAGGTCGCCAGAAGATGTGCTCAAAATCAAGGAGCCCAACATTCGAGCCGCTCCTAATTCCTGAAGATGAGCTTCTTCTCCTTGGAGGTGAACTGCTTCATCCTCCAGTGATGCCACTCGTCCCTCTAGAAGGGCGATCTCTTCAGCACTCTGAGACCGTGCCGTCTCCACTAATGGCAGACTAGCCTCAATAGCATTCAATTTTGCCCGTAGCTCATCCATCCAGCTGCACAAAAATTGGGCACGAGTAGATGAAGTTTTCAGCTGGGTTTGGTGCCATTGAAGATTAGAACTCAACATCTCTAGCCCTGATCGACAATTGGCTCTCTGCAATTTAAGGGCTGCCAGTCTATCACTCATAGTACGCCCCAGCAAATCGCGGCAGTTCACAAATTTCAGCAATAATAGCACCCGCTGGGTCCATATTTCTAAGGGACAGCCTAGTGCTTGCAGACTCACTGTCAACCGCTCAGCCACCTCTTTCAATTGAAGGTAAGTCAGTGTCGGCTGAGATTCCACTACCCGGCGCAGCATCTCCAAATTTTGCCAAATGAAATCCTCTGATGATGTGAAAACAAGGGAGGCCGCTAGAGTTATTTCAAAAGTAACTTCACTGTCGATGGACGCCCATAAGCCAATATCTGGCTCGGAAGAGGAAGATGGAATGGCCGTTGGGGTTGATGAACCAAGCACTTCGACAGCTTGTTCTTGAGCTGTTGTCCCTTCTACTGTCGGACTTTCAGAAGTTGCTTCTTGCATGGATGCTGGAGGTGGCAGAGGCTCCGATTCCGCTACTTGCATGGATGGAGTTGTAAGCTCAGGCGCAATGGTCAGTATGGCCGCCGGAACAAAGGTAAAACCTCTGGATGGATCCACTTCGGCTCTCAACTCTGTAGCAGACACTAGAGCAGAACTCTCTCCCAGCGAGCTCAGCTCTAGTGATGATACTTCAGCCGCCGGTTGTATCCTTACTGGCACAGGACGGAGTACAGTAACTGCCTCTGGAGAAGCTACGGTGACAAGAGGCAATATGTCTAAAGCCTCCGATGAAATGATGACATCTGAAGACAGTACAGAAAGGTGATCGGTTACGCTAGGCTCCTGGAACAAAGTTTCAATAAGCACCAAGGTGACAAAATAAATGGAAGGCTATGCAGCTCGGCAAAAGGGCGGGCAGAATTTACCCTGATTGTAGAGTCCATCTCCTTGAATGCCTGTATAGTGGACATTAATTCCGCAGATGAAGCGACAAAAGGAGGGGTTATCTCCTCTTCCATGTCAATTCCAGCAAATTCTTCTTGCAATGTTCCCTCGGATGACGGTGCTAGCAATCTTGGAGGACTGAATATTGAAGGACCACTCAGTAGCGTAGCGGGTGTCACTGTCCCTTCGCTGACTGTCTCGTATGCTCTCTCATCGCCCTCTGAGGAACCATAGTCAACTTCTTCATCAGAAAGGGTAGCAGTGCTATTGGAAGAGATATCTACACTAGGCTCGAGTTGGCCGCCGCTTCTGTTGCCTTCCGAGTTGCTGAGCGGGTGATCACACGCCACAAGGGGATAGCACCCTTCTTCAACACAGTTTTAGCCCACAGCAGGAGTCCTAGCCTCAATACCGACTACTTCGGCCACTATAGCACAAAGATATGCATAGAGCAGGGTCAGAAGATCATCAAAAAAGAAGAAGAAGAAGATCCAGAAAAATCAAAGTCACCTGGCTCACCCTCGGCTTCACTAGCCGGTGTAGGAGAAGGAAGTCTGACGTCCTCCTGAGCAATGGAGAGGTTCTCTTCTACGGCTTCAGCTGTCTCAGTTGTCTCCACCATGGCCGCGACAGGAGGTTCCACATCCTCCGTCGCCTTGGCGATCCCCTTAGTGTTCACAGCAGCAACAACTCCGTCTTGAGCTATTACCCAATAGAGAAAATGTCAGGTTAAGAATGAAGGTGCCGTGAAAGGAATAATCTTGTATTCCACAAAGAAAAGTAACATCACCTTCGGCTGCTTGCTGGGCAACCTCCTACTGAGCGATAAACTGTTCATATGATGGCACGAGATGCAAGGGAAGCTCAATTACATCAGCTGTAGAAGATGGCTGCTTCAATGAGGCTTTTTGAGCCTTCTTCGCCCGTCCCAAGGCAACCTTCATTAAAGAAGCCACCCTCTTTCTGCCAAGAGGGAGTGGAGTAGTGGTTGGCGCTGGTGCAGGAGTATCAAAATATTCAGGCTTCTGGCCTGGGAAATAATTTTCCTATAAAGCCCCTGCTGTTTTATGTCTGGCCTATCTGCTAAAGAGAACGTCTGTCATTATAAAAAGGGTCAAGGAATGCGACAAGCAACATGTCAACCGGAGAAAATCTTACCTGCCGGGCCATTATAAAAAGATGAGAGGGGCCAATATTGATATGCCACCTCCTTGCTTTGGGATGTCGCCTCCCGAACAAGCCAGCAAATGTTGCCAATTTTCTTGCACTTTTCGGCCAGATCAACCAGGTTTATATGGCTACGAGAAGCAAGATAATGACACAGGCCAAGGTGGTCAATACTCCAGCCATCAGCATAGTGAAAAGATACAAATAAGGGCTTGTCCAGAATATTTGCTATAGGGTCGGCAAGAGTCAACCCATGGATATTCATCAGAACAAATAACCAAGACGTATGCTGATAGTACGTCAAGGTTCTATCTTCTTTCTTGATAAATACCCGATATGGGCAGAAGCGATCGACCTCGCATTTCCATGAAACTATTTTGGGGAGCGGCTCCTCGATTGGAAAAGGATATTGTTGAAGTTCCAGGCGGGCGTCACCAATTTGGCACAAATGTTCCAAATTCTTCATAAAAATATCTTCATTTATATCAGCAAGCATAAGCGTCAACTATTTGGCTACGTCTTCTTTCAAGGCTTTCCTACAAGCTATGTATGTGTCTGCCTCCTTAGGGTGCTGAGAAAATAGCCTCTTTAGGTGAGCCTCGTCAATGTCAAATACTGGCCCCAACTGCTGACTTAGAAAAGTATGCTCGGCCACATCCCAGCATGTTGTTCTGGCATTGCGATAGAAGCTTGTTCGGGCATTCCACCATTTTATGTACTCTGGGGTGACTCGGGGAACACGGTTCGGCACCAACACTCCGAAGGTATTGGCCTCCCGGCGATGGAAGTAGTCCCACCAGGTGCGACCTTCGCCAACAACAACCGAGCCATGCTTTGACATGTTGTCCAACGGAAACTGAGCAACTGAAGGAGGAATGTGCTGATCATAGCCAAAATTCCATCCAAATCTGAACGGGTAATAAGGTTCTAAATTAACCATGCCCCCTTTTCTGAACACTAAAACACTGGGGCAAATTGACAAGGCCCAGTCAATCAGTTCAGGCTCCAAGACTGGCCGGGTCACTGTGGCACCTGAAATAGGGTGGACAAAAGTCTCCACCGCCTCCATTTCACACTCACGCTGACGATTCACCAGCGGAGCGGAATGTGCTGCCAAATTCTAGAAATGAATAGTTCCTACTGAATCCACTGGAACCCTTGTTAACCGGCCTCTGATAGAGTAGAGCTACTGTGACACTAGGCAAGGCTCGGCACTTGCAAATTTCAGCATCCAGGGATACAATCGGGCCATCCGCAAAGTCCTGGGAGCAAGCTCGGAAAACAAATTGCACAGCTAGGCATTGAAAAAATGGAACGGGCCCACTGTTTTGAAGGACCAAGGGACCCGATGCTTATATAGATCCCCCAGAGACTTGTAAACCAGGCAGAGCGCAGCCGGACATAAAGCAAGCCGCATGCCCCAAGCCATCTGACATGCCGGGTATATTGCCTCCGGTCTAATAATTGTTTCATCTCCCTGCGGGAGAGCAAAAGTGCATAGCCAGAATGTGAGATATGCAGCACAGTGAGTAAGGGGATCCACTCCAACAGGATTCGATCCTCCTCGGCTGACCCGTCGAATAAAAGCAGGTAGCTCTGACTTGAACTTGGGAGGTCTGCTTTGCTTGCCCGCAACAGGAGCCACGGAAGGAAACTCATTGTATTTCAAAGGGCCATCGAAGAAATACTGGATCCAATGTCCTACTCGGACTTTTATCCTACTGCTCTTCTCCCGGGTATGATATCCCTTGAACGATCCCCTATAGTATGCCAGGCAGAGGGAGCGATATGCTTTCATCAAGTACCGGTATGAAAAGCCGAAGAAATACTGACCCTCTCCGTCGGTCTCATCCTTGACAAAGTCATACAGGAAGACTTCTTCATATGGTTCTCCGTCAATCGGCAAACCTGAGAGCTATGATAGACTCCAGAGGTCCAAAGAAGTTTCACCTTCTGTCATGTAAAAAGTGTTGAAGTGCGGACAGAAAACTTCAAACATATCACAGCACAAGCCTTTGGAGATGGGATACCTGAAGCGGGATGCATATACACTATGGTATACTCCGGCTCTGGTCAGTAAAGGAGCATATTCCTTCAGCACAAATTCTGTAAATTCTACCGCTCCCACGCGGAAGAGATGAGCATCGGTCACTTTAGTGTCCGCAAACCAATTGGCAGCCAGCTGAAATTTAAACTGGACAGCCAAGCAGTTCAGAATAAATGGCTCATCTCTGTAGCCCCACTTTATGGGCGCAAGGAACAATCTGTACCCGGGTTTCTCTCTGTTAACCCGACCCACAGTAGTATCCCACCTAGCCGGGGTGAACTCAGGAGCTCGTGTCAGCATCTTCTGTTCCAGCTCCAGCTCAGTCACTCCCAAGATGGCATCCCACTTGTGCTGCTCTCCGGGAAGATAAATGGCCTCGCCACGATATACGGAACCTTTCAGGCTATCCCTCTCCAAGAGCATGGCCCGTTCTACCATCCGGGCTAACATAATGTCTCTTTTCCCGGCTACATTGAAGTTGCAGATGAACGGTACTAGATGACGGTCCTTCAGAAAATCCGAGCGATAGTCATTGTCGCGATTAAAGCTGATGTGAAACCACCTATGGACCTATATTGCAAGCAATCAAGTTGAGCAGCGGACTCACACTAACGAGCACGATCGCGTAGCACACACGAGTGCCCGTAGGCGACTTAGCGATGACGGAGAGGGTCCGAGTCGGGACCTTGATACTCCAATGGTTGGCTAGATTATGGAGGACCCCAAATGGGCCAGGGATGCCCTATTCACGAGCCGCCGGCACGCCAAGGGCGTAGGTTAAGTGATTGCTCTCACAACTCGCCCCGCGATGGTCACTCAATTTGATGGCAATTTGGGACTGGTCACTCTCTCACCGCCGACGGAGTAACTAAAAGCAATACTAAACTAAGCAATTAAATCCCAGCAATGAGTGGTGTTCAGTAGCTCACCTGATCAGCGTGAAGACGCTGATCCCGGCCGGAGACGAGGGCGAGCGGGGAGGCGTGGGACGCACCCGCACGCCGCGTCGGTGTCGCTTTAACCTGAAAATTGAAATGCTACACCACTACACCTCTCGCAGGAGGGGGGATCTCGGGGTAGGGATTTATGTGATTACAACAAAAATATACCTCCACGCAGGGAGGGGCGCTCAGCCGGCTAGGCGGGGAGGGGGAAAACACAATTGGAAGCCAAGCGGTGGATGAAGTCGGTTCTGCCTGCTCTCTAAAATTGAGGATAGTTAGTCGAAGATGTTGACGCTGCGGCCGCTCACGAATTTTGTTGAAGACGGGACCAGTGGGGATTTATTCTTAACTGGAGCGGGATGATGTCAGAATTTTCTTGATTTCTGTGGTCGCCGTTTCTGGTCAGGGTAGAGGGTTGAACAGGGAAGCAGGTTGCTGTTCTTGACTGTCGCAGAACCTCAGCAGCTGAAAGATAAGGGTACCACGGGCGCTTCAGAACTCCAATTTGAGCATGGATGGTACCGATGGATTCGTTGTCGAGTCCTCTTCGAAACGTAAGCAACGGGGATGCCAGATGATGTCGGAGTAGGCCGGAAGATCTCGAACAAGAAGGGGGAGTCGGAGCAGACTGACAAGAAACAGAACCAAGCACCTGGAGGAAGAAATTGAGAACTCTTGAGTCCGGGTGCCAATCAGAGTTTCACTTCTTGATCCTGGAAGTCGACAGGTCGAGGAAGAAGTTTTTAGAAGAACTCTCTCCCAGATTCACGCTAGAATTGCCGTGGAAGAGCTTCCACTTAGGTTCTGGTCCTCTGCCTGAGAAGTCTTGCGCAGTCGAGGAAGAAGTGCTCTCCCGGGCAGCACGGTGCTCGGACGATGACGAAACCACCACGGCTGCGAAGGCGACTTGATGATCTTTCCAGCATTATGGGACTTGACACCAGGTTCAATGAGAGGACGATGGGACAGCCTCTGCAACCAATAACTTCTTTGCTGCTTCCAAATAGTGAACTGCAGGTTGATGATGATGGGGGGAAATGGGGTATATGGAAGGGGAAATGGGGTGAATAGGTGTGGGAGTGACCCCTAGTTGTGAGGGGGCCTAGGAGGGGGTGTTATAAGGTGTGGGAGTGGGAGAATGGGGTATGGAATGGGGTGTTTGCAGTTGGTGAGAGAGGAGCTGCGAATTTGGGCTTGGAGGGAGAAGGTGAGGGGGGCACAAGTGGGTGGAGGGAATGTGAGTTTGAATTTCCTTTAATGTGGGGTGATCAATGGTGGTCTTGGGGATGGGAAGAGGTGCCTTGGAAAGGTGGAGGGCTGCTTGGGGAAGGGGATGGGTAGTTGGGGGTTGGAGGGTGGGGTGTGGATTGGTGGAGGGTCTCTTGGGACTAGGGGGAAGTAATGATGACTTGTGGGAAGTTGTAGAGGATTTAATAGAGGTAGGTGGGAGGGTGGAGGTGGTTGGGAGGGGAAGAGAGAGAGTAGGGGGTGCCCTTCTCCTTAGAGAGAGAGAAGAGAGAGAGAAGAGAGAGGAGAGGGGAATCCACCCCTTAGAGAGAGAGAGAGAAGTTTGGAGAATCCACTCCAATAAGACACTAGAACTCACTTGATTTAAATTGATCATAAAAGGTTGTTACATATGAGAGGAGTGGGGGCCTATTTATAGGCTTACATAATTCCTAAGACCAAAATGACCTTGACAAACAAGTAAATGACCAATAACTCCAAGGGAGAGGCGCCCTTGGGCCTAGCCCACTAGTTGGGCCCAATTGTCTAACAAACTGGCCCATTAACCTATTAACTGACTCAAATAAAGAAAGATTACACATACAAGACCCAAATGAAATAAAAATTACATGCTATGACTCAAGATTAATGGCCGAAAATGATGACGTGCTGATGGCAAGCAACAAGAGTATCCAAAAAAGTGAAGTGGCTGGGGATGTCCCCATCAAAAGCTCAACCCGTCCTCAGCAGGCAGGACACGGGATGCAGATATTGTGTCCATCTCCGAGTCAGAGGACTCATAAACTATGGCAACCTTCCTGAGGCCTCGATCAAGCTAGCCGACATTTAGCCAGGTTACAGAAGGGCCGGGCACCCTACCCTGAGCCGAAGCACTGGCATCAACAATTCCATGAGCAGCATGACTAGAAGTGGTGGCCATTTCATCAACTGCAATCAAGAAAATCAAAGAGGATGAGACAAGTCTGAGACAACAATAAAAAGAAGAAATTCTGAGGACATTTTGGTATCATCTCCTCTTGTTTGGGTATGCCCAAAAGAATAATAGGAAGAACATCCACCAAGAGGGGATGCCTCCTCAATAAAAGGGGACATAGTCCCGTCGTGGAGTAACAACAAAATCTCATGAAGGAGAAATCTCTTCTCGAAGACCCTCACATCGAACGCCGCCACGAGGAGGGAGCAGGCCGAAGAGAGAGGAGGTGTGAGCGAGAATGAGCCCCTCGCTCGCCCTCGGCACCTTAAAAAACCCTAAAACCCTAAGGGGCACGCCGAGATGACTCTCTCGCGCAGAGGGGGTCGTGCGTCGAGTGGAGAAAAGGCGCACCGACGCCTTCGCATTTGTCGCGCCGAGATCATATCGCGCCGACCTCCTGCCCATGTGGCGCCGAGAACACACCACGTTGACCTCAGGCATTCCAAGAGGCTATAACACAATTCGCCAGTCAAATCAATATGGTCCCTGTCCAAACCAGGGTCGAACAAGCTCATACCAGTCAAAATGATGATGATTACTTTAGAAATAGACATGAAGACTGAAGCGATAAAAGAATAAAGATATCAAGCTGTAAGTTAGCACGATGAGTAAGGAAAGCCGAAAAATATACACAAAAGCACATTGAAAGGTGCACCCGCATGCCCCGTGCCGCTCATCTTTCGCTCACGCCGCCTGCAGGTGGGGGGCATTTGTTGACATCAAAATTTTACACCCAACTGAAACCACAGAAAGCTGAGGGCAGATGGCTAGTCGGCTGATGGTCAAATCAAAGATCAGGCTAACATGATGTTCCTCAGAGCCACAACCATGATAGAAGGAAGGTCTATCACAATTTATACCTTATCTGGCTAAAGCCTTTGGCAAAGCTGCTACTCGGTGCGATCGTCATTTCAAATGATCTAGTCGATTAAACCAATGAGATTTGGAAAGACCTCCACAACATCATGGAAGAAGTAAGAGGACAGATTGATATCACCGGCCAGACATGTAATATCCTGGACCTTTCGGATCCTTTCTTCGTGGGTCCCGGATCTGGTTTTCGGAGCGTCCGACTCTGTTGTGTCCGAAATTTCGTTTCAGACATCTTTCGTGTTCGGATCGGTGCGATCCGGAGTCATGTCGGAGGCCCGGAGGCGTTCCGCGGCTTTTCCGTGTGTGTTTTCCGATTCCCGACGTGGGTTTCAGCTTTCCCTTCGGATCCTCGTTGCGAGTGAACCGGGCCGTTCACCTAGGCGAGTGTGGTACCGTTGCGATCGATGCGTTCCGAGGATCGCGGAAACGTGGTTTCCTATTTTTCGGTATTTTTGAGAATTTCCGGATTTTCTATATATACCCTCCTTTTCTCTCTCCCCATCTCTCATTTCTCTCTTCTCTCCCTCTCTCTTCTCACGCTCTCTCCTCTCTCCCTCTCTCTCCGGCGGCCGACGGGGTGGAGTGTGGGCGAGGCGGGGACGGCGCGGGCGAGGCACGGGCGAGAATGGATGAGGATCGAGGTGGTGGAGGCGCGGTGAAGCTCGGCCGTGGGTTCGTGGAATGGTGAGGCTTCAATGGCATTTTCTTCGTGGACCGGTGTCCACGGCGCGTCGTTTCTTCGGTGGAGGTAGGGAGATGGACCCCCAGCTTGTGCACTTCTTTTTCCGCGAGTTTGGTAGGCCGTGGTGAGCCGAGCGGGCTAAACGGGGCGATTTGGGGAAAAATGCATGTTTTTGAGGTGTGAGCCGGATCTTCCGTTTTACCGTGTTTTCGGGCGATCCAGGGGTTTAGATGCATGCCTAGGGGCTTGGGGAAGGTTTCCCCTTTTGTTTCCCCTTCACCTGGGGGTGGATGGGGCGTGGAATGGTTTTTCCCGCGGTTTCCACCGTTTTCGGGCGCGGACTAAGAACGCGCTATGCTCCAGTAGCGCGTTCTTGATGGTCGCGCTGCCCCAATGGGACGCGTTCATCGGAGAAGATGAAAAGTATGGCGGTTCCTGTAGCGCTATAGGGCTATGGCGCGTTCTGGACTGTCGCGCTATAGGCTCCTAGCGCGTTCTGCTTGAACGCGCTATTGACCTATAGCGCGTTATTGTAGTGACCATCCGGGCTGCCCGGGGCGGGCAGTCTGCGGCTGATCGTGCCCCCCTTGAGCCGTGTGTGTCCTGGACACCCCGTGAAGTTCCGTGAACGTGTCTTTGGGTGTCCAGAGGGTTGGGTTACCTCGATAAGCATGCCCATGGGCTTGGCGAGTCCGGGTGACCTTCTAGCCTTCTGATTGTGTTGTGTCGGTCTCCGGTCGACTCGGTTGTGACCCAGTGGTCGACCTCCGGCCTTGTGAGTATCCTGGACACCCCATGGGTTCTGTGTCTGTGTTTTTGGGGTGTCAGGAGGGACCGTGTTGTCTCGATTAGCCTGCCCGTAGGTGTGGTGGGTCCGGGTGACCCCACGTGTTCCGGGCTTTCGTGTTACGCATGATCGAGTCACCGTGTATCGGTGTGCGTGCGGTGGGGTCTCCCCCGCATGTCGTGAGGTTCTTTGGAAGGCGATTCCCATGTGGGCCATGTGCTTGGCCTTGGACTGCGAGTCCAGTTATTCGGCCTAGGGCTGGAGGATTCCCGCTTGCTACAAGATGGGAAATCGTCGTGGTGGCTTGTGTGCTGCTCTGGGAATCGTGCTTCTGTGTTTTCCGTGTGGCCCGTGTGGGTGGCCTTGGTCCCTTGCGTTCCCTTCCCGAGGGAGTGGTCTTGGCGACTCGTGAGTTGTCTCGGTACTTATGCCACCGTGGTTTTAGACCTAGAGATTGGACTAGATTGACGGCCTTGTGCTGTTGCGTACAACGGTCTTGACCCCGAGTCTTGTGACTCAAGGACCGTTGGGTGTAGTGCGTCTAGAGGACTGCCCAGAGTCCAGTGGCTTAGTGCCACTTGAGTTTTCTCGACTCTAGCGCACGGTGCGTGCGTGGCCGTGGACTGTGAGTCCCGTTTCTTCTCCGACTGTGGTCACCGTGCGACGGGGCCGGTACGTGGGGTGGTCCCCGTACGTCGTCAGATTTGGACGTTGTTTTCCGTTGACTTGAGAGTCTACTCCTTTAGTGACCCTCCACTAGTCGTAGCCTACCAGTACGCGTGTGCTGGTCGCACCAGGGAGTGGTGTACGGGCTTACCCTGAGGACGGTTAGACTGGTTTCCGTCGGGCCCCTCGTCGTAGCCAGAGTCCGGCTGCGGGGGAAAACCGGTCAGAGGGCCAGACCTAGGATGCGTGGTCTGTGTGTGCACACGTGGTTGGGGACAGTGGACGCACATCGACGCGCGTGACCCCAGCTAGTCACTTGTTTGTGGTTACTTGTACGGTGTTCGCGCCTCGGGTAGGACCTACCACGTCAGGCGGTTCACCTGCGGTGCGGTGTAAGACGTCAGGGGACGCTACCGGCTGTGCTTCTAGTGGGTGGTACTCCTGTCGAGTACGGAGTGACAGACTGTCAGTTTCCGTGACTTTGACCTTCGGGTTTCGGTCGTGTTGACCGTTGAGTTTCGGTTGGTTCGCCGTGACGCGTATGTTGGTTTTCGCGTCATGAGATTAGTGCTAGTGGCTTTACCGAGGTGGCATCTTGTTGTGCGGTACCCACGATCGGATGGTCGGGGTTGCACCTTGGACGATGTGTCCAGGTTGGCTGTCCGGGGGACAGGCCTCTACGGCGTGGTTACCGTGTGTTCTTACTTCGGTAGGTGGTACTAGCGTGGTTCGGTAGCTTCGACTGCGTGATCGAGGTCTGCCTTCTGGCAGTAGGAGTAGCTGTAGTGCCGAGTTTTTGACCGGCCACCAGTTTGCTGTTCCTGCTGTAGTTGTAGCTCTCCTTTCCGCTACCGCCTTTATTTCCGGTTGGGGTTCCGCGGGATCCCTGCTGAGTCTCTATTTTGGAGACTCATTCCCTGCTTTTCAGGGGTAGCGGTTCTTCCTCGCGGTTCGAGGGTGCAGAGCGGAGGTTCTCAGTTGCCAGCTTACCGGGCCGAGTGTTCACTTGGCATGTGGTACGTTTTTCTACTTTAGACTGTACTTTCTGTTGGACTGGACTCTGTTGTAGCTGTAGTTGTTTATTTATTTCTGTTAATTGTTAGATTGTCCTGCTTTATTTCCTATTTCTTTGTGCCTCCACACTCCTTTTAACCCTTCCGAGCCCTCCCGGCTCGTGGGCGGCGGTTCGAGTCTCGGATTATCGGGCCTTCCCGGTAATCGGATTCTCGGGTCGCTACAGCTGGTATCAGAGCGGTGGTTATGGACGTACATAGGAATTTGAAATATTGCAGTGATCAGAGTCCGTAAGGTCCAGTACAGTCGACAGTTGGCTTAGGGTTTTGTGTTCGCTTTCCGCCTAGTTTTTGTCGCTTGAGAGCTTGAGTGCGCTGGGCGGCGCTGTGAAAGTGGTTGCTGTCCGCAGCTTTCGTGCCAGCGTGGGGTCTAAGGATCGAGGTCGAGAGCCTTCTCCCTCATCGGTGGTGGCCCTGGTTGTGCTGCGTTGGGCAGAGGTTGCTGGCAGGCCTGAGTTCGCGGTGCTGTGTTCGAGGAACCTACAGCATGGTGAGGTGGCTGGAGAGGATTTTTCGTGGTTAAGTGGCCGCGAGCGTGCTCTGAGGGAGCTGCTGTCGATGTTGGCCACTCCATCTTGAGGTTTGTCCAGCTCCTGAGGTGTTCTGATCGAGAGGTGTGCTCGGGTGAGCGGAATGTCTTCTCGGTGAGCTGCTGTTTCGTCGAGCCTGATGTACCTGTCGTGCTCTGTGGCGTCAGAAATGACGTGTCGATCCCGGTTGTTCTGCGGATTTCGAGACATGATTGGGTTGTGGTGTCCAAGTAAGTCTTGCTCCTGCGCTCTCGTATGCGAAGGGGTGTGTTCGCCTTGGATTTGGTCTGAGGTGTGAAGGCTCCGCGGTGAGTTTCGGGACTCGAGGGTGAGCGTCGGCGGTTGTCGTTATGGCTCGTATTGCGGCTCTTGGCGTGGTGTGTTGCAGTTCGAGGAATTGCAGCAGTGGTGCATCGAGAGATGCTGTGATTGTGGTTCGACGTGACACTCGTTGAGTGTGTCGGAGGCGCAGACCTGACGGAAGCGATGGTTTTTCTTGGTGCTGGATGGTGTTGTTTCCAGCGTGCACGAGGTTTGAGGTCAGGTCGAGCGTGGAGTCCTTCCATTGGTCGAAAGTGTGTTTGGTCACCCCTTGGTTGGAGAGATTGTGTTGGGTTAAGGTTCGTCGTCTTGCATTGTGTGTTCGGATTGGTTGGCCTTGTGTGCCATGAAGTCCGTGCGAGACGTGCTCCTTGTCTTGGCAGGGTGGTTGTCTGTGAGAAGTCGTGCCCATTCCCTTGTCGTGTGCGGGTACTGGCGCTGTTCCGGAAGGACGAGTGCTGGTTGGGCGGTGTTCGCTTTCTCGGCTGTGCGTGCGGATCAGAGTGCGCAGCGGAAGCGTGGTGGGCTTGTGACCCATTGGTTCAGGATCGTAGCGTTGGTTGCTACGGGCGGATTCCTGAGTTTGCGTTGAGCATTGGAGGATTGGTTCCTCGGTGTGAAACGTGTTGTTGTCGTGCCATTGCTCGTGGTATTATGGTTGTTGGCACTGGCAGGATGGAGTGTTGGGGAAAAGTGCTGACTAATGCGCCGCATGAGTACCCTGTTCCTGTGTTGGAAGCCGTGTCAGGCGTCGGCGTTGGACCTGGATGAGGTTGTTGAGGATGTCGCCTGACGGAGGTCGAGGACGTGTTGGTCAGAGTCGGTGGCTTGGCGCCCGACTTGTGGTCCCAGTCGTGTCCTCGGATGAGATCATTTTTGGGGAAGTGGTCTCTGGCAGACTATGGGTCCCGGTTGGTGGCTGTGAGTGCCTGGTGAGCCTAACCGTGTGACTAACCATAGCAGCGTCTGTTGGCTTTACGGTCTTGTCGGATTGTGGTGGTGAGATGTATAATCGATCGGGGACCCAAAGTGCTTTGGTCATGGTGTCGGCGACCAGGTCGCCGTGAGCACTGTTCAGGTGGTGTCCCGTGGCTCTGTGGTAAGGGCGGAATCGGGATTGGCGGGTGTCCACTTGGATTGATCGAAGGATTTGATGAGACCAGATGGAAGAGTGACGCCTTTGGGTGGAGGCCTTTTTGTGAGATTGGCGTCGGATGGTGGTCCTTGATAGGACGTTGGTGTCGCAATGGTTATCCTTGATTTGGTGACCAGCATGGGGTGGTTCCCCTGTGAGTTTGAGTCGACCAAGGTGATGACTGCAGGCACCATGATCTGTCATTTGGTTTCGTCGTGCTCCCTGAGAGGGTCGAGTTGGTGCGATGTTCGAGCTCGGATGCGGAGTCCGAGAGGAGTGCAGCTCGATATGTGGCATCAGTCTGTGTGGGAGTCGATGGATGGCTTGCTGAGGTTTGGAATGTTTCCTTTGGACCCGGTCGAGGACCAGGAAAGAAGGAAGAAGCTGAGCAAGCGAAGGTTTCCCGTTGACGAGCAGTTGGTGACCAGTGGATGGTCTTTTCAGAGACAGAAGATGCTGGTTGTTGGGGCTCGAGCGTGGCGAGAGCCGTGTGCCAGTGAGACCTTTGGTGGTCGTTTCGGTAATGTGCCTTCCCGGACAGGATCTGGGCTTTGTCGAAGTTTGTCTGCCGACCATTGGATGAATCGGTAGCTGTTGCTCGTGTCGAGGGTTGTGTTTCCTCGGTGAGCGAGATGGTGGCAGCGGCGCCTTGATTGGGTTCCGTGGTGTCTGAGGTGATGCCGGACTGTGTCCTCGAGTATATGCCTGCTCGGTTGGCCAGTGTGCTCGGCGCGAGGAGCGAGGTGTTGCTTGTGATTGTAAGTCTGGCTGTGTCCCTCAGGACCGGTGTTTTCATGAGAATCGAGATTTTCTGTGCTGGGGCTCTGACAGCGTTGTCAGCTGGCTCAGTGTTCTTCCCCTGTGACTTTATGCTTGGTCCTGAATTTCGAGGATGAAATTCCTTTAAGGGGGGAGGGCTGTAATATCCCGGACCTTTCGGATCCTTTCTTCGTGGGTCCCGAATCTGGTTTTCGGAGCGTCCGGCTCTGTTGTGTCCGAAATTTTGTTTCGGACATCTTTCGTGTTCGGATCAGTGCGATCCGGAGTCATTTCGGAGGCCCGGAGGCGTTCCGCGGCTTTTCCGTGTGTGTTTTCCGATTCCCGGCGTGGGTTTCAGCTTTCCCTTCGGAACCTCGTTGCGGGTGAACCGGGCCGTTCACCTAGGCGAGTGTGGTACCATTGCGATCGGTGCGTTCCGAGGATCGCGGAAACGCTGTTTCCTATTTTTTGGTATTTTTGAGAATTTTTAGATTTTCTATATATACCCTCCTTTTCTCTCTCCCCATCCCTCATTTCTCTCTTCTCTCCCTCTCTCTTCTCACGCTCTCTCCTCTCTCCCTCTCTCTCCGACGGCCGATGGGGTGGAGTGTGGGCGAGGCGGGGACGGCGCGGGCGAGGCACGGGTGAGAATGGATGAGGATCGAGGTGGTGGAGGCGCGGTGAAGCTCGGCCGTGGGTTCGTGGAACGCTGAGGCTTCAACGGCGTTTTCTTCGTGGACCAGTGTCCACGGCGCGTCGTTTCTTCGGTGGAGGTAGGGAGACGGACCCCCAGCTCGTGCACTTCTTTTCCCGCGAGTTTGGTAGGCCGTGGTGAGCCGAGCGGGCTAAATGGGGCGATTTGGGGAAAAATGCATGTTTTTGAGGTGTGAGCCGGATCTTCCGTTTTACCGTGTTTTTGGGCGATCCAGGGGTTTAGATGCATGCCTAGGGGCTTGGGGAAGGTTTCCCCTTTTGTTTCCCCTTCACCTGGGGGTGGACGGGGCGTGGAATGGTTTTTCCCGCGGTTTCCACCATTTTCGGGCGCGGACTGAGAACGCGCTATGCTCCAGTAGCGCGTTCTTGATGGTCGCGCTGCCCCGATGGGGCGCGTTCATCGGAGAAGATGAACAGTATGGCGGTTCCTGTCGCGCTATAGGGCTATGGCGCGTTCTGGACTATCGCGCTATGGAAACATAGCGCGACCTGCCTTGTCGCGCTATAGGCTCCTAGCGCGTTCTGCTTGAACGCGCTATAGACCTATAGCGCGTTATTGTAGTGACCATCCGGGCTGCCCGGGGCGGGCGGTCTGCGGCTGATCGTGCCTCCCTTGAGCCGTGTGTGTCCTGGACACCCCGTGAAGTTCCGTGACCGTGTCTTTGGGTGTCCAGAGGGTTGGGTTACCTCGATAAGCATGCCCGTGGGCTTGGCGGGTCCGGGTGACCTTCTAGCCTTCCGATTGTGTTGTGTCGGTCTCCGGTCGACTCGGTTGTGACCCAGTGGTCGACCTCCGGCCTTGTGAGTATCCCGGACACCCCATGGGTTCTGTGTCTGTATTTTTGGGGTGTCGGGAGGGACCGTGTTGTCTCGATTAGCGTGCCCATAGGTGTGGTGGGTCCGGGTGACCCCACGTGTTCTGGGCTTTCGTGTTACGCATGATCGAGTCACCGTGTATCGGTGTGCGTGTGGTGGGGTCTCCCCCGCATGTCGTAAGTTTCTTTGGAAGGCGATTCCCATGTGGGCCATGTGCTTGGCCTTGGACTGCGAGTCCAGTTATTCGGCCTGGGGCTGGAGGTTTCCCGCTTGCTATAAGATGGGAAATCATCGTGGTGGCTTGTGTGCTGCCCTGGGAATCGTGCTTCTGTGTTTTCCGTGTGGCCCGTGTGGGTGGCCTTAGTCCCTTGCGTTCCCTTCCCGAGGGAGTGGTCTTGGCGACTCGTGAGTTGTCTCGGTACTTGTGCTACCGTGGTTTTAGACCTAGAGATTGGACTAGATTGACGGCCTTGTACTGTTGCGTACAACGGTCTTGACCCCGAGTCTTGTGACTCAAGGACCGTTGGGTGTAGTGCGTCTAGAGGACTGCCCAGAGTCCAGTGGCTTGGTGCCACTTGAGTTTTCTCGACTCTAGCGCACGGTGCATGCGTGGCCGTGGACTGTGAGTCCCGTTTCTTCTCCGACTGTGGTCACCGTGCGACGGGGCCGGTACGTGGGGTGGTCCCCGTACGTCGTCGGATTCGGACGTTATTTTCCGTTGACTTGAGAGTCTACTCCTTTAGTGACCCTCCACTAGTCGTAGCCTACCAGTACGCGTGTGCTGGTCGCACCAGGGAGTGGTGTACGGGCTTACCCTGAGGACGGTTAGACTGGTTTCCGTCGGGCCCCTCGTCGTAGCCAGAGTCCGGCTGCGGGGGAAAATCGGTCAGAGGGCCAGACCTAGGACGCGTGGTCTGTGTGTGCACACGTGGTTGGGGACAGTGGACGCACGTCGACGCGCGTGACCCCAGCTAGTCACTTGTTTGTGGTTACTTGTACGGTGTTCGCGCCTCGGGTAGGACCTACCACGTCAGGCGGTTCACCTGCGGTGCGGTGTAAGACGTCAGGGGACGCTACCGGCTGTGCTTCTAGTGGGTGGTACTCCTGTCGAGTACGGAGTGACAGACTGTCAGTTTCCGTGACTTTGACCTTCGGGTTTCGGTCGTGTTGACCGTTGAGTTTCGGTTGGTTCGCCGTGACGCGTATGTTTGTTTTCACGTGATGAGATTAGTGCTAGTGGCTTTACCGAGGTGGCGTCTTGTTGTGCGGTACCCGCGATCGGATAGTCGGGGTTGCACCTTGGACAACGTGTCCAGGTTGGCTGTCCGGGGGATAGGCCTCTACGGCGTGGTTGCCGTGTGTTCTTACTTCGGTAGGTGGTACTAGCGTGGTTCGGTAGCTTCGACTGCGTGATCGAGGTCTACCTTCTGGCAGTAGGAGTAGCTGTAGTGCCGAGTTTTTGATCGGCCACCGGTTTGCTGTTCCTGCTATAGTTGTAGCTCTCCTTTCCGCTACCGCCGTTGTTTCCGGTTGGGGTTCCGCGGGATCCCTGCTGAGTCTCTATTTTGGAGACTCATTCCCTGCTTTTCAGGGGTAGCGGTTCTTCCTCGCGGTTCGAGGGTGCAGAGCGGAGGTTCTCAGTTGCCAGCTTGCCGGGCCGAGTGTTCACTTGGCATGTGGTACGTTTTACTGCTTTAGACTGTACTTTCTGTTGGACTGGACTCTGTTGTAGCTGTAGTTGTTTATTTATTTCTGTTAATTGTTGGATTGTCCTGCTTTATTTTCTATTTCTTTGTGCCTCCACACTCCTTTTAACCCTTCCGAGCCCTCCCGGCTCGTGGGCGGCGGTTCGAGTCTCGAATTATCGGGCCTTCCCGGTAATCGGATTCTCGGGTCGCTACAAGACAAGTTAAAATGTAATACAACAAAGGGGTGTGAATTGTTGCATGGTAAAGGCTTGCTAAGAAAAGTCTATATAGATTTGTAGCCCATGGTCTATATATATATATGGGCTTGAAAGAAAGCCCATTAACACCAGTGGCGCGCCGAGACCCGTGGCACCGAGACCAGTGGTCAGAGATGGCGCGCAGATGACACTAGCGGCCGATGTGAACAAAGCGCCTCGTGAGAGTGCCGCACCGAATGGTGAGGTCTCTCCCCCTTTATAAAACTCTTGTCTTCACGAGAAGAGGGGGTGCAGGCAACAGAAGGCGAGACAATAGAAAAAGAGACGAGACAGAGAGTCTGCTGAGAAGAAAAAGAAAGAAGAGAGAAATAAGAACAGAAGCGTGAGTGGAGGAAATTCAAGGTGGGAGTGTCCGTTTGTCAAATGCCCTTCGGGGCTACATTCTCCTCTTTCTATTCTCTGTTCTGGCATTTCTATCGTTTTCTTTTGAGTATTATTCTCATTTGATGTTAAGCATCGGTGCATTTCGGTAGATCTTCAAAGGGCTGTTAGCCTATGTGTGTAATCATATGATTTTCTTTTTACGCCAAATGTATGCATAAGCTTGATCGAATGAAACAAGAGTTGCAGATGTTAGTCCTCTCTCCCCCTATCTCTTTTGTCTGAGCTCACGGACATGTGATGTCTCTAAATATATTTTTGGTGTGAGAAGTATACGCATGTTGCTACTCGTGTGAATTCTTTTCCAGTATTTTCCCTGCTGTTTCCTCAACCTCACATTCATGATGAGGGCCCGAGACAGCTTATCTCGTGGCTTCTCATTCAAGAAATGGTGAGGGATATAATTAAATCACCGTCTATGTGTTCCAATGATTAATCGGCTCTAGATGATTATTTAGTGTGAGAAACCCTGCTCCCTGAGATGATTTGCCCAAGGTTCGGTCGTAGCACCCTTTTCGCCTCCTTGAAATCTCCCAGAAAGGCCTTAAACCCTCAACTAGCCCCCCAAATCCTCAATTCTCCCCCATCGGCGCCCCAATTAGGCTCTTGGCGTAGTGCTGTCTCGGCACCGGCCCCACGCCGATTGTCAGACGTGCCGATAACCCAAGCTCTCTCTTCCCCGCGCCGGTTCACCTTCGTGCTGACCCCCATCCATGCCGGTCCATCTTCGCGCCGACTACCCTTTGTGCTGAACTCATTGCCCCAGACTAAACCCTGCCACCCTCTCTAATTCATCCAAACTACCTGACCTCTCAGCAGTCCCATTCATCCCGAGGAGCATTAGTGGTCCTTCACTTGAAGCTATGGGAGCTAAATTAATGGGGTTTTCCCCCCTCCACTTTTCGGTCAACCACTGACGTTTCTTCTCTAACCCTACTGGACCACAGAGTTCTACCACTACACGATCTCCGATGGTTCCTCCAAGGGAATTTCAATAAATACCATGATAAGTGGACATTGTCTCGTCACATCTCGATCCTTTTGGATCTTGGGTTACGCCCATCTTTCTTTGGCTTCCATCCCGGCACTCTGTGGATGGATGTCCTATATCCCCTGGGCATGGTCTAAAAATGAAGGGGAGATGCTGTCCGAATGAATTCTGATCTCCAACTTTCTAGACCCCCACCGACCGGAGGAGATCTGCCTCTGCATGTTCTCCGTCGGCTCCTTTTCGGGGAATAATAGTAATAAAGCGCCATGGTATGCGAATATTATCGCGTCTTGGCTCCGCCCCATGATCTCCGGGCATAGATATGCTCCGATCTTTTATGGATTCCGTCCCGACTCTGCGTGGATGGTCTCCTATTCCCGCTTGGCATGGTCCAAGATAAGGGGATATGCTACTGGATTTATCACGTGTACTCTTGTGTTGGGTCCCGCGAGGTGTAAACAGATCTAGAAGGGGGGGTTGAATAGATCCTATCAAAAGCTTTGGCCTATTTAAAACTCTGAGCTATCGGAAGCATGAACCACTCTTATAAAGTGAATGAATCACTTAGGGACAATGCACAACGGAATTAAGTAGAGTGGCTCAAATGAAAAGACTTGGATTACAAGCTATGATCTTGAAAGAAATAAGCCTTATAGTGCAGGGATCATAAAGCATAACACTAGAGCATGCAATAGCTTGCAACAATCGTGCGTGTGTGTGTGTGATATGTTGATTACTCAAAGTGCATATGTGTGTGAACAATCTAACCAAGTATGAAACCACACGAACCTGTGAATGGGGTTAGAAGAGATAGAGCAATCACACACGATAAACAACCCACAACACAGGGATTTTTAAGGTGGTTCAGTTGCAACCCCGCAACCTACCTCCACCCCTCACCAAAACCCGGTGAGGCTTTCTTGCTGACTCACAGCTTGACCGGGGACACACCCCAAACCACAGAACCGAGAAAACCCTCTTTCTGTCTTCCTACACACAAAGCCGGCAGGGACGGCTACACCGTAGATCGGAGAACTCCCGATTGCCTTCCTACTAACCACCGGTAGGGACGATCTTCAGTTTCAATACATTGAATGAAATAAAAATAGAAACAAGATGAAAATACTCAAACAAGATATGAAGATATGCTAGAATGAACTAGATCTTGTCTGAGATTGTTGGATCTTGAATCTATTGAGGATTTGATCTTCCTTTGATCATTTTGAGTTGATGGAGCAGATATAAGATGTAGCTTGATCTTTCCTTTGAATCTCCTTGAGTTGATGAAGAAGAATATTGGATGTAGCTTGATCTTTTCTTAAATCTCCTTGAGTTGATGAAGAGGTGTATGGATGTAGCTTTGATCACCTTTGAGAGCCTTGAATGCTTCTTGCTTGCTTGGAGGTTGCTTGGCTTCAGATCTGAGTTGAATCACCTTGGAAGGATGAAGAACTCCAGCCCGAAGTACTGTTCACGGAGGTGCTACAGTGCTTGCGAAATGGCCTCCCTTGAGCTCTCTTTGATTCACTTCATCAACTACATCAACTGGGGTTTCTAACCCTCTTGTATTAGTTTTATAGACTTTGAATGGTCTATAGACAAGTCCCAGACCAGATCCACAAATCATGGGTGATTAGGTGACTTTTGAATTAAACAAATCCATGTTGAATGGCCCTTTTCGAAGTGGAAAAAAAAGTCAACAATTGATGGCTCGGGGCTGGCGGTCGACCTACAGCTTCTGGCGGTCGACCTCTACTGAGAAATCTCCAAACGGGCGGTCCCTTGGATTTTCGGTTGACCGCTACTGGCTGGCGGTCGACCTGCAGCTGACAAAACTGCAGACGGGAGTCTGCTGGCTGGGGCGGTCGACCGCCCCTGTACTGGCGGTCGACCGCCAGCTGGGCAGCCCCCCAGTTCAGTCCGGGTCGATTCGTCAGCCCTCCAGCTCAGTCGCTTGAGTCCATTAGCAGCCCGTTCATGTCTGTAACTTCATCCTTATTGGTCTAGAAAGTACCAACTGAATCTTTGTCTTTGGACTCTCATCTTGTTCAGTGACCTTGGCTATTTGAATGAAGCTTGTAGTTGTTGTATAGACTTTGCATCAGGGCTTGGACGTGTAGACTTTGTGTGCATGTATGAACTCTGTATAGACTTTATACCTTGATCATGCATGAGCCTGTACAGCCTTGCTTCATGAGCGTACAAACTTGGTAACTTGATGCACGAACACAACAAAACACAATGTATAGACTTTGTGTGTGAAGCAGCCGGCCAATGTATAGACTTGTGTTGCAGCCATCAACCAATGTACAGACTTGAAGTTGTGCTTGCAGCCAACGTACAGACTTGGAGTTGTGCTAGCAGCCAACGTACAGACTTTGTCTTGTGCAACGTACAGACTTTGAGTTGTGCATGCCGCCAACGTACAGACTTCATATGCAGCAATGTATAGACTTCATCTGCCGCAACATACAGACTTCATCTGCCGCAACGTACAGACTTTGTGTTGTGCATACAGCCAACGTACAGACTTCATCTGCATCAACGTATAGACTTCATCTGCCGTAACGTATAGACTTCATTGGATGTATAGACTTGCTGAAGCCGAGTGTAAAAACTTTGTTGGATGTATAGACTTGATGAATCCGAGTGTACAGACCTTGTTGGATGAATAAACTTGATGAATCTGAGTGTACAGACTTTGTTGGATGTATAGACTTGATGAATCCGAGTGTACAGACCTTGTTGGATGTATAGATTTGATGAATCTGAGTGTGCAGACTTTGTTGGATGTATAGACTTGATGAATCTGAGTGTACAGACTTTGTTGGATGTATAGACTTGCTGAATCTGAGTGTACAGACTTTGTTGGATGTATAGACTTGCTAAAGCCGAGTGTATGGACTTTGTTGGATGTATAGACTTGCTGAAGCCGAGTGTATGGACATGCTGATGTATAGACTTGCTGAACCCAAGTGTATGGACTTTGTTGGATGTATAGACTTGCTGAACCATGTCTCGTGATCTTGATCATCTGCACTGGAGGTATAATGACCTGAAATGTATGAATATTAACATTATCAAGTGCAGGTATAGCTCACTAATGACTACAGAGGCAGACATCATCAAAACCATAAAAGTAATCATGTTGCACACATGTTCAACATTCTCTCCTTTTTTGATGATGGCAACTATGAGTCATTCCGAACTATGAGTCATTAGAGATTCACATGCATTATTAATTCACATGACAACTATGAGTCAACAACATTCATCTTGTGACAATGACTCACATGGTTCTTACTATATCCCCTTTTGACAATGACGCACATGGTTCTTACCACATCCTTTTTGATGAATGACTCACACAATCTTCTCCCCCTTTGACAACATCAAAAGATCTAGAAAAGAGAATGAGGGACTCGAGGCTTGGAAAAGACAATGTAAGTGTGAGAGGTGAAGCCACAGCAGCATGATTGAATTCCTCAAATAGTGGAGATGGATAGAGTAGCCAAAGATCAAATTTTTGATTTCAAATTTTACAGATTTTTAGTGGTTTTCCTATATTCAGATTTTGTTTGGATTTTCTATGCAATGCATGGAAATGATCAAATTTTGATGCAAGCTACAATTGTATGAAGTCAAGACATGCATGCCACCCTAATGCATGAAAACATGATGACAATGATGCTAGGACTTATGCCAAATGCCAATGAATGAGAAAGTAATGTGATATCATTTGACAGAGGACACCAATGATTTTGGAGACGACTTAAAAGGTGCATCAAGATGATACCACTTGTTGGATTATACCACTTGTGTAGTATGGTGATGTAATCGGGGCAGCCTGAATTATTTATGTAGATATGGCAGATGAAGGCAAACAACAAGGAGCATCAAGATATGACTTCTCAAGAGAGAATGGAGGTTCTTTAATCTGAAACCAAGTTCATAAATCAGAGTTATGGATTTTTCAGAATTTTCAGTTATAGAACTCAAATGTACCAGCTCTTATATTCAGATTGGTTTAATGCTAATGAGTTTTGGCCTACTCAGTAGAATCACATGAAAACATTTGCATGCAAGTTTAATAGTAGTGAACCAGAAATTCATGTCAAAACTAGATTAACCTTCTCTTATCTTACTCATTCAGTTTCATTGGTTCCCTTGAGAGTGACCACAATAAGTATTGAGGCTAAACACTTAGATGACTTAGATTTGATTCATGAGAGCTACACATTCAGATTTTTCTTTTAAAATCATTAGAAAGATGATTGCTATCATTTTACGAGCAGTTAAGTGTAGCAACCACCTTTTGACGTGAGTGTGCACGTTTACCAGACGCAAGCACCCCCAGTTACTCAGTGTAGCTCACGATTTTGCTTCACTTAGAACAGAGATAGCATAGTCACCTCATGACATATCGAACCTCATTTTCTTTGATGAGGAGATATATTTCTCAGCAACAGTGCCATTGCTCTGCCTTGAGCTTACTTTAAGTATAGCCACTTTTTGAAATAAACAGATTCAACAAATGTTTAAAAACAATACTTAGCTGAAGTTTCTCGATCAAGGATGCCTTTGTACTCAAAAATTTTTCAGATTCAAGATGGCATAACAAGTCAAAACACGAGAAACTAGTTTAAGTCTATTAAACCCGATCACAAACATGTTCAAGACCATCAAACTTCAAGACTCAAGAAATCATTAATGTTAAACCAAAATCATTCATGTTCAAGGCAATCACAAGACTCTATAAGAGAAAATTCTTCTTGAAGATTTACTCTGATAAACAACCTCAATAATAGATTGGGAATCCTCCAAGAAGTTCAAGGCACTTTGAATCCAAGTTGAACCACAAAAGGATTAAGCAATATCATGCAGTGGCTTGATTTAAGAAGAGAGTGTTGCATAACTGGTAGGCAAGAATAGATGAAGAACACTCCCCCTGAGGTTATGCACTGAGCTCAGACAAAAGTAATTTTTAGACAGAAAGAAATGTGGGGTCGACCTGTCAAAGGAGTGAGGTCGACCGGCAGAATTTTGACTAGATTTTCATGATGAACAAGCTTCCCCTGAGAAGATGCATTCTATGCCATGATGTCAACAGAATGAAGATGAAACATATGCATGAATGCTGTAAAGAGACAGCTCCCCCTTACTATATGGCCTATATGCGACATTGACGCATGGTACGTGGCGGAGGTGAAACCTCACGCATATTGAGTGCTTCTAGGCAAGCATAACCTGCCTTTCCATACATCAACATTTGATATACCATGGCCATGCAGGAATGATGCTATACAAACCATGCAATGTATCGTGAACATGAATTCAATTTTATTATGTGTAGACACGCCAAAATTGACGTTACTGTGAGTGCATCTCGTATTACCTTGTAATGCCCCAATTTGACCCTCCAATTAACTTTGTTTGAGTTATTTTCCCCAATTTTCTTGGTTTTCTCCCTTTTTTCCCCTCTTCTTATTTTTCCCTATTTTTCTGGATTTTTTGGGCAGTTTTCTCTATTTTTTGGATTTCACGACTTGAAGTGGGGCGTGTTTTAATTAACGGCCTGGTCTGAGGCGCGTTTTGAAGAAAGGACGACTAGAGGCAAAGGCGTCAGTTTCTGGAATTTTCTGATTTCCAAAATAGAAAAATAAGAATTAACGACCCTCCTTGGGTCGTGTTTTTAAATAACGCCTCTCCCTCAGGCGTCTCTTCATCTTTTTTAAATACAGAAAGTTTTTATTGCTAAAATTAAATCCGTGAATTAACGCCTTTGTCCCAGTCGTGATTTCAATTAACGCCTTGACCAAGGTCGTCAATTCTTGTTCAATTCCGAACTCCAGCAGCACCCCTTCCTTTCCTCACTTACACTCCTTTTTCACTTACGAGAGGGTTCCTATGGCTTCCTAATATTGAAAGGACACTTGGAGGAAGGATCCCCCTTTCCATCCTACCAAAACTAAGTTTTCTAATTTTTTATGGAATTAATTTCGAATTTCCCTTCCTTTCCTCATTTAACCTCCTTTTTCACTTGGGAAAGGGTTCCTATGACTTTCCAAGGTTGAAGGGACACTTGCCTAAGGTTTATCTCTTCCAAATCCAACTAAAACATGTTTTCTTATTTTCTCTTAGAATTAATTCCGAATTTCCCTTCCTTTCCTCATTTAACCTCCTTTTTCACTTGGGAAAGGGTTCCTATGACTTTCCAATGTTGAAGGGACACCTGCCTAATGTTTATCTCTTCCAAATCCCACTAAAACATGTTTTCCTAATTTCCCTTGGAATTAATTCCGAATTTCAACCCTATAAATAGAATCTCTCTCTCCCTTGTGAAAGAACATAAAAGATCAATTCAAGAGGAGGTGCTGCCGGACCAAATTAAAGGCTCAAGGAGGAAGACTCCCATGCACCTAAAAGCTTCATCCATGGAGTTCTTCTTCCTCTATTGAAGATTTGAAGCCTCTACATCCATGGAGTTCTACATCATCTTCTTCCTCCATTGAAGATCTTCATCCTAGCTTGAAGCCAAATTGGAGAAAACCACTAAGCTTTCCCCTCCTATCTCTTATTTTTGCTTTAGTTAATTGCATGCATCATATCATTTTTTTCTTTTATTTCTTTATTGAGATCTTCTCCTATTGTGCACTCTAGCACATCTCCATAGTGCAACACTTGCACATCTCCCTATATTCTTCATCATACATCATCTTTTACCTACCCTTTTGCATAGGGGTTTAAAGGCCAAACACCAATAAGGTGTGTTCATATCCATGCTTTCTATGTCCATATTTACATTTGGATTTAATGCTACACATCTTGGTTTCTAATCCATGTTTGGTTATTGGTGTTTGTTAATTTTGCAAGGGTAATCAATCTAGGAAAACTCTCTTCATCGGCCGGCCGATAGAAAGAGAAGGTGCACTCACAATCTCCCCCGCATTTAAGGTATTTATATCGCGATCTCTCCATTGATTATTTGTTATATCCTTTGAGGCCCTCGCGTCTCTGGCGATCACATTCCCCTTAGCATCCTCTCATGCTCCCCTTTTCTCCCTCTTTTCCCATTCTTCTATTCATTTTCTTTTTCCTTTTAATTGTTCTAAGTGGATTTCTTGGAATCTACAAATTGGCGATCACGGTGGGACACCTTTTATTTTTCTTTTGATTACCCTTTCCCCTTGGGCACCCACGTGTGCCATCTCCCCATTTGCACCCACGGGGCGTCTCCCTTTGTGCTCCACGTAGCACTCTCCCTATGTGATTTGTTAGTTTGATAGGTTTTTAGAAATTCCATTTATCCATCTCTAAAAAAAAAGTGATGATGAGCATGCTATATCCCTTGTCATGTTTTTATTGATTGTCACGATTTTTACACTGTGATTGTGAGTGTTTTTCATTCCTGTCGATATTTTTCACTGTTTGAGCTCTGTGGCCGTTGAAGTATTGAAGTAATTAACGCTCCTCTTAGAGGCGTCTTTTGTCAGTATAACGCCTCACACCAAGGCATCTTTTGCATCAGCATTACATTCTGACGCCCCTGTCAGAGGCGTCTTTCACTTGGATAGCGCCTTACGGGAAGGCGTTATTTTTATTATCATTATTTATCTGTGTTGATTATTGCTATTTGACGCCCCTGCTCACGGGCGTCCATTCTAGAGAAAGCGCCTCACCCTAAGGCGCTATTTTACTCTGCCTGCACTATTCACAGTGACTAGCGACTGACACTCAGACGCTATTTATTGATATAGCGACCTTTCCCAGGTCATCATTTGTTTTTGTTTTGTGATGATGCTGATACTGTCTGCTTGATATCACCTGCTTGCATTCATCCATTTGCATTGGTTTGGGAGACCTCCTCTCCCCACACTTTCTAGGAGCCATACCCCTCTCTTGGTTAAGGAAGGATCCTCCATTGAGCATTCCGTCTCTTTGGACCGTGAATTCTAAACCAAGGCCTCCATAAGTCCCCGCACCCGTAGATTCCCTCACGGACACTTGGGCAGGTTGTACCTTTAAAGTCTCCGGGTTTTAGTTGGCCCATTCATGGTGAGAATCAACCTAGTTGGCACTGGAGAAAAGAGCATTTGAAACTAGGTTCATCCCTTGAGTGATCACACCAATTTGCATAAAATCATTAATTCACCAAGGTTCAAACAAAAAAAAAAAAATCAACGGTAACCATTCCAACTTGGGTGCTTCTTTGCAAATTATTTTGTTTGATTGCATAATGGCTTACCTTGGTAGACAAAACAACATGTTCAATCTTAATTATGCTCATGAGGATGCACAACCTAGCACATCCTATACTCCTCAATCTCAACATCATAATTCTCATCATATTTTCAAGGGACCACGCCCTCATTCTTATGGCGTTGCTCGACCCATGGGCAATGTCCAATCTCATGGTCCCTCGATTCAATCGCGAGCCACTACTCCTACGGGACCGTCTCCTCCCAACGATGAGAAGGTCTCCCAGATCTTGCATGCATTAGATCATCTCACCCCTCAACAAATTCAAGCCCTTAAGGCCGTTGTTAAGGGTGCATCTCATTCCTCTCATCCTCCTTGCAATCCTACGTGGGTGGCCCATCACCCACTTCCCTCTTCTATTCACATTCCTACTCGGGTAGCCCATCACCCATCTCCTCCTATTCACACTTCTCCTCGGGTGATCCAATACCCGCCTCCTTCTATTCCTCCTCCACCACGGCCCCAAGGCCCATTTATTCCTTGCAACCCGACCCATCCGGGTTCTTCTATGGGTCATCCCATTAATCCTCCACCACGGCCTTTTTATACGGCCCCTCCTTCAAGGCCCTGCCAACCCTCTGTTGCTCAAGTCACACCTCTCCAACGAACTCTTCTCGACAAAGTCACTTTGTTGGAGGAACAATTAAAGAGGGTTACGAGCTCACGGCCCGCTCCTACTACTCCAGTCAATCCCCTCCACGCCGCTCTGAATGACATTACAAAGATGGAGAAAGATTGGAAGGATAGGAGAGACGGCCACGGCATCGACAGTGCGAGCAAGTAAGAGCCGGCGGGTTTCAACGTTCAAGTGGACGCCGTCCATCCTCCACCCATTCACCCAATTCACGCATATGGCCCTCCACCTCCACATACACAATACCATTATATTCCACCACCCACATACACGCCTTCACTATGGTGTCCACTTGAACTCGATAAGGAAGAACCGGTAATTGAAGAATTCAAGACGGCGCATGATGATGAAGCTCTGCAGGCATCCCTTCCGAGTTTCCTTCGCTTCCCTCTCCCTCCACTACCAAAAGACCCCTATGCTCAAGACTATGCCACAGTCCCCGATCCAACCCCCATTTATGAGACGTCTTGGTGTTACGATGACGGGTCGACATTTCAATCACCCATACCGCCACACCATGAGTCTTATCCTATCCCTAACACCTCGCGCCCCATCCGGCATTTTCAATACACTAAACCTTCTCCGTTCACCCCTCCCGTAACCACACCAATAGCCTCCATTCCATCATCCTCCGCCGAACCTCCATCACCCCCCACTACGCTGGTCTCTGCCGAGCCTTCTATTACCCCTCCTCTTTGTTCACCACCTCAGCCGTCCACTATGCCTATAACCCTTACTCCACTACTTAACCCTTCGCCCTTACCCGTGGCTAATCCTGAGCAGGAATCATCCCTTATTGTACTCGAGCCAACCCCGACTGCTTCCGAGCAAAGGGAGAAGCTCGATGTGTTTAAACCTTCGCTTCCACTCACCCTTTCTCCAACACCTTCCATTATACCTCCACCATTCATGGAGCCTTCCGCCTCCGCTTCACACCTCTTTACTACTCGGAATGGGAGTGCTTCTGCAAGTACTTATACCGAAGATGATCAAGAGCCGGGCAAGAAAGATTTGGCCACGGCCATGATGTTCAAGATGCAAGAGCTTATTTGTCGAATGCCAATCCGGGTTGTTGTGCCAAGCATGGTTGAAGAGGCCAAGTCCCCGCCACTGCTCACTAAGAGAGAATGCCAAGCGTTGATGCCACCCAAGGGCCGGGCAGGGCACCCCTTGTTCCAACTTTCAAATCTTGAACCTTTTCTTCCATACAAGGGATGAACGCCCATCTTGATCAATATTCTTCATACGCTACAATCCTTGGGCAACACGATGCTTCCTATCCCGACTTTCCAACTCTCTCACACTATTACTTTTCACTCTTCAAGGGAGTTGTCATTTACCATTGAAGCTTCGTCATGGGCTCTTGCTTTATCCATTGGGCCAATTGGCTATACACTTTCATTGCCATGGAGGGGCGGTTATCTTGGTGCTAAGGGGCCTTCCACTATTTCATCCACCTTCTATTCAACGTCATCCACATTCTTGTCTGTCACATTTTCTTCATGGGCCACTCCAAGGGTAAGGAGGAGGATCACATCCTCTCTCCCTTCATGTTCTTCATATTCTTTGCATCTCATGCATTCTGTTGCATCCATGCATTCATCGCATCCATTCTATTGCATCCACATGCACTTTTTTCTTCCCGGGTTTCCAAACCCGTGTCTTACCCGCCTTCTAGAACCTTCGGATCCCCCACATTTCCTATATCTTCCGCCTCTATCTCCATGTCCCCTTACACTTCCCGAGCATTGTGCCCCCTCCGATCTTCCCCCAGGGCATAGCGCCCCTTTCCAACCATTGCATCCGGACTCCCCGAATTTCTCTCCCGTCCTCACTGGGCATCGCGTCCCATGGTATCATCCTTCTCCGGAACCTCCGGATCTCGCTCTTTGGGCATCGCGCCCCTGCACACCCTTAAGTCCGGATCTTCTGGGCTTCTTACTGATTCTCCCTGGGCATCGTGCCCCTTTCCGTCTTCTTCCTCCGGAACCTCCAGACTTTCTCCCAGGGCATCGCACCCTTTTCTATCTTCTTCCGCCGGAACCTCCAGATCCTTCACCCCTCTCTCAATCCCTTGGGCATGACGCCCCTTTCCATTTTCTACCCCCGGAACTTTCAGACCTTCCATCTTTCCTCCAATTCATCCTCTTGCTTCTCCGGGACATCATGTCCTTCATTCTTTTCTTCCTTTTCTATCATCTTTTTCCATTCCGAGGGCAACGCGTCCCTCGATATTTCCCTCCGGAACCTCCGGACCCTCCTGATCCTTTTCATCCACTCTTCCCTGGGCACCGTGTCCCTCGGCATCTCATTCCTCCGGAAGCTCCGGAACCTCGGACCCTCCATCTTTCTTCCGATTCATCTTTCTGCTCCTCCGGGACATCACATCCTTCATTTTCTTCCTCCTTTTCCATCATCTTTTTCCCTATTTCTTCCCTGGGCACCGCGTCCTTCGATATCTTATCCCTCCGGAGCCTCCGGATGATTCCTCCTATCACGATTCTCCTCCTTTACTCCCAGACCCTCCAGATCCGCCTCTTTCCATCTATCAATTTCTTCTTCTGATTCCCCCTAATCCTGGGTCCGACCCAACTTCTTCCACATCCACTGCCTTGGGCATCTGCCCATTCTCTCACTGCTTTCGAGGCTTTAGTCCTCACTCCTCCTTCTAATTCTCCGCTTCTTCTGTAGACCTTTCATGTGATCAGGGTCTCCACACCTTAGTGAGGGAGTTCTAGCCTGAGTCTGGTCTTGGCACCACTCCTTCTTGTTAAGCCACTTTCAAACCCTTTGCTTCCAATCCTTTTGACTGTTAAAGAGGACTATTCCACGATGATCAACCTCGCCTCTGACAGCTGCTTCTACAAAGGTTGCAAGGTAACATATTGGCGTAAGTACGCATTATTATGATATCATTATCTCACGCATGATTTTCAAAGTGAAGTGCTTCTTAACATGATTAAGAGTGATATTTTAGGCCTTTATCCTAGGAATTTATCTATATTGAATTTCAACTTAAAAAAAAAAACTGAAAGAGTCTTTAGGCTTGCTCTGTAGCACCTTTGGTTAATAAAAAACCCACGCCGGGAATTCGACATTCTCTCCCCGCTTGTTAAGAGTAACCCTTAGCTGGGCATTCCACACACTTCACGGCGTCCTTAGCCGGCTCCTTTGGTTAAACACCGTCCCTACTTTGGCCATGCCATGAGTATATCTGAAAGTCTTTTCTCTTCTTTACTCGGCCGAATGCAGGGGCAAGAGGTTGACGGATGAGATGACCCACCCAGGGTAATCCCCAATACGAGAGGAGTCTCAAATAGGGGCAGTCTTGACCCAAAATCAATATGAGTTTTCATGATATACATCTCACCAAAAGGGCTATTATGAAAATCAAGTCAAAATTTCGATAAAAGCAAAATTATGAATTATGGCATGTCAAGAGTGGCAAAGTCCCCGCAGGGAAAACCCTGGTCGTATGCATGTCAATGGTCTAAAAATCAAAGGCACAAAGCCCCGGCACAACAGACTACCTCTTTGAGGGGAAACACCTTGGAAGGAATTCAAGTCCCGACATCTCCCATCCTGCATAAAGCTTATCCTCAATTATTCTTCTCTTCTCCCTCTAAGACCGAATGTTTCTCGGGTATGGCCTTGGTAGGAGCACCGTTAATCAAGGGCAGTCAGTTATAGGGCGCCACCCTTCAATGCACGCTCGGCTTTGGGTAATTTTAGCAAAAGGGGAAGGAACAAGGACCCTTAGCCAGTGGTTCAAAAACACCCTTTGATGCTGCATTAACAATGTCTAAACAAAAAAAAATAAAAAAATCAAAAGGGAAAAAAAAAAAAAAACTTGAATATTTCCTAAGTCAAAATCCAAAAAAAAATTTGAATATTTTCTAAGCCAAAATCAAAAAAAAATTGAATATTTCCTGATCAAAATCCAACAAAAATTGAATATTTTCAAAATTCATAATAAAAATTCAAATATTTTTCAAAATCCACATAAAAATTCAAATATTTTCAAAACTCATAAAAATTTGCATATTTCAAAATCCAAAAAATTACATTGTATTTTTCTGATGGTGCTTTTGCAGGAACGACAACTTTGCAAGGACCAAGAGTACGGGATGAGTCCTCTCCATTCATTGCCATCTACCTTTTGATTCTTCCCATGTTCACAATTGATCACATCTTCATAATTTGCTACGCATTACTCCGATTATTCATCTCCAAATCTTTTTTATCAAATCTTGCTGATCACTCCGCCGATGGGCATTATCAGATCTTGATCATTCAACTCCAAATCTTGATTAGTCAAGTTGTCATCCTCATGACAAACGACAAACAATGATGCTATGCTATCTATGCTTTAATGATACTATCTATGTTATTCATGCCTTTCACGCAGTGCACACTTGAATGCTATTCATGATATGATACATACATGCTATTGATGCTTTGATTCATGCTATGCTTGCTATGCTTAAATGCCTTATTCATTACTTATTATCTTTTATATCTTGGCTGATGAATCTTTGAGCGCAGGAAGAAGCTCTTGGTCCCACCGACTGGACATCATCATCCAAGCCCCACAGTGCTTGCACCTCATTTCTCAGTTCCCCCATGCTCATTACTATCACCATCCCCCCTGTATGCATTCTACTATATGTTACATACGCTACTAGATTATATCAAGGACCTTGTGACTTTGGTAAATCTGGGATTTGAGTTCCCCTTCATCAAAAATAATGATGATTCCAGAGGAGTCTTAGTCACACGGATAGGCCGTTGAGCCGTCCAAGACTGGGGACGATTGTTCCCTTTTGCGAGTTGATGCGTGGATAAACGGGCTTCGGCTTAGTATCGGCTCGCAGAATGGGTTTCTTGACCTAGTCTTGGCAGTTTAACAATATTATCCTTGATTATCTTATATTTTCATTTGTTTTAATTTTTTCTTTTAAACCCAGCATGCATTCATATAGAAGTTTGAAATAATTTTTGGAAAATCATTCTGATAAGCTGATTTGGAGAGTCAAATTGATCTTAATCTTTCCAGATATGAGATATTCATTGCTGATGGAATCCTCAGTTCGTTTTGTCACTGTTTTGGGTCATTTTCTCAAAAGCTCCTTGTTTGGATTTCTATCATCTTATCTCAATCCTTTTACTTTGATCCACCTTGGCTGCAGCACGTCCACATTGGCTGGTAACCGCTCCCCAATGGTGAAACCTACAGGTTTGTGACCTGGGGTACTTCCACCGCGCTGGAAGTTGATCATTCTCCATCGTGCCCGCATGCACACTCCTCCTCTTATCCAAACATCGTTGATTTCATTGAATTTCCTGGGATTGCTTCATCTCGAGCTTTTGATTTCATTCTCATCAAGTGATGTTGATTGCGTGTCTCATCACACCTTGGCATCTACTTTTCAGTTTGCTCTGTTCCCTTGCAAAGCAGACGCCAAGGCGGGGCAGCTGTAGACACGCCAAAATTGACGTTACTGTGAGTGCATCTCGTATTACCTTGTAATGCCCCAATTTGACCCTCCAATTAACTTTGTTTGAGTTATTTTCCCCAATTTTCTTGGTTTTCTCCCTTTTTTCCCTCTTCTTATTTTTCCCTATTTTTCTAGATTTTTTGGGCAGTTTTCTCTATTTTTTGGATTTCATGACTTGAAGTGGGGCGTGTTTTAATTAACGGCCTGGTCTGAGGCGCGTTTTGAAGAAAGGACAACTAGAGGCAAAGGCGTCAGTTTCTGGAATTTTCTGATTTCCAAAACAGAAAAATAAGAATTAACGACCCTCCTTGGGTCGTGTTTTTAAATAACGCCTCTCCCTCAGGCGTCTCTTCATCTTTTTTAAATACAGAAAGTTTTTATTGCTAAAATTAAATCCGTGAATTAACGCCTTTGTCCCAGTCGTGATTTCAATTAACGCCTTGACCAAGGTCGTCAATTCTTGTTCAATTCCGAACTCCAGCAGCACCCCTTCCTTTCCTCACTTACACTCCTTTTTCACTTGCGAGAGGGTTCATATGGCTTCCTAATATTGAAAGGACACTTGGAGGAAGGATCCCCCTTTCCATCCTACCAAAACTAAGTTTTCTAATTTTTTATGGAATTAATTCTGAATTTCCCTTCCTTTCCTCATTTAACCTCCTTTTTCACTTGGGAAAGGGTTCCTATGACTTTCCAAGGTTGAAGGGACACTTGCCTAAGGTTTATCTCTTCCAAATCCAACTAAAACATGTTTTCTTATTTTCTCTTGGAATTAATTCTGAATTTCCCTTCCTTTCCTCATTTAACCTCCTTTTTCACTTGGGAAAGGGTTCCTATGACTTTCCAATGTTGAAGGGACACCTGCCTAATGTTTATCTCTTCCAAATCCCACTAAAACATGTTTTCCTAATTTCCCTTGGAATTAATTCCGAATTTCAACCCTATAAATAGAATCTCTCTCTCCCTTGTGAAAGAACATAAAAGATCAATTCAAGAGGAGGTGCTGCCGGACCAAAGGCTCAAGGAGGAAGACTCCCATGCACCTAAAAGCTTCATCCATGGAGTTCTTCTTCCTCTATTGAAGATTTGAAGCCTCTACATCCATGGAGTTCTACATCATCTTCTTCCTCCATTGAAGATCTTCATCCTAGCTTGAAGCCAAATTGGAGAAAACCACTAAGCTTTCCCCTCCTATCTCTTATTTTTGCTTTAGTTAATTGCATGCATCATATCATTTTTTTATTTTATTTCTTTATTGAGATCTTCTCCTATTGTGCACTCTAGCACATCTCCATAGTGCAACACTTGCACATCTCCCTCTATTCTTCATCATACATCATCTTTTACCTACCCTTTTGCATAGGGGTTTAAAGGTCAAACACCAATAAGGTGTTTGCATAGGGTTTTAAAGGCCAAACACCAATAAGGTGTGTTCATATCCATGCTTTCTATGTCCATATTTACATTTGGATTTGATGCTACACATCTTGGTTTCTAATCCATATTTGTTTATTAGTGTTTGTTAATTTTGCAAGGGTAATCAATCAAGGAAAACTCTCTTCATCGGCCGACCGATAGAAAGAGAAGGTGCACTCACAATCTCCCCCGCATTTAAGGTATTTATATCGCGATCCCTCCATTGATTATTTGTTATATCCTTTGAGGCCCTCGCGTCTCTGGCGATCACATTCCCCTTAGCATCCTCTCATGCTCCCCTTTTCTCCCTCTTTTCCCATTCTTCTATTCATTTTATTTTTCCTTTTAATTGTTCTAAGTGGATTTCTTAGAATCTACATTATGCATGGATTGGCAATGAATTATGCAGCCTAAGTCTTATGTGAATGCTCAAAGCAATGAAGATGCTGCAAGATGATTGCTCGTTCTAAATGCATGCTTAGGTTCGAACATTTTTTCTTGTTTTCCTAAACATGATTTGCATTAAAATAGTATGAGATCACAAGATGATGTAAACACAAATCATTCACAATTGATTTTGAACTGAATGCAACATGATGATGTCAATTGCTATACTTCGCCTTTTGAGCAATGCTAACATGAATAACGAGTTGAGAATGCAGCCATGGTATACATCATCATAACTAAAGTTCAAGCATTTCATGTAGCTGATAGCAAGACTTAAGCAACTCATCATCACATCAACTTCATCAGCATAACAAGTTTTTCATGAATTAAACAGCTGAAATCAAGCATGGTGTGAGCAAGTTATCAAGCTCAAAAGTTCATCTCACACCTTGGGGGTTTTGCATTTCAAAGAACAATTCAGTTTGCAGAATGTAATGACATTGGACAAACGTATGATGCACTATCTACATGTCAAGACTAAACATGCAAAATTTCTAAACTTAAAGGTTTATGTACATACCTGTGTCTTGAGCTTTTATTTACCTTATGATCCTTTGTTCAGCTCCAAGACATCCTACACCCAAAATTCTCATTTGGAATTTTTAGGTACCCAAGATTGCTTGGGTCCTTGTAGGTTAGCAGCTTTATCATATTCACCAATGTAGCTGATCTGTTTTAGGGAAATTAGATCATTCTTTCTCATTGTATGACAATCATACATGTCATGACCATTTTTCCCACAGTAAAAACAGCGCACAAAAGATTGAGCATTCTTTTTATGTTCATGTGCGTGTGCATATGCATTTTGTTTTTGTGGAAGAGCATGTGATTTACCTTTCATGGCATGAAGGTGATGCTTTCCCTTCAAGTGCCAGCACTCTTGGACAGTATGGCCAGATTTACCACAATGAGAGCAGCAAGGAGGAAGTTTTTTGTTTAAAGCCATGGTGAGTGTTGACCTGCTTGTATGGGAGTGTCGACTCTTTTGACTCCCCGTGTAATTCTGTGCAGATATCTGCTGAGTAGGTCCACTGCCAGTGTTAACCTGTTTCTTTCTTTGCTCTTTCACTTGCTGTCCTACTCTAAGCTCATCATTTCTCAAGATAAAATAATCATGCACAGTATGACCATGTTTACCACAATAATAACAATAGACATTCGTTTTGTGGAAAGCATGGTATTTAGCATTGAACATGTTATGGTGCATGTTTGGATGAGCATGCTGAATTTTACTTCTCTTTCGAGCAGTATGCCCTTTTTGGTGACCACAGGAAGTGGTGGCTTCCGGTGAGCCAGAATCTTGGATTTGGGCAAACATTGACAAGAAATCATTCAAACCTTGAATTTCATTTTCAAGTGAGAAAATGTGCTGTTTAGATTCAACAAGGCCCTCTTCGCATGCTGCCAATTGCTCATTGAGCATGGCGTTTACTGCTTTAAGATTTTGATTTTGTTGTTCGAGAGCATGCAAAGTTTCAGAGTGATCATCAATGACATATTTGCCTTTTTCATGTGCAACCAGTTTTTCATGCACTTCTTCTTCAACCTTTTCATGTTCAATTTTCTTTTCCAACAACTCTCTATTCTCTTCTTTCAGAGAGTCAATCAGTTTTTGTTACCATTCAAGATCATTAGAGATTGACTTAGGTTGGTTTTGAAGTTTTATTACAATTTCTTCCAACATAGTGATTTCACCATGAAGATTTTCATTTTCATCCCTTAGACATGCAATGCTTTGTTTATGCGTATCTAGATCAAAAGAGAGAGTGTTGTTGAGCTCTTCAAAAATAGAACACTTTTTACAAATCGAGCTTTCATTTTTGTTAATTTTCTTGAGATCCTTTTTCAAATTTTTGTTTTCTATTTTTACCTTTTTGTATTGTGTGATCAACTTATCATAGGCTTCCATAAGCTCTTCAAAAGTGAATTCCTCGGAGTCAGAGTTTACCTGTGATGAGGATGTATTGCTGGACTGTTCTGCACGGTCGGCCATGAAGCATTCTTGTTCTTGTTCTTTCTCTTCATGGATTTCAGCAACTTGTCCAATACTTGCTTGGCTGTGCTGCAAGAGGACACAAGATGAGTTAGTATTAGATCAACTACAGCTGTAATTAAGTTATATGCAAGATGATTATCATTGTGTTTGGTATCATGTTCGGCTAACCAATCAATTGAATTTGATGGCAGCTCATGAGGACCATTGTATATAAGAGTCCACAATTGTGGATCTATGGAGCTAACATAGATGAACATTCTTCCAACCCATGTAGAAAAATCTGAACCATCATAAATGGGTGGAGAAGCCATCGAAGCAAGTGTAGCATGTGAATCCATCTTAATAACAAACACCGGGATCTTTCCCTGCAGATCGTTGGATCTGGGAATGACAGAGCCTCGCTCTAATACCACTTGTTGGGTCCCGCGATGTGTAAACGGATCTAGAAGGGGGGGGTTGAATAGATCATATCAAAAGCTTTGGCCTATTTAAAACTCTGAGCTATCGGAAGCATGAACCACTCTTATAAAGTGAATGAATCACTTAGGGACAATGCACATCGGAATTAAGTAGAGTGGCTCAAATGAAAAGACTTGGATTACAAGCTATGAAACATCCACACTTCTTTAAGCACATTTGTGATCTTGAAAGAAATAAGCCTTATAGTGCAGGGATCATAAAGCATAACACTAGAGCATGCAATAGCTTGCAACAACCGTGTGTGTGTGTGTGTGATATGTTGATTACTCAAAGTGCATATGTGTGTGAACAATCTAACCAAGTATTGAACCACACGAACCTATGAATGGGGTTAGAAGAGATAGAGCAATCACACACGATAAACAACCCACAACACAGGGATTTTTAAGGTGGTTCAGTTGCAACCCCGCAACCTACGTCCACCCCTCACCAAAACCCGGTGAGGCTTCCTTGCTGACTCACAACTTGACCGGGGACACGCCCCAAACCACAGAATAGAGAAAACCCTCTTTCTATCTTCCTACACACAAATTCGGCAGGGACGGCTACACCGCAGATCGGAGAACTCCCGATTGCCTTCCTACTAACCACCGGTAGGGACGATCTTCAGTTTCAATAGATTGAATGAAATGAAAATAGAAACAAGATGAAAATGCTCAAACAAGATATGAAGATATGCTAGAATGAACTAGATCTTGTCTGAGATTATTGGATCTTGAATCTGTTGAGGATTTGATCTTCCTTTGATCCTTTTGAGTTGATGGAGCAGATATAAGATGTAGCTTGATCTTTCCTTTGAATCTCCTTGAGTTGATGAAGAAGAATATTGGATGTAGCTTGATCTTTTCTTGAATCTCCTTGAGTTGATGAAGAGGTGTATGGATGTAGCTTTGATCACCTTTGAGAGCCTTGAATGCTTCTTGCTTGCTTGGAGGTTGCTTGGCTTCAGATCTGAGCTTGAATCACCTTGGAAGGATGAAGAACTCCAGCCCAAAATACTGTTCACGGAGGTGCTACAGTGCTTGTGAAATGGCCTCCCTTGAGCTCTCTTTGATTCACTTCATCAACTACATCAACTGGGGTTTCTAACCCTCTTGTATTGGTTTTATAGACTTTGAATGGTCTATAGACAAGCCCCAGACCAGATCCACAAATCATGGGTGATTTGGTGACTTTTGGATTAAACAAATCCATGTTGAATGGCCCTTTTCGAAGTGGAAACAAAGGTCAATAATTTATGGCTCGGGGCTGGCGGTCGACCTACAGCTTCTGACGGTCGACCTCTACTGAGAAATCTACAAACGGGCGGTCCCTGGGATTTTCGGTCGACCACTACTGGCTGGCGGTCGACCTGCAGCTGACTGAACTACAGACGGGAGTCTGCTGGCTGGGGCAGTCGACCGCCCCTGTGCTGGCGGTCGACCGCCAGCTGGGCAGCCCCCCAGTTCAGTCCGGGTCGGTTCGTCAGCCCTCCAGCTCAGTCGCTTGAGTCCATTAGCAGCCCGTTCATGTCTGTAACTTCATCCTTGTTGGTCTAGAAGGTACCAACTGAATCTTTGTCTTTGGACTCTCATCTTGTTCAGTGACCTTGGCTATTTGAATGAAGCTTGTAGTTGTTGTATAGACTTTGCATCAAGGCTTGGACGTGTAGACTTTGTGTGCATGTATGAACTCTGTATAGACTTTATACCTTGATCATGCACGAGCCCGTACAGCCTTGCTTTATGAGCGTACAAACTTGGTAACTTGATGCACGAACACAACAAAACGCAATGTATAGACTTTGCGTGTGAAGCAGCCGGCCAATGTATAGACTTGTGTTGCAGCCATCAACCAACGTACAGACTTGGAGTTGTGCTAGCAGCCAACGTACAGACTTGGAGTTGTGCTAGCAGCCAACGTACAGACTTTGTCTTGTGCAACGTACAGACTTTGAGTTGTGCATGCCGCCAACGTACAGACTTCATCTGCAGTAACGTATATACTTCATCTGTCGCAACGTACAGACTTCATCTGCCGCAACGTACAGACTTTGTGTTGTGCATGCAGCCAACGTACAGACTTCATCTGCAGCAACGTATAGACTTCATCTGCCGCAACGTATAGACTTCATTGGATGTATAGACTTGCTGAAGCCGAGTGTACAAACTTTGTTGGATGTATAGACTTGATGAATCCGAGTGTACAGACCTTGTTGGATGTATAGACTTGATGAATCTGAGTGTACAGACTTTGTTGGATGTATAGACTTGATGAATCCGAGTGTACAGACCTTGTTGGATGTATAGACTTGATGAATCTGAGTGTACAGACTTTGTTGGATGTATAGACTTGATGAATCTGAGTGTACATACTTTGTTAGATGTATAGACTTGCTGAAGCCGAGTGTATGGACTTTGTTGGATGTATAGACTTGCTGAAGCCGAGTGTATAGACTTGCTGATGTATAGACTTGCTGAACCCATGTGTATGGACTTTGTTGGATGTATAGACTTGCTGAACCATGTCTCGTGATCTTGATCGTCTGCACTGGAGGTATAATGACCTGAAATGTATGAATATTAACATTATCAAGTGCATGTATAGCTCATTAATGACTACAGAGGCAGACATCATCAAAACCATAAAAGTAATCATGTTGCATACATGTTCAACATCTTGAACCGTGATAATTGATTATGTAAATAGAGTTTACAAATGAGCATGTAATGCTACAATACACAAGTAATATAAAGTTTGTTATTCTGCCCATGCTTGCCTGGTTTTGTGAAGAATGATCCGTCATCTCCTTGCAATATTCACATGATAATTAAATAAATCTAATGACCACTCCCTGTCCCCCGGTGTATCAAATGGTGCGTGGCTGAAAGTCAGGCTATGCCTGTTCGGAAGCCATCACTACGCGCGATGGTGGTCCTCGGACTTGGGTTCTCTGCCTCGTACCGAGAATTGGGTCAATAAACTACAATCGCGTAATCGCATATATACATCTTTTATCCTGCATAAGAATGAGTACGACAGTCATATCTTGCTTTGCCCCTGGGATCCTTCTACTTTGGCGACTAATCAAGGGTTACCCTTCTTTGGGAGGGTGTAATTAACGTTATAGCCTTTATGGTATGGCGGACTTCCGGTCTCGACCCGAACCTCGCAATCGACTGACTAAGTTGTAGACACGCCAAAATCGATGCTACGATGAGTAAATCTCATGTCACCACGTGACGCCCCAAAGCGGACTTCAATATTAGCTTAATATGAAGTTTTTCTAATTATTTGGTATATTTCCATAATAATTGTAATTAACACCTGTAGGAAGGGCGTCATTTAACTGACGACTTGATGGGTGTCGTGGTTTAATCAATAAACGACTATTCATGTAGGCGTTGTTTCCTAGATTTTACGAATCCTAATCAAAGTAAAATTCAAAGAATTGACATCCATCTCTAGGGCGTTGATTATTTGACGCCATCGCAAGCAGGTATCATTTCTCATTTTTAAAATACGGAAAGTCTTTTATTTCTATAATTAAATCCAGGAATTAACGACTGCAAGGCTGTTGTCATTTGAATTGACGCCCCTGTTCATGTCGTCATTTTGGACTTCCGTCTCCGTTCTGCCTGCTACCTTCCAATAATGATCCTTTCCCCATTTTGCACATTGTGTTCGATTGGGAAGGGGGATCTTGCTGGAGGATTGAATTCCTTGTTTTAATCCTATTTGAAATAAGGATTTTTAGCCTATAAATATCCCTTGGTGTTCCTCGCGTGCGAGAGTTGAGAGAGTGAACGAGAGAACAAGAAGAAGAACAAGAGAGCTTTTGCCTTCAGAATAGAAAGAGAGAGAGTTTGTTTCTTTTGCAGGAACTTTTTCAAGGTTCTTCCTCCGGCAGTGACTCTTCCTCCACGGGCATCTCTTCCTCCACGGCGGTGTCTTCTTCCAGCGGATTCTTCATCCTTTGGATCCCTTGCTAGCGCCGCAGCTGCTGTGTTGATTTGCCTTCTCCCCTTTACTGCCGCACACACAGCAGAAGGCTCCCCTTCTCTTTTAATTATTTTATTTGCTATTATCATCTCACACACACATCCCTCTAGCTATTCTACTAGAGATACTATCATCATATCACCCGTTTGTTTGCATATCATATCATCCATACTCCCCATACCTTGTTGCTCCTCTTAGGGGTTTAAACCAAAACACACAAGGTGTGTTCATGCCCAATTTGCTTGATTCTATATTTCTAGAGTATTGATACTACACATTTGGCTAATCCATATCTTTATTTATTTTGTGTGTTTTGTAAGGGTAATCAAAGTAGAAACCCCCTTCATCGATCGGCCGGTAGAAGGAGGAAGGAAGGACTTGCAATTTCCCCGCTTCATACAAGGTACATGCGATCATCTTTACATTTTTGAGATAACCCCTCTGGCGATCACCCTCCTTAGAGCATCTCATGCTCATGCTCCTTTTCCTTATGTCCTACATATTTTAGCACATTTTTTATCCATTCATTTTATTTTTAAATCTTTTTCTTTTTCTTTAAAATGTCTATGTGACACGTTCACAAATTGGCGATCACGGTGGGACACTTTTTATTTTTAGTTTGATTACCCATCCTTTTGGCACCCTCGCGTGCTCCTCCCTTTTGGCACCCTCGCGTGCCCCTCCCCTTGGCACCCTCGCGTGCCCCTCCTTTGGCACCCTCGTGTGCCCCTCCTTCGTGCTCCACGTAGCACACTCCCCTTGTGCACCACGTGCACACCCCCCACTGGATTAGCCAATTTTTGAAGTGTCCATATCATTTTTTTAGAAAAGAAATTTGATTTCTGTCAGTTATCAACACTTTCGGCTCTCAGGAACTGATTAGCACCTTTCCTGCTGCCGTCATTTCTGCATACAGCGACCGCTCACAGAGGCACTATTTCCATTTATTTTTCTAAATTTTTATCATTTTTATAATCAACGCCCCTCATAGAGGCGTCATTTCTGCATTCAACGCCTCACAATAAGGCGTCAATTGCATGATTACTGTTGATTTCTCCCATTATTTCTAATTGCTGTTTATTGCATTTTGACGCCCCTTCACAGAGGCGTGTCTCACTGGTTCAGCGCCTAACTCCAAGGCGTCATTTTGATTATCACTATTTTTATTCATACTTTGATCACTGTTCACTGCTATCTGACGCCCCTTCACAGAGGCGTCATTCTCACATACAGCGCCTCACCCTAAGGCGCTATTTCATTTTGGTTGCTCTCAGTCCGCACTGTTTATAGTGATCAGCGACTGAGACTCAGTCGTTGTTTATTGATATCACAACCTCCGTGAAGTCGTTATTTGGTTATGTGCCCACAGAACCTTGCTTACTGCTGTGCCTTTATCTGTTGGTTGCACTTATTGCTTACCTGGTTATTATTTGCTTGATTTACCTGCATTAGTGTGCATTCTAGGGCATTCGGTTGAGAGACCTCCTCTCTCTACACTCTTAGGATCCCACACCCCCTCTTGGTGAAGGAAGGACCCTCCATTGAGCATTCCGTCTCGTTGGACCGGAAATTCATAAACCAAGCCTCCGTAAGTCCCCGCACCCATGGATTCCCTCACAGACGCCGGGTAGGTTGTACCATTGAAGCACCCGGAGTATAGTTTACCCATACGTTGGTGAGGAGAGAGAAAGAACCTAGTTAACCCAGAGATTACACCGAAACTCCCAACTAGGACCCACATTCAAAGAAGAGAATTCATTATACTTTTAAAACTCACCTTAATCTCCAAAGAAAACCTTAAAATCTTGGGTTCATTACAACTTGAGTGCACAACTTGTTTGATTGGGTGACTATCTCTTGATTATACTTGTTTATTGGAAATATATCCCTCTCCTTAAACATGAAACTCTGTTAAGGTAAAATCATTAATATGGCCAACTACGGGTATACCTATGATGGTTATGAGGAGGGTCAACTTGACTCATCCTATGAGGTTCCCCCTTAGGATCCCATCTACTATGAGGGAAACTATGCTCCCTCTTCCACTCATTATCCCCAGGTTCATATGGTGGACACTACTTCTCAGGAGGTGGAGCCTTCTTCCCAGACTAAACCTACCACCCAAAATACTTCCGGGGATGTCTCCCCTTCCTTCAACTTTAATGATTTTCTGAAAGCACTCACTCAGTTAGACGATTCCCAACGTCAGGCGGTCTAAGCCGCTTTAAAAGGGAAGTTCGTCCTGTCATCTTCCAATCCTCCTCAGGCCGCGGGTGGCCACTCCGTTAATACCCCCAATGACCAGGCTGTCGCACAAAGGGTGCCTTCGCGCCCACCAACTCCCGTTATGACTACGCCAGCTCAACCGACAAGTCATTCTGTTGCTAGGCCTCAACAACCTCCAATTTCTCAATTTTTAAGAAGGCCTATGCCAAATCAATACTCTTCTAATCCGGCCCCAACAGAGTCTGACACCAACACCTTACTCCTACAGAAAATTGCTAGCATGGATGAGCAGCTGAAGAAGGTCACGGCACCGAAGACCGCTCCCGAAGTTACCCTTCCTACTTTACCAGTTTTTCACCTACCTCCATCTGAGATGCCGAACTTTCGGCGGTACAATGGAACGGGCAATCCGTTCATCCATTTAAAAGATTTTATGTATGAGGCATCGTTCTGGCAGGATAACAAGACTTCTCTGGCCTATCTTTTTAGGTGATCATTAGATGGTCCGGCACTGGAATGGTTCTACTCCTTGGAGCCAGCTGACGCCGGTGATTTTGATGTTGTTCAGCGAAAATTCCTGCATAAGTACAAGGACCGGGTGGGTCCATCTTTGTCAGTCATTGATTTGGTTGCCGAGAAGATGAAGCCCGAGGAGGACTTCGTTTTGTTTGCCGATAGATGGAGGGCCATGGTCGAAAGATTGAAAGACACACTGTCGGAAACGGAGCAGGTGAAAATGATCATATCAAACTCCACTCCGCAATTCCATCACATCTTAGCCATGAATAAATTAAGCACAATGCAAGAGCTCTACGAGAGAGTGAGATATATACAAACACAAATGAAAGACTCTCCCATCATGGGCATGTTTGAGCCAAGATCGAAGGTAATGAGGAAAAATGTTAATGCTGGCAATACTGGTGCAACCACCAAAGGCACTGTTACTAACGAGCAGGTGAGCGCGTTTGGCAATTCCACACCCTTCTGTCACTCTCCAAACCAAAGGCCACTACCGCAACAGCCTGCCTTCCAAAGGCAAGTCCACCAGCCGAATAATAATCCACAGACTTTCCGCCCTCTTCACCTCAACAACAACAACAACCTCATTTCACACCTCAAAATCAACCCCCACAATACCACCAGGTACCCCCGCCAGCCAATTATGCACAACAGCCGCAACAACCAAGAAGACCATTGGGTCCCAGAAAAGCCCAATATCCTCCATTGCCAGAAAGTCTACTCGATATTTTCAACGCCCTTATGGCCGCCAATGTGCTCACCTTGCCTAAGAAAGAATGGTGTGGCCGCAACACGTAGACACTTCTCGGTATTACGTCTTCCATCGACAGTCGGGGCACAATATTGACAACTATTTTCATTTCAAAGATTACATATATGATATGAATGATCAAGGTGGTATTGATTGGGATGAGATGAGGAGATTCATTGCCACTCTAAAGGCACGAAGGCCTCCTCGGCAACCACAGGCTCAACAGCCTTCTCATCAACCAGCAGCACCTCCTCCTCAGCAACAGCAAGCTCCCGCGGCACAACCGAACATGGGGATTGTTCAAAACCCACTACCGGAGCATCCACCGAACCAACATGTAAACCCTGTCACCTCCTTCCAGGAAGTGGAGAGGGGGCAAGGGTGGCACCACGAGAACGCCTCTGTCGGGGCTTTAAATCAAGAACCAATTCAACCTCCGCGTCTGTTAAGGATGCCTTATTCAGTATCTTCCCCCCAACCATCTCGCCCTCTCTTACCCGCCACCGGCCAAATACCCTTCACTACTACCACCACTAACCCGTTGCCAACCATGCCTCTCCTCATCTGACCACCGCCACCTTCCATACCACAACAAGCTCTTCCCTCCACAAACCCGTTGCCATCTAGGCCACTCCTTATCCGCACCTCGCCGACTCCTAACTCCACCACTACAATCCATACTCCTCCGCCTACCACAAACCCTTCCTTTTTGCCTAGGCCTCTCCTCATTCGACCTACACCCCCTTCAGCCGTTCGGGCACCTCCCACACCCCCTACCATTACTTCGCCAATCACCACCACTCCCCAACCAACGAGGCCCCTCATAAGGGTTCCTCCTTTGATTACTTCTCCAAACCATAACTCCAACATTCCCTCTACTTCTTCATCCACTAACCCGATAGAGGCGCGATCATCGTAAATCACGATGCTCCGTAGTGGACGGATGTTCCACCGCGTCTTTCCACAAAGGGAGTTAGAGCCCGCGCAGGGACAGGAAGAACAAGAGCAAGAACAAGAATCCATACTGGGTACGCACTATGACTTGTTAAAGCACCTGGACAAGACCCCGGCAGGGATTTCCATTCTAGAACTGATAAAGAGATATACTGTTCACCAACAAGTTTTAAAAGAATATCTACAAAAGGTGATGGTTAATGAGGATATCCCAGCTGAACAGATTACGACAATTCTGACGCCGGCATGTGATCAGCCAGCTATTACTTTCCATGAACATGAGTTAGCTCCAAAGCCAGCAAGAAAATATGCCTTGTGCATTACCGTCAACATTAACAAAGTGCCAGTTAAGCAATGCTTGGTAGATACGGGAGCGTCGATTAATGTGTTGCCGCCAAGCACTTTGAAGATGTGCGGCATTCCGGAAAGTCAGATTCGGCCATCCACTATTACCGTCACGGCTTATGATAATACCAAGAAGCCTCCTCTGGGGATGATCACTCTGAAAGTTGGTTTGGGCCCGGTCTCGATCACAGCAGATTTTCACATTCTAGACATGGACCTAACCTTCAACGGCATTTTGGGTCGCCCTTACATTCAAGAGCTTGATGCTGTGCCCTCAACTAATCATCAATGCATAAAGTTTCCACATAAAGGGCGCATCATCAAAGTCACTAGCATGCCCATTTTGCCGTCAGAGGACATACATTCAGCGACATCGGTGCCTTCTATATGGCCTTCCAATAGGCCTTTACTCTCAGTAATAGATGTTGCCGACCCGCGGCAGGATTTGTTAAGGTCTCCAGTTCCTAAGCCGACATCAACTTTAATGACACCCCTGCCTTCCCAGGGGAAGAAAAAGAAGAATATGTTGAATACCCCAGGTTGGAATATTTTAATGAAAATGGGATATAAAACTAGCAAAGGCCTAGGCATTAACCTCCAGGGCAGAGTCAAGCCCGTCAGGCACCAGAAGCTGATTCCCCGAGGTGGCCTGGGGTACAAAGGGCCAAGCAAAGCTGAAGAAGGGCCATGGGCCGTCATGACTTCAACTCTTAAAATAGATCGGCAACCTCTTACATGGACACTGCATACACATTTTGTGAAAGGGGGTACTCAACATGAAGGGCAAACCACAGTAGTTACTTCCATGCTGGACTGTCAAGATGTACATGCATGGCAGTTTGCTCGCCATATAGCCCCATTGGCTACATATAAAGCTTTGGAGTCTTTAAGGCCAGATAAAAGAAGAAAGGTGGACGACCCCGAGTGTGACTGGTACAGATGGTTCGACATGAATGATATTACCGTTGCTCTGAGCCGCCTGATCATGCCGACTGATCCGGAATGGATGCCATTGATTCATGAACTGATTGAAAAGCCAGCGGTAATCACTGACAAGAGGCAGCTCCTAAGCAATTACACAGATACCGGGGAGCCAGATGTGCCATTCGAAGAAGGATTCACCGTAGATAGGCTATGGGCCAACCTTTTCTCTCTTAAATCCATCCATCCAATAATTGTTGTCCATTTGCTTGATAAAATGTTTTGTTCAGATATCCCTAGACCGCTGTTTCGATGGGATTTTTGTTGGTCTATTATCATTTGGGTTTATTTGGTTTATTTCACATGTCGATCAACCAATTAACTAACTGGTAATTAACTGACTGACTGACTGCGCGGGCGTGCCAGTCACGTGAGTGACGAGTTTATTATGCGCTCATTCTGACCTGTGTCGGGCGAGAGTGAGATTCGGTCGGGACCGGCAGTCCGCCATACCATAAAGGCTATGGCGTTAATTACATCACCCACGAGGAGGGAAAACCTTTGATTAATTACCGAGATAATGGGTTGTCGAGGCCGGAATAAAGGATGCAGAGGATGCGAATGATCATGCAAGATGTTATGATCTACCATGCACGGTTTGTTGGGGCGGACCCTCAGTACGTGGCGGAGGACCTAGGCCCGAAGACCACCATCACGCGTGGCAAAAGCTTTTCGTCGGACGTTGCCCGGCTTTCTGCTCATGTCATTTGATATACCGAGGGTCCGCGCACTCAGGCATACATCAATGCGGCATGAATGCTTAGACTAAAACATGATGATGAAGCTATGAAACTAGCTAATTCAGGTTAGACAAACCAATTTATTCAATTTATTGACTACAGGGTTTATTTAATTCTATCATTAGCACTAGAGATCACCTCGAAGGCGAGGAAACGGTTGGAACGGCACGACTACGCGATTCAGAACGAAACCGGCGCGGTATACGTTGGAAAAGAGTTTAAAATGGCATGGGAACTGTAGATAAAAGGTGGAGGTTAAAACGGCGCGGCAACCTTTGGGGCACGTCGGAATAGGGCGCGCCGTTTTAGGGCGCGCCATATTAAGGCGCGCCGGATGCCGACGGCACCGGTTTAGCCCAGTTTTGTGGAATTCGAGATTTTATTAGTTATTTTTGGGTTTATTAAAACATTTTGGAAGATTTTAAAAGTTTATTGAGTCAATTATTCAACGAATTGGCCCCGGGCCATCCGAAAGTCGAGTCACAGGCTCGCGCGAGGTTCATACTCGAGCGCGGCGATCGTTCCGAGTCAAACTCGTTCGAGCCAAAATTTCGGCAGCATCTCCCCATCTCGGAGGATTGTCGGGGAGAAGCGGGGAGTACTCATGTGGCGGAGCAACCCCTGAAAGTCGGGTGGCACAACGGCGGCCGGCAAACCCAGACGGATAGGAGAACCCTGAGGGCTAGCCTACTAGGGGCACCGAGTCTGTGGGTAGAAAGTAGACAGATGGCGCGACTCACAGTGGGAGCGAAGACCCCGAGGGCTAGCCTACGAGGGGCATGCAACCCGAGTCGGTACCACGTCTAAGTTGGGATGATCGATATGAAAGGAAACCCCAAGGGCTAGCCTACGAGGGGCACACAACCCACGGCCACTACAAGGCCCACTAGGGGCTGTGGATTTGAAGTGCTGGGGATTAAACCAATTTCTGTGCACTCACTGGCCTTCGGAGATCCATTATTGGCAAATGGACTCTTGCAGACCGAGCAAATTAGGATGAAAGATCAGGGGAATGTTCACCCTCCCCGGGTCACTGAATCTCACTAATGAAGTGGCAAAACGGCACAATGGGAAAACTTGCACAGTCAACAGACTGATGTTAATGCCTGTAGGTATGCATATATAAATACGCATGTAAATGTTAACAAGTTAATGCAGCGTTCATCAAACGATGCTTAGCAAAAGATGGCGAGGAGTATGTGGATGGCCTCATCTCCTTTTGTTCATGGTCGAGAACATGGGGAATGATAAGAAGGCGACCCAAAATAGGATGAAGGGACATACATATGCATGTACCTCTGGCGGCAAAATCCTTTAGCATTCGAGCGGAAGAGAAACCCCGGGGAGGGAGTAGATTACTATAGCCCATGAGTTACAAGGGCATCTGCGGCGCCGAGAAAGTGAATCCAATGAATGTACGCACAAAGAATTAGCCAATCGCACAGACAGAGCCAAGATGGCATACTATTCATCCCGGCGCCGGCACCATGGCCAGGAAAAGAAAACGCAAAGGGGAACATATAAGGTTGAACACTTGGCCGATGCACTCGAGCATCACATTCATTTCATCAATAGGAAAGCACTCGAGCATCCCATTCATTTCATCAATAGGGAAAGAAGCCTAGATTACATTCATGGACGCCGGCTTTGTCGCACGGTCACCGTCAACAGCAAACGAGAGAAGCAAGCATGGAGGAAACACAGAGATGGTGAGAGAGGGGGAGGTCAGGCTCATATCATCGCCCCTCCCCCCTTCTCGCTTACATTACAACGGGAGAAAAAGAAAACGGATGAAAGGGGATCGACGAGTAACACAACGGCGACCCACCTAAGCAAACAGGGGGAGAAGAGACTCTTCTTCTTCTCCGACATCGGAGGATCGAGCGGAACAGAGGACGGCGGCGGTGGCGGCCAGAGAATCGTTGGAGAAAGCCGTTTCCTCAAGAAACCCTCCCCTCCGAAGCTCTGATTGGCGGACTCTGGATTTCTTCTCTCCTCTCTTTTGGTCGAATAAGCGGTGTCTTTATAACACCAGGTTGATCCGGCGCCATGGGGGGCGCGCCAGATTCAGTGGCGTCGGGGACAAGTATCCCCACAGCATTTTGGCGCACCGGGTTTAGTGGCGCAGGGTTACGGGGCGCCGGTGACCCTTTGTGCGCCGGTTTAGCTTGTTCGCTCAATGCGGGCTAGCCGAGGGGTCCGAGGATGATTCTGGAGGCTCCCGTTGACTCTTCCTCTCGCCACGGTCCTTGGACAACCTCGGCGGGCGTTGACGAAGCTCTCAGCATGATGAATGGCCTTAATTGGAACTTCGTGTGTGTTTGGCTCGTGCACGCGGGTTTTCCGCTGATACGGCCTTCGGCATTGTGATTTGTACTTCCGGCTCGGCTTGACTTGTGCCTGGAGCTTCCTTGCGGGATGGTACGACATCCGAAACAATTCCATCTTAACTGGCGACCATTTGGCCACTAACGGGCCCACTATGGCGAGAAGCCGAACCCGTGTCGGGTGATCGGGACCTTCTGCTGACAGAGCCTTCGGTTCCTTGTTGTGAAGGGCCGAGGACGTTCTTCCTCCTCAGGAGAATCTTCATTCAGGTTGCGAGCCACCGGGTAGACCGTCGTCCTTGGTCGGGCGACGGGTGTAGGGTAGTGGCACAACAGAGTCGATGCCGGATCATTAGGCAGGCTTGGTCGCACTGCCGGTTGGTTGTGGATTCATCTCGACTCTCCTGAGGCGAAATCCCCGGTCATTCATTCTAGGTGACTCGAGGCCCTGGTAGCTTGAGAAGTCTTCAGCAGGTTGTTCTTCATCGGATTCTCAGCTTCATTTGGCTGTATCATTCATCTTTGTGGCTTGGTCGCCAACGATCATATTTTGAGTGCCAACAAATGCCCCCCAGATGTGGGTGTTGCAAGCGAGGCAGGAGTGCAGCAGGACCGACGGATGAGCTTCGTCCGGATTGATCTCCTCTGATGACGGAAGCTCGGAACGGCACTGAATTTTGACGTTCGATGCTAATCCGACGCGGTCGGAAGTTGGAACGGCGCCGCCAAAAATGGCGCGACTTTGTGATTGGGGTGTTGAAACGACGCCGCCAAAAATGGCGCGCTAATTTGCGCGCCGGATTAACAAAAAAGGGGATCCCCTATATAAAACTATCATGTTCATTTTTGTTTCACAGCCTTTCATTTGGAAAAAAGTTTTTCTCTCTTCCCTTTCTTTCCACCCTGCGACGCCGAGTGAGTTGAGGGCGTGGGCGAGTTTCCCTTAGCGGGTGAGTTTAGAGTTGGTTATTCGGGTTTGAACCCATTTTTCGGGCCCCGGGAGGCTTCTGGTAGAACTTGTCCTCGGAGCTAAATCCCTCGGGTGTCCCATTTGGCCTTGGCTTAGCGCCTATGGCTGCTTTTAGGGGCCGCTCCCTTGGTGGACGGCTTCCACTTTTCTTTTGGCAAACCCCCGAGCTGGGGAGACTCTGCCGAAATTTTGTCAGAAGTCTTGTTTCAATTAACTGATTTCTGACTTTGCTTGTTCTCTTCTGGATGCTGCCTTGCAGATAACAAGGCATCCAGTCCTTCTTCCTCTGCATCCCGAGTTGCTGTGACATGGGGGAATGTCCACTCTCTTGATCGGGGGTCCAGACGGATAGCCGTGGTAGCTGAATCTTTGGACTCAGAGATCGATACTGTCGACACCGGCCGCCTGATGATCCTCGATGGTAATCATTTCTAGTATGAGCGAAGGGATGGCGTCAGACTGGACCACCCCAAGGATAAACACTTGTTGGCATTCCTTGGACGCTTCAACCTTCACGGGAAGCGCGATATAATTCTAGTCTGTCGAGCTGAGGGAGCTTTACTGGCGGATAGAGATAGTCTGACCGAGTCGGTCATTCATGGCATGCCCATATATCTTCCCGGCGAACTCAAAAAATGGGGAGCCATTCTTGGCGTGCAGGAGTTATCTCCAGAGGCCGGGCTACTGACAAGAGCACCACAGTTCACACCCGCTTGTTGGAACGAGACCGCCGGGCATGTTGACAGAGAGAAGCCCATATATGGTTTATTCCTTGCCCCGCTGCACTGGGGGTATCGAGATGAGACCTTTCTTTTAGACTGCCTAGCAGTCCGTTTTAAGCATCAGATCTCAGTGGGGTGATTTGGAGAGCTCAAAGCCACCGATGCCCATGCCTTCAGACCGGGAGCTGTTGAATTTACAGATTATGTGCTGCGGCAGTACGCTCCAATCCTGGTTGTTGGGTTCTGTGCGCCCCCTCGTTGTCCTTGACAATGGTTTTGATGATTCCAATGTATTGTGTGTTTTATGCTTAATGGCATTTGCATGATAAACGAGCTCACATGTTGATACTCTGCTTTACAGGTTAGGATGCTCTTGGGTTGACTGGCCTTAACAGTTCTCCATGTATATACTTGCATTTGGATGGCCAGCTTCCCTGCTTTAAGATATCATATGAACTTGTGTCTACTCATACTGGGTGTGGACAACTTGGTTGAATCACATTATGTAAGCTCTAGTTTTGCTGTGTTAGCTTGCTTTGAGTCAGTGCATCGTTGGATTGAGACTGCGCAAGTTCAGTCTTCCTTGGATTGCAACTGTGATCCATGTGTTAATTGAAAATAGCTTTCTCATGCCTTGGAAGACTCATTTGATCATTTGGTAAGTGCTATCGTTGTTCTAGTTAATCTTGCACGCATTTGAGTCAGTGCATCACATTGCATCACATTGGCATACTCTGCTGCATACAATGGTCTGTGCATCTATCTATTGAATACTTGGGTCTGAAGCTGGTTGAATGTTAAAAATAGTCTTGCAAAGTTCTGTCTGCTTGTGTTTACATCAGTTCGTTGTAAGGATTGCATCGGTCAAGTCTGCACATCACTTCATGATTCATATACTCAAGACCAAGTCTGTACATTCCTTGTGCATGCATTGTTTCTCAAAGTCTGTATAGCCCTTGGTCGCAAGACCAAGTCTGTACATCGTCTTGTTGACGGCATGTGTGTGCATCTCGCTGCTAAGTCTGTACAACCTTCATTGGTTCATACGACCAAGTCTATACAGCCGTGTTCAGAAGCTTTATAAAGTCTATACATTGTCTGCCCGCTCACACAAGTCCATACATCAAGTCTATACATTGTCTGTACATCCATCCGCCTCACTTAGCGTCTCATGCAATCAAAGTCTGTACATCGGTCAAAGCATGCACGCAATCAAAGTCTGTACATCGGACGCAATCAAAGCCTATACATCGATCAGTCTCACTTAGCGTCTTATGCTATCAAAGTCTGTACATCGGTCAAAGCATGCACGCAATCAAAGTCTGTACATCGGTCAAGTCTGTACAGCCCGTGTTCAAAGCATTCAGGCATTCAAAGTCTATACGTTGCACCGTCTCACTTAGCGTCTCATGCTAAGTCTATACATCGCTGCTTTACACATGCTCAAAGTCTATACATTGCAGTCTATACATTGCATCCTGTTCGTGTTCAAGCTTCACAAAGTCTATACATTGCATGAACGCACACACAAGTCTATACATTTGTTTGCCTTGCTTCATGCACAAAGTCTATACATCCATAGCAAGTCTGTACAGTGGGCTATGTTTTCACATCATTACAGCAAGTCTGTACACTCGATTAGTGGCTTGTCCATGCATCATATCATCAAGTCTATACACTGCTGCATGAACACAAGTCTATACATTGTCTCATGCATACATAAGTCTATACAATTTGTGTGGCTTGTTCATGCATGTGCTGTGTTTTTAGTGGGTCAGTTAAGCAAGTCTATACAGACTTGTTCCATGTGTTAGTTTAAGCAACTCTGTACATTCATCACATTGGTTCTTAAGTGCTAGGTTGCAAGTCTATACATGATGTAGTTCAGCATCTTTACATACACAGCATGCACACAGACAAAGTCTGTACAATCCCTTCCAGGCATTCAAAGTCTATACATTCTGTCGCATGCAGGCATTCAAAGTCTATACACTCGTTATCGTGCAGTCACTTTTGTACTCTTTTTCTTGAGGAGAAAGGCTCCTATGTGGACAGTACTGCTTGGCTTCCATTGGCTGTCCAATAGGAGGGCCTCATACCTCATTGGTTCGAGATCCGATATGCATAATGTTTTACACCTATACCCTTGGGGTTTCACCCTTGCCTTAGGTGTGGTTTAGAAAAGCTTTCTCATGGGGCTTTCTTGTCTTTTGTTCTATATTCTAGCTCTATTTATACCCTGCGATCTTCATCGAAGCAGGGAGGCATCCAACGCTAATATTGTTCTATCTGTTGCAGGGAGAAGAAAGGAGTGCCGCCACAAGGTGGATAGGAGAGGGCTTTGATAGACTCATCAGTTCAAGATGTTTGTAGGAGCGATTGGAGCTTGGATTTGAAGGAACACATCTTGGATCTTCAAGAAGAAGGACTGGCTACTCCAACATCCTGCGAACTCAACTCCTCCAACCTGAAATTCAAGAAAGATCTTCTAATAGCTAGTGGAAAAATGAAGGGTAAACTTTCTACATCTGTTATCCTTTTCCTGATGATAGTCTTCTCTATTTACACACTGCTGTGAGCGTTATTGTATATCCTTTGATTTTCTCAAACTCAAATATCTGTGTGTGTGTGCGGAGCTGTGTCTCCGTGTGGTTGTCGTGTCCGGGGTACGTTCCCCGAACGTGTGTGTGTATGTGCTGCAGTGGCAGCGTGTTGGGGCCAGGCCCTGTGTGTGTTTTACTGCAGAGGCAGCGTGTGTGGTGTGGGGTTCATCTCCGTGTTGCTACTTCGGTAGCGTGTTAGTGAAGCCTCACCGGGTTTGGTGAGGGGTGGACGTAAGGAGCCCGTCGTGGTCCCGAACCACCTTAAAAATCCCTGTGTTCATTGTGATTGCCTGTGTGACTGTCCATTTCTCCTATCTCCCTTCACAGGTTTTCTTTTTTATTTTTATTTCACTACACCACTACACTTTGCTAGCTCTACTATCCGTTATTAGTAATCGTTCATCGCTTGTTGGATTGGTCTTACGAGTGGGATCAGAAAGATCGAGAGAACTTTTCAGATCTCATGTTAGTTTAGGCTAATCAACTCAGTTTGTTTTAATTCCATTGTATTTAGTTTAGAAAGTTGTTAAAATCCGCCATCTCGGCAAGGGGACAATTCAACCCCCCTTCTTGTCCGCCATCTCTCTGGCCAACAATTGGTATCAGAGCCTCATCTCTAATTTTTTAGTCGACCTTGCGGTCATAGAGAAAAGATCGTTTCATGATGGCTAGTGTAAATGTGCTTCCCGTCTTTGATGGTTTTGATTATTCTTTATGGCTTGGAAAACTTTGTGTGTGGATTACTAATACTGATCCGAAGCTTATGGATCTAATCACTCAGGGTCCTCACAGTCTGCCCAAAAATGAACTAAAATGGACCGACGAGCATAAAAGAATGAATTCTGAAAATGTTTATGTTTTGAATGTTCTAAAGGCAGCAGTAAATGTTAACAAATTTCCATTTGTTCCCAACTGCAGATCTGCAAAGGAAATCTGGGACGGGCTGATCGTAGCCCAAAAAGAAAGTTGCAACGACGGTGACTGTCTCGTTGAAAACAATGAAATTGAGCGTCAATGCGAGGAGAGTTCGAAGGTAAACTCTAACTCCAATTCTCATGATGATGATGAATTGAGTTATGATGAATTGCTGAATGTTTACGATGAACTGGTTGAAAGATACAAAGCACTAAAATATGAAAACAGAAAAATGAAAAGGAAACTTGATGATGTTCCACATGTTAACTCTTCATGTGCAAAGTGCTTTGAAATTGAAAATGCTCGTGATGTTAATTTATCATGTACTGAATGTTTTGAGCTTAGGAAGTTGGCTGAAAGCCTGTTGCTTGAAGTCGATATGCACAAAGAAACCACTTCATGTTTAACAACTGAAAATAAATCTTTATTAGCTAAAATTTTAGAATGTCAAAAAATTGAGAAAGATAATGAGAATCTGAAAATGCTGAATTCTGCCATGTCTGAAAGATTGCTTTTGCTTGAAAAAGAGACATACATATCTACTGATACGTCTGAAAAACTGAAGGAATTAAGAAAAGAAATTGAAAGTCTTAAGAATTTGAATGACAAATTTGAATCCAGTGGAGCAATGAATGAAATTGTTAATGATAATGTGAGTTTTCAAATGAAAGAACTTGAACACACTTCCATGAACAAAAAATCATTTGAAAAGCTCCAAAATGAAAACAGTTCTCTGTTGATTCAAATTTCACTGCTTGAAGGAGAATTGAAAAGTCTTAAAAAAATTGAAAAAGGAAAATGTGTGATTGATGATGATTGTGACAAACTGCATATTCTTGAACAAGAAATTGAAAGTCACAAAATAGTTAATTGCTTGTTGAATGAGAAAATTATTTCATGTGAACAAGAGATTGCTAACTCTCATTTGTAAATCATGAAACTAGAAAATGAAATTAAGAGCGTGAATGAATCTTTGTCCTTGTGTGATAAAGAAACTGAAAAACAAAAAGATGTTGTTAAATGCTCTTGTATGCATGAAAAACCCTCAACTGTTAAACATATTCATGCATCAAGAAGAAGAAGAAATGTTTCATGTTATTACTGCGGAATATTTGGTCATGATATGTACGATTGTTTTTTGATGAAGTTTGATGATGATGAAACTTTAAAATCAAGAATGAAAATGAATGTTGATTCTAAAAACTATGAGAAACCCACGAAGAAAACTCAGAACACTCACTGCTTTTATTGTGGGATGCATGGTCATGTTTTTGAAAATTGTTTAACAAAGAGAAATGATGATGAGTGGTCCTTCATGAAAAATATCTCTTGTCATTACTGTGGTGGCCTTGGACACAAGATGAACAATTGTTCTTTAATGAAAAATGATGAAAAGCTGTCCATGAGAAGAAAATCTTCTCATTGTTATTACTGTGGCTTGAATGGACATTCAATGGATAATTGTTCCATGATGAGGGCCGACGATGAGTGGTATGAGAGGAGAAATGAAAAGCAAACATTTGGTTATGTTAAAACTAACCCCTTGGGACCCAAGATGGCTTGGGTACCCAAATCTTTGAAATGAGAATCAATTTTACAGTGGCGCCTTGAGGTCAAGAAACATCAACAAATAAAGGACTCTCAAGGTGAGAAACAAATTGGTTTAATTTTGAGAACACCTTCTACTTAGGTTTACTTTGACAAATCTGAAAATGAATCTTTGCAATGGCTCAGAAAATCTATTTCAAAGCTACCTCTCTAATCTTGCTCTTTGCTTATTTTTGAGCTAGTCTGTTTGTGGAATGGACTGCAAGCTTACATAATCTTCTTGCTGGATGTCTTTGACTAAATATTGAATTGTGTGTGAGAGGGAGTATTTGGATGAATGAAAAAGTGAATTGCGTTTCTTAGCACATACTTGCAACATAGATATCCAAAGAATTGCATACATTTTTGTTTGCATGAACTTGAACAATGCACTCTCTTGTGCATTTGAAGAAAAACATGGGCATATTGTGATTCTCTTGTTTGCTAGAGTGGACTCCCTTCTTTTGCTATTTTTGGCAACTATGGAAGTGCTGAAACTTTGTGATTATGTTGATTAGTTGTCTTGAACACTATTCATATCACATTTTATGAATTCCTTTAGCTTTCAACTGTTTAATACTGCACATAAAAACCTTCACACCTTTACTTGTAGTTTTTGCAAATAAAAATCCATCTTTGAATGCTCTGGTCTGTGCATAATGTCTTTCATACTCTGAGTCACATCATGTGAATAATGCTTTACTTTTGCATATACAGCTTACACGCTTACTTGCATGATACAAACTGCACATATGATACACACATTTGCATACTTGTGAATAAGAATGATTTTCAATCATCTTTTCTAGTTACATGCATACACTTGCATATCATTGCACGTGTGCTTGCATATACTCTCCATGTTTGTGTGCTTAAATGCCATGATTATTCGGTATATAAAATGGTGTCAGTGGAAGGTTGGATTATGTTCAACCAGAAGCTTTCATTACGCGTGAGGTGGTCCTCAGACCTACGTTCTCCGCCAAGTGCCGATAATCAATCTGTTTGAAGTCATTAGAAAATCCTTGGTTGAATGCATGTATATATTTTATACAGTCACTTTTTGACTTCTTCTATGACTCATCCCTTGCTAAATGAAATTACATTGATTTAGACATGTTTGTTATATGGCATATATTAAGGGGGAGATTTTTTTTTATAACCGTGCATACATTTAGGGGGAGATATTACTGTGTTGAGACTAATTCATCTTTTACATTCAACACAACCACCCACACAAATGCCCCTTTTTGAGATGATGATTCAATCAAATAAGGATTACTATTTTCTACTCTACACTTTTGAGGACTATTGGTTCTCTACATGGAAATCACATGTCTCGTGAGGAAAGAGCTGTTCACCCCTTCAAAAAGTTGTATAAGTGGAAGTGGATCCGAGTAGCCGGGAATCTCCCCTGAAATAAAGGAGGAAACTCGCGTCGAAAGGAGAAACTAATCCATATGAAAATAAGTGTGATTTGCCACCGAGTAGTCGGGAAGTGTCCCTGAGACAAAGGATACAACTCGCGTCGAAAAGTGTCTCATCCACATCATAAAAAGTGACGAAACTGAGTAACCGGGAATTGCCCCTGAAACAAAGGGCATGACTCGTGTCAAAAGGTTAGTCACACCAGTTTCAGTAATTAAAAATTGAGGTCATACGTAGCTACCAATATTCGAGCATCGTGTATGAAAGTGTATGGATGAGAAGTTCTCTTTAGTGTTCTATAGAAAATCTGATTTTCCATATTGACTTGAACTTCACTGCTCAATCTTCACTTATGCACATTGGGTTTGATTGTTTGAATGTCGTTTATGAATCAGTCGTCTTTCATGGTTAATGTAGTACTTTATTTATGTAAGCACGACCTTCTTAGTATTGTTCATGCACTTCATGTTCAACGATCAACTGCATTATCCTTACACCCGTCCCGAAGGGACTTGCATGAGTCTATACTTAACTATGCATGCTTGAGTGCCTGAATGCTTGATCTATCTGTTCACAACATGCTTCATTTCATTTACATGCATCTATAGGTTATACATGTAGGTAACAACTTAAATAACCCATTGTCAGTTGGTTTTTGTTCTTGACAATTGGGGAGAATAACGTGCTCTTGAGCACTATGCACTCTGTGCATATTTAGTTTTCAGATTTTGCATATAGGATAGTTAGATCATACACTTGTGCATAGTTCATTCATACTCTTCACTTACAGTTCGAAATCTGCTCGTTTGGACATAATTTCATCATCTTGCAAAATGTACATAGAGTCGCATTTTCTTGCTTGGAATTTGGTTTGTACACCTTGCTCCAGTAGAAGGTTCATTGCTGGGTTCATGCGTTCTTGTCTAATTCATTTTTGGAAGGTTCCCAGTTACTTTTCAGTCCCCCATTTTTTTGATAATGCCAAAGGTGGAGAGAACTTTGAATTGTCACAATATATTGTCATCATCAAAAAGGGGGAGATTGTTGGGTTCTGTGCGCCCCCTCGTTGTCCTTGACAATGGTTTTGATGATTCTAATGTATTATGTGTTTTATGCTTAATGGCATTTTCATGATAAACGAGCTCACATGTTGATACTCTGCTTTACAGGTTAGGATGCTCTTGGGTTGACTGGCCTTAACAGTTCTCCATGTATATACTTGCATTTGGATGGCCAGCTTCACTGCTTTAACATATCATATGAACTTGTGTCTACTCATACTGGGTGTGGACAACTTGGTTGAATCATATTATGTAAGCTCTAGTTTTGTTGTGTTAGCTTGCTTTGAGTCAGTGCATCGTTGGATTGAGACTGCGCAAGTTCAGTCTTCCTTGGATTGCAACTGTGATCCATGTGTTAATTGAAAATAGCTTTCTCATGCCTTGGAAGACTCATTTGATCATTTGGTAAGTGCTATCGTTGTTCTAGTTAATCTTGCACGCATTTGAGTCAGTGCATCACATTGGCATACTCTGCTGCATACAATGGTCTGTGCATCTATCTGTTGAATACTTGGGTCTGAAGCTGGCTGAATGTTAAAAATAGTCTTGCAAAGTTCTGTCTGCTTGTGTTTACATCAGTTCGTTGTAAGGATTGCATCGGTCAAGTCTGCACATCACTTCATGCTTCATATACTCAAGACCAAGTCTGTACATTCCTTGTGCATGCATTGTTTCTCAAAGTTTGTACAGCCCTTGGTCGCAAGACCAAGTCTGTACATTGTCTTGTTGATGGCATGTGTGTGCATCTCGCTGCTAAGTCTGTACAACCTTCATTGGTTCATACGACCAAGTCTGTACAGCCGTGTTCAGAAGCTTTATAAAGTCTATACATTGTCTGCCCGCTCACACAAGTCCATACATCAAGTCTATACATTGTCTGTACATCCATCCGCCTCACTTAGCGTCTCACGCAATCAAAGTCTATACATCGGTCAAAGCATGCACGCAATCAAAGTCTTTACATTGGACGCAATCAAAGTCTGTACATCGGTCAGTCTCACTTAGCGTCTTATGCTATCAAAGTCTGTACATCGGTCAAAGCATGCACGCAATCAAAGTCTGTACATCGGTCAAGTCTGTACAGCCCGTGTTCAAAGCATTCAGGCATTCAAAGTCTATACGTTGCACCGTCTCACTTAGCGTCTCATGCTAAGTCTATACATCGCTGCTTTACACATGCTCAAAGTCTATACATTGCAGTCTATACATTGCAGCCTGTTCGTGTTCAAGCTTCACAAAGTCTATACATTGCATGAACGCACACACAAGTCTATACATTTGTTTGCCTTGCTTCATGCATAAAGTCTATACATCCATAGCAAGTCTGTACAGTGGGCTATGTTTGCACATCATTACAGCAAGTCTGTACACTCGATTAGTGGCTTGTCCATGCATCATCTCATCAAGTCTATACACTGCTACATGAACACAAGTCTATACATTGTCTCATGCATACATAAGTCTGTACAATTTGTGTGGCTTGTTCATGCATGTGCTGTGTTGTTAGTGGGTCAGTTAAGCAAGTCTATACAGACTTGTTCCATGCGTTAGTTTAAGCAACTCTATACATTCATCGCATTGGTTCTTAAGTGCTAGGTTGCAAGTCTATACATGCTATAGTTCAACATCTTTACATACACAGCATGCACGCAGACAAAGTCTGTACAATCCCTTCCACGCATTCAAAGTCTATACATTCTGTCGCATGTAGGCATTCAAAGTCTATACACTCGTTATCGTGCAGTCACTTTTGTACTCTGTTTCTTGAGGAGAAAGGCTCCTATGTGGACAGTACTGCTTGGCTTCCATTGGCTGTCCAATAGGAGGGCCTCGTACCTCATTGGTTCGAGATCCGATATGCATAATGTTTTACACCTATACCCTTAGGGTTTCACCCTTGCCTTAGGTGTGGTTTAGAAAAGCTTTCTCATGGGGCTTTCTTGTCTTTTGTTCTATATTCTAGCCCTATTTATACCCTGCGATCTCCATCGAAGCAGGGAGGCATCCAACGCTAATATTGTTCTATCTGTTGCAGGGAGAAGAAAGGAGTGCTGCCACAAGGTGGATAGGAGAGGGCTTTGATAGACTCATCAGTTCAAGGTGTTTGTAGGAGCGATTGGAGCTTGGATTTGAAGGAACACATCTTGGATCTTCAAGAAGAAGGACTGTCTACTTCAACATCCTGCGAACTCAACTCCTCCAACCTGAACTTCAAGAAAGATCTTCTAATAGCCAGTGGAAAAATGAAGGGGAAACTTTCTACATCTGTTATCCATTTCCTGATGATAGTCTTCTCTATTTACACACTGCTGTGAGCGTTATTGTATATCCTTTGATTTTCTCAAACTCAAATATCTGTGTGTGTGTGCGGAGCTGTGTCTCCGTGTGGTTGTCGTGTCCGGGGTACGTTCCCTGAACGTGTGTGTGTGTGCTGCAGTGGCAGCGTGTTGGGGCCAGGCCCTGTGTGTGTTTTGCTGCAGAGGCAGCGTGTGTGGTGTGGGGTTCATCCCGTGTTGCTACTTTGGTAGCGTGTTAGTGAAGCCTCACCGGGTTTGATGAGGGGTGGACGTAGGGAGCCCGTCGTGGTCCCGAACCACCTTAAAAATCCATGTGTTCATTGTGATTGCCTGTGTGACTGTCCATTTCTCCTATCTCCCTTCTCAGGTTTTATTATTGATTTTTATTTCACTACACCACTACACTTTGCTAGCTCTGCTATCCGTTATTAGTAATCGTTCATCGCTTGTTGGATTGGTCTTACGAGTGGGATCGGAAAGATCGAGAGAACTTTTCAGATCTCATGTTAGTTTAGGCTAATCAACTCAGTTTGTTTTAATTCCATTGTATTTAGTTTAGAAAGTTGTTAAAATCCGCCATCTCGACAAGGGGACAATTCAACCCCCCTTCTTGTCCGCCATCTCTCTGGGCCAACACTGGTGCATTCCGGCGTCTATCAGAGCGTATATGCTTCCCGGTATCGGTATCCAATCTCCCGAGGTCTGTGCTGCGGGATGATCGAAGTCTTCTGCCCGGAATACAACACTTTCTATACTGCAGAGGGGGAGATTTCGCTAGATCTCTGGAGTCTGTCCCTGTTGAGCGGCTTGTCGATAGATGGGGAGCCGTATGAAGAAGTTTGTTTCCCGGACTGGCTGAAGGACCAGATGGACGGTGAAGGCAAATACTTTACAGGCTTTGCCTATCGCTATTTAATGAAGGCGTACCGCACCCTGTTGCGCTTAACGCTCGATTCTCGGGAAGCGCGGAAGCCTGGTGAGAAGAGACGCGTGCGGATGGGCAGGTGGCTTCAGTATTTCTTTGGTGGGGAGTAGAAATATGAAGACTTCTCCACAGTAGCTCCGACAACAGTGAAGTGAAAGAAGAGGGCCCATCGCCAGACAACCTATCCTGCCGCTTCAGAGAGGGCGACAAGAGGGCCCGAACCCTACAGGAGTCGACCCAGTCACACACTGTGCCGCATACCTGACATATTGGCTTTGCTCATTTGCTCTTCCTCAGGGGGACAAGACAGTAATCAGACCGGAAGCCATTTACCCCACCTGTCTGATGGCCTGGGGGACGAAGCTGTCCCTGTGCCCAGTGGCTTTATGTCTCACATATAAGATGTTGGGGGACCTACACAAATCGCGCATCCCCAGAAATTCACGGACAGTTGGTCCGATTCACTTTTTCAACGCCTAGGTCTGCACTTTGTTTCCTGAAGTAGCTCCCCGGTCGATGTAGTCGGATCGTCCTGTGCCGAGGATGATCGAGTTTGCTAGTGCTGAGCCGTCTTCACTGGCGGATCAGCTTTTTGCTATTCGGGGGAAGTTGACCACAGTCCCGGCAGATTCCCTAGGAGTTTTGCATTTTTGGAGCTTGGCAGCTAGCTCCGGCCCCCTCGTCAATAAGATGCGGCAATGTCGCCTGTTCGAGATAGAGGAGTTCATCCATCCGCTTGCCGGCACCAAGAGTACAAGGCCAATTCTGGAGCCGGAACTGGTTGATTGGGCACTGGCCATTCGCCCCAGTGTCATTGTCTTTAGAAAGAGCGGCTTGCTGTGGTTGGAGCCGTACTATCCCTTCCGCTTTGGCCAAAATTTCAGGTACGACCAGCAGATTCCTTCTTCTTCAACCCGGTTTAATCTTCCGAACAGGCATCGGACCGGCCAGACGGCCACGGATGAAGCTCGCACATGGTGGGATTATTTCCATCACCGGGAGGATGTGTCCTTCAGGGTGCCATCCCCCACTCGCCTGCCCAGAGTGACTTCAGACTTTATCAAGTGGTGGAATGCACGAACGGACCTCTACCGGAACTTTCGAAAGACTGCTGGCATGTTGCCAAGCGTCGTTTCCTAGATTCTCAGCGGGAGCCTGCTTTGGATGTCGATCCGTCTTATCTGAAGAAACTGAAGTCCTGGTCCAATACCGAGGTGATGGCATATCTGGAAGCCAGGAAGGTCGTGAAGAGTCGGTCGTCCAAGGCCGACCCGAAGATGCCAGACATTCAGAAGGATGACTACGTCAAGACACTTTGGGGGCTATGCCGGGTTAGCAGCGAACGGACAGTTCTTCAGACAATTCCCATCCCAACGGAGGAGCCCCTTCCTGTAGCGGCGGGCTGGCGTCCAGAAGTTGACCGCCTTCATCCATATAGGACTTTCATCAGGAGGGAGGATAGGCGGGAAGACCTGTATTCCAATACCCCCTGGATATTCGCCGTGGTTCATTCTCAAGGGCTTTCAATTTCCGGTCCATTAGAAGCCATTTTGGACCACCAGCTCTTAATATCTTTTAAGTATGATGACAGCTGGGGGTTGGACCACTTGAGCCTATATTATCACTTATCTTCTTACGGCCATGAAGATTTGGCACAGCTGGTTGAGAAGAGTGAGAAAATAGGTGATGTGTGCTGGCTTGTTCACGAGGCGACTTCCCGAGACAAGGCTACCGCATTATTTTATTGGCCGCGCACTCCCCGATATACAGGGCCGCCAGGTATGCTTGTCTTTCCTTTCAGCCTTGAAGCTGCTTCTTTTATAGTCAGTATGCATCTTTCTCACCTATGCGCTTTTGTAGCTCACCTCTCTGTGGAGGTGACCCGGCATTACAGGGAGTTGATTTCTAAGGCGCAGAAGCCTTCATATTTTGACATACCAGAGCCGGCTCCGACCACAATGCCACTGCCTCCTGGCGATTCGCAGAAGCGAACCCGGTCCCAAGTCAAGGAGGCCATCAGCAAGGCTAAGAAGGCCAAGCAGGCGGATACCCGTGCTGCACGAGCGTGCCGAAGGAGGGCTGCTGAAGAGGAACCAGTTGTCGCGCCTCCCCGGATCCCCTCTTTTGCTGAGTTTGAGGCCGCTCGGACACAAGGACCCGAAGATGAAGGTAACTTCTTGTTCCTGTATGGCTTGTTTGCTTATTTCTGCCGCCTTGGCTGATCACCTTTTTGTAGCTGATGGCACTGTTTCTGCCGTTGTCGGGCTGGAGGCGGTGACGGGTGTCGCGGCCAGAGAGAGAGAGGAGGAAGCCCCTCCAGATTTTGTCGAGTGGGATCTACCTTCACCGACACCCCATCCGGAGATGGAAGGTAACTTGCAGCTTGCCTGTAGAGCTCGGTGGTCCACCATGCCTTTAGTCAGGTCCTGACTATTTATTGTCTTTTACTTCCGGTCGATGTTCGATCGAAGATGCTCCCCGAAGTTGAGGTCGTGGGAGAAGCTGCTGCTGGAGATCAGGTGACTTTCAGGGAAGAATCCCAGGATGTTCAGCCAGTTGACGCTCCTGAGATAGAAACTGTTGAGGAGGTTCTGGCTAAGGGAGCTACTCTTAGTAGCATGACACCTGCTCAGATGCTGGAGATTCGGGAGTAGGCCGAAGAGTCTTCCTCCCCCGAGCGGGTTGATTATGGTGGTGGCTCCAGTGACGACGAGCTTCCACCGACTGACACAGAGACTGAGGATGTCGGGGCCTCTTCAGCTTATGAAAGTGACTTTTTGACATTTAGGCCCCCGAGACTACTAGGAGTCGAGCACGGGCCATCATACCCGACTGCAGGAGGAGGGCCAGAACCTTCAGAGGCCACTCTTGGAGGCCTAAACATAGTGCCAGTCGAGGTAGGGAGTGTTTTGACACCCGCTCGTAGCCCCTCTTTTTATTTCCAAGCCAGCTGGCTGACGTACATATATGTGATGCAGGCTGAGGTGGTGCCGCCAACTGCGACGGTTCGCATACCTCTTCCAGACTTAGGCATGGGCCAACCAATCTTTCCACCAGTTCTGCGGCCCATCGCCTTACGACTTCCACAGACTTATACCGCAGCGGCGGCCTCAGAGGAGCCCGGAGCAATTGTAGAAATTGGCGGTTCGACCGAAGTCGCGGAATCTCAAGCCCCAGCCGCCGGCAAAGAATTGCTGCTGGAGCAGAGTAGCTTCCCGGAGATAGAAGCGGGAGAAATTGTTGAAGAAGAGGTCAATGCTTCTAAGGCCTTGGCCATCATTGAGGAACTCTCTTCTATAGAATCCGGTGAGCCTGTACACGAGGAGCGAGCATCCTCGGCTGTCGGGATGGCTATTACGGCTTCACCTCAAAGGGCCGGCAAGGAAGTTGCTGTAGTGGAGACTCCCTCAACTGCATCAGCCACCGTTGTCGAGTCTGGCGTTGGTGCCATGCAAACCATGCCGTCGACGTCCTCCAGGGCGAATGACGATATTTGGGTTGAGGTGGATAGTAGGGTGGACTTTCAGCTCCCCGAGACTTCGCCACTAGGTTTACAATTTTCTAGTGACATGGTGTGGCAGTCTCTAGACAATCTTCAGCGAGCCATATCGGCTTCTCCGGGCTTGACTTATGTGCAACTGAGGAGTCTGATAGACACCTATCCCGCTCGTTATTGGCATTCGGGTGCCCAATGGACGATTGGACCCCGCGGGTTACTATGTTGCTGAAGCATACCAACAGGCGGGAGTACCTCAGCCAGGAGGTATTCGATCAGCTGGCGGCTGTGAAATTGGAGAAGGCTGATTATCGAGTTGCTGCCACTTCATTGAGAGGGACCGTGGGGCTACTGAGAGATACTGCCAGCACTACTTTAGAGCGCGGGTCCTTCCTCACAGCGCGCATAGCGGAATTACGCGTAGAACATGCCAGGGCTGAAGCAGAATTGCAGGAGACTGAGCGCCTGGAGGTTCAGATCGTAGAGGAAGCGGACCTGGCAGAAGGGCAGCTCACCTCCTTGGATGAAAAATTATCGCAGCTGTCGGCTACCGAATCTCGGTTGCAAGAGCTGACTCAGTACCCTTCCTTGGGTCTTTTGGCATTGGAAGACATCTTCCGACGCCCTCTGCAGTAACTTCATTTTATTTCCATTTCTTCTTCTTTTTTTTATTTTCGCTCCTTTTTATCTTCGGAGCTTATGTATCTTGGGGCACGCCCCGAACACGGATGTATTCTGACAACTCATATCAATGAAATGTCTTTATTGGTTGCCTCAATCGTGACTTCTTTTTTTTTCTTTTATTTTTTTTCTCCTTCCAGTCGATTAGCTCAGTCCAGGGATGTAAGTTACTGACGCAGGAGAGCGCTCACGCCTCCGGCGAAGGGGTGAGGTGTTCGCCCCACCACGGATTAACTATTCCCGGAATCGAGCTTTGACCAGGGTGGGACATGGGTAGAGTAGGCGGACGCGCCCCACTAATTTCACCGATGGTGACGAAAGCTGAGAGTGCAGTTTATTCATCGACACGGTTCAAATGTCGAAGCAATGGTAGTTTGTCTATTAATGAGGACGGAAGGTCCAAGTTAAAGGATAGTTGACCGGGCTCGCCGATGGTGACGAGGGTCGAAAGGTAGCGACCAATCTTGCCGATGGTGATAAGGGTCGAAAGATAGCAACCGATCTTTCCGATGGTGACAAGGGTCGAAAGGATGGGCGGTCTTACAGATGGTGACAAGGGCCGAAAAGGGTAGCGACTGATCTTGCCGATGGTGACAAGGGCCGAAAAGGGTAGTGACCGATCTTACCGATGATGACAAGGACCGAAAAGGATGGCCGATCTTGCCGATGGTGACAAGGGCCGAAAGGGTAGCGACCGATCTTGCCGATGATGACTAGGGTCGAAAGGATAGCGACCGATCTTGCCGATGGTGACAACGGCCGAAAAGGGTAGCGACCGATCTTGTCGATGGTGACAAGGGCCGAAAAGGGTAGCGACCGATCTTGCCGATGGTGATAAGGATCGAAAGGGGTGGCGATCGATCTTGTCGATGGTGACAAGGGCCAAAAAGGGTAGATGTAAGTGGAATGATGAACGAGGGTAGCCTCGTTACTACATCATCATCATCATTTTTATTTCATTTTTTTTATCACATTACTAAGTCAAGCGCCCTTTCAGATTTTTTTGAAATCAGCCCCCTCTTGCTTTTACCCACGCGCCCTTTCAGGTTTTCACGTGGCGGGGTACCCGATTTTGCCTGCAACGCCCTTTCGGGTTTTCGCCACAGCCGGGTTATAGCCATTTTTGCCCTTGTCCTAGTCTAGGAACAAGGCCGGTGGGGTATCTCTATTTTTAACCCCATTTGTTTCTTTCTTTTCTCTTTTCTTTATTCCACGGAGAACCCGAACATGGGAGAACTTATCTGCTAGAACCCCGACCATCCTTATCGATGATGATAAGGGTCGGGCCCTGGTTTAGTTTGTCGACATTGGTTAAATGCCGAAGCAAAGACTGTACAGTTCTTAACAGGGACGAAAGGTCTAAGCTAAGGGATAGAGGTCGACCGATCTCGCCGATGATGACGAGGGTCGAACCCGGGTTTGTTCATCGACGTGGTTTACATGTCAAAGCAAAGAGTATGTTCATTAACCGGGACGGAAGGTCCAAGCTAAGGGATAGAGGTCGATCGATCTCGTCGATGATGACGAGGGTCGAACCCGGGTTTGTTCATCGACGTGGTTCACATGTCGAAGCAAGGAGTACGTTCATTAACCGGGATGGAAGGTACGAGTTAAAGGTGGAGGCCGACCGATATCGCCGATGGTGATGAGGGCCGAACATGGGTTTATTCATCGACGTGGTTTACATGTCGAAGCAAGGAGTACGTTCATTAACCGGGACGGAAGGTCCGAGTTAAAGGTGGAGGCCGACCGATCTCGCCGATGGTGACGAGGGCCGAACACGGGTTTGTTCATCGACGTGGTTTACATGTCGAAGCAAGGAGTACGTTCATTAACCGGGATGGAAGGTCCGAGTTAAAGGTGGAGGCCGACCCACCTCGCCGATGGTGACGAGGGCCGAACACGGGCTTGTTCATCGACGTGGTTTACATATCGAAGCAAGGAATACGTTCATTAATCGGGACGAAAGGTCCGAGTTAAAGGTGGAGGCCGACCAATCTCACCGATGGTGACGAGGGCCGAACATGGTTTTGTAGGGGATTCCTAGTGGGACTTTTGATGGTTGTCCCTTGGGAGTTTTATTAGGAGGAGAATAAAGAAGAACTTTTCAGATTACCACTTTACTGACCCGAGCGCCCTTTTGGATTTTCGCTGAAGTCAACCCCCTCTTGCTTTTGCCCACTCGACCTTTCAGGTTTTCATGTGGCGGGGTACCCGATTTTGCCTGTAACGCCCTTTCAGGTTTTCGCCACAGCCGGGTTATAGCCATTTTTGCCCCTGTTTGGAATATAGGAACAAGTCCGACGGGGTATCTCTATTTTTTTTAACCCCAATTTTCTTTTCTTCCCTTTTTTTTTATAACAGAAGGATGTTGAGAGAGTCAGCTAGGACATGGAGCTCTGCCCCGAGGAAGGGTTTATTCGTTAGCACGAAGGCAATGCTAACGCAAAGACGGATTCGTGCCGATCCGGGCGTAAGGTCCGTAATGGCAAAGATATATAAAAGTTGGCTAGGACACAGAGTCTTGCACCGAGAAAAGGGGTTTGTTCGTTAGTAAGGAGACAATGCTAACGCAAAGGGTGGATTCGTGCCGATTTGGGTGTAAGGCCCGCAATGGCAAAAATGTGTAAAGGTTGGCTAAGACACGAAGTCTTGCGCCGGAAAAGGGGTTTATTCGTTAGCAAGGAGACAATGCTAACGCAAAGGATGGATTCGTGCCAATTCGGGCGTAAGGCCCGCAATGGCAAAGATGTATATATTATGCGAGTTTGGCTAGGGCAGAGTACCACTGGGTCGCGGTGTAGGTGGCTCGGTCAGGGCGGAGTGCCACTAGACCAAGGTAAGGGTAGCCCAATCAGGGCGGAGTGTCACTAGACCAGGGTAGCGGTAGCTCGATCAGGGCGGTGTGCCCCTAGACCAAGGTGGAGGCAGCGCGATCAGGGTAGAGTGCCACTAGACCAAGGTAAAAAGGTATCTCGATCAGGGCGGAGTGCCACTAGACCAAGGTGAGGTAGCTCGGTCAGGGCGGAGTGTCACTTGACCAAGGTAAGGTAGCTCGATCAGGGCAGAGTGCCACTAGACCAAGGTGAGGTAGCTCGGTCAGGGTAGAGTGCCACTAGACCAAGGTGGAGGTTGCTCGATCAGGGCGGAGTGCCACTAGACCAAGGTGAGGTAGCTCGGTCAGGGCGAAGTGCCACTAGACCAAGGTAAGGTAGCTCAATCAGGGCGGAGTGCCACTAGACCAAGGTGAGGTAGCTCGGTCAGGGCGGAGTGCCACTAGACCAAGGTGGAGGCAGCTCGGTCAGGGCGGAGTGCGACTAGACCAAGGTGAGGTAGCTCGGTCTGGGCGGAGTGCCACTAGACCAAGGTAAGGTAGCTCGATCAGGGAAGAGTGCCACTAGACCAAGGTGAGGTAGCTCGGTCAGGGCGGAGTGCCACTAGACCAAGGTGGAGGCTGCTCGATCAGGGCGGAGTGCCACTAGACCAAGGTGGGGGTAGCTCGGTCAGGGCAGAGTGCCACTAGACCAAGGTGCAGTAGCTCGGTCAGGGCGGAGTGCCACTAGACCAAGGTCAGGTAGCTCGATCAGGGCGGAGTGCCACTAGACCAAGGTGAGGTAGCTTGGTCAGGACGGAGTGCCACTAGACCAAGGTGAGGTAGCTCGGTCAAGGTGGAGTGCCACTAGACCAAGGTGCGGTAGCTCGGTCAGGGCGGAGTGCCACTAGACCAATAGCTCGGTCAGGGCGGAGTGCCACTAGACCAAGGTAAGGTAGCTCGGTAAGGGCGGAGTGCCACTAGACCAAGGTGGAGGCAGCTCGATCAGGGCGGAGTGCCACTAGACCGAGGTGAGGTAGATCGGTCAGGGCGGAGTGCCACTAGACCAAGGTGAGGTAGCTCGGTAAGGGCGGAGTGCCACTAGACCAAGGTAAGGTAGCTCGATTAGGGCGGAGTGCCACTAGACCAAGGTGGAGGCAGCTCGATCAGGGTGGAGTGCCACTAGACCAAGGTGAGGTATTCCGATTATTCAGGGAATGCCGGTTGCGCCGTGTGATACAGCTTTATATGCTTTCCATTGAGGGGAGATAACTGGATGACTCCTTTGTGGTCTACCAGGACGTAGGCACCCCCTTCATATACTCGGCGGATGATGTATGGTCCGACCCAGTTTTCGACCAACTTCCCTTTGGGGTTAGCGGCCATCACTTCTCTTCTTTTGACCATTACCAGGTCTCCCTTCTTGAACTCTCGTCCTTTGACCAGCTTATCAAAAGCACGGGCCATGCGAGCTTGGTAGAGTTGGATGTTTTGTTGCGCACGGAGGCGCTTTCCTTCGAGCTCGGCGAGCTCTTTCAATCTTCTTTCTGCATTGGTTTGTTCACCGCTGACTAGTCCATGCTGGATGGTGACTCGCAGTGAGGGAACTTTTAATTCAATCGGCACCACAGCCTCTGACCCATACACGAGGGAGAATGGCGAACAGCCGGTTGGGGTTTTATAGATAGTATGATAGGCCCAGTGCTCCTCGTACATCTTTTCTTCCCAGTCCTTTTTATTAGACTTGACAGTCTTTGCCAGCAACGTGCATAGTGTTTTGTTGAAGGCTTCTGCAAGTCCATTGGCTTGAGGGTTGTAGGGGGATGATGTCCTCCAGTCAATCTTGTATTTGTCGGCTAGCCGGTAAACCTTCTGATTTCTAAAATGGCTACCATTGTCAGAGATAATTCGGCAGGGAATCCTGAACCGGAATATTATGTTCTGCCGGAAGAATCTTGCAACTAGTTCTCCCATCACATCTCTTAACGCAACTGCTTCTGCTCATCTGGAGAAGTAATCTGTAGCTGCTAAGATGTATTTACACCTTGATGAAGATGCTGGCAGTGGCCCTACCACATCCGTGCCCCATTGAGCAAACTGCCAGCTTGGTAAGGTAGGATGTAGTGGCACTGGAGGCCTTCTTGACACATTGGCGTGTTCTTGACACTTCTGACAAGCCCTGGCGAACTTGCAGTAGTCGTAAAATATAGTAGGCCAATAGTAACCCAATTTCTTTATCTCAATTTTCATCTTTGGGACGGCCTGATGCGCTCCAGCTGATCCCGCATGGATTTCTCGCATCACCTGCCCAGCTTCTGCTGAAGACAAGCAACGAAGTAGGGCTTTTCTTCGGGCATCCGCCATTATTCAGAACAGGGTTCCGTTTCTCATCTCGTAAGAGTCTTTGACCCTCAGGAGTTTCATTCTTTGTTCTTTTTCTTTTGAGAGCTGCTGGTGCTGAAACCACCGTAAGAGATGTTCTCGCCAATCGGGCTGCTAAACCTCTTTGACGGCTACCACCTCAATCTCTTGTTCGTCGGCTAAGACCTCTGTCACACTGGGGACCTACCGGCGGTTGATCACTGTTATATTCAGGCTTGTGTCTGGCGGGACTGCCAAAGAACTGGCCAACTTAGCGAGGGCATCCGCCTAAGCATTCTGGCCTCAGTTAATATGCTTGATGCTGATGAAGTAGAATCTTGACATCAGGCGGGTTGCCAGCTGATGGTAGGGGAGGAGCTCTTGCTTTCGCACATCGAACTCTCCTTCCAGTTATTTTATAACTAGCATGGAGTCTCCGAATGCTTCCAGCATCTGAATCCCCATGGATAGAGTAATTTGCAACCCGATTATCAGGGCTTCATACTCTGCTTCATTATTTGTGCAAGGCTTGTTTATCGAGCAAGATGTGTGCACAACTTCCCCTTCTGGAGATTTCAGGACTATGCCTGCTCCTGCTCTGACCCTGGCTGATCCAGTGGCAGAGGTGTCGATTCTGGAAGCGCCATCAAAATATAGCTGCCACAAGGAGGGCCGCATTTGAGCAGCTTCTAGGGTTTCATCTTCAGGAAGCTCCGGTTCCAGCCAGCAATCCCCGGGTACTGGGTGCTCGGCGAAGAAGTTTGCAATAGCTTGGCCCTTGACAGCCTTTCGCGGCACATAGGAGATGTCAAACTCCATAAGGATCACTGCCCATTTGCCCAAGCGATCTTTGAGTGTCGGCTGGAACATAATATATTTCAGCGGGTCCTCTTTGGATACCAAGCTGATTTCATGCGAAAACATATAGTGTCGAAGCTTCTTAACTACGAAGATCAGTGCTAGACAGATCTTCTCAATATAAGTATATCTCTCCTCAGTTCTGACCAGTCTCCGACTGAGGTAGTAGAGGGCTTGTTCTTTCCCTTCTTCATTATTCTGGGCCAGCATTGCCCCCAGGGAATTGTGTGTGGCTGCTATATATAATATCAACGGCCGTCCTTTCACCGGTGCGCCCAGCACTGGAGGAGTCTTCAGATAGTCTTTCAGCTTGTCAAATGATGTCTGGCAATCTTCATCCCAGTAAAAGGGAACATCCTTCATCATCAATTTGTGGACAGGCTGGCATCGCCCTGACAAATTAGAAATGAACTGCCAGATATAAGCCAAGCGGCCCTGTAGTGATCTCAACTCGGAGAGATTTCTTGGTGTAGGTAACTCCTGAATTGCTTTGATCTTTGCAGGGTCTATCTCGATTCCCCGATATCTCATAATGAAACCCAAGAATTTTCCGCTCGACACCCCGAACGCGCATTTCATAGGGTTCATTTTTAATTCATACTACCTCAGCCTCTGAAAAATGACTCGGAGGTCTTGTAGATGATCTTCTTTTCTTCTGGTCTTGACCACCATATCATCTATATAGCACTCGACCTTGTGGTAGAGCAACTCATCAAATATTTTGGTCATTGTGCGCTGATAAGTTACGCCAGCATTCTTTAGTCCGAACGGCATCCTCCTTTAGTGATAGATGCCTTTAGGGGTTCGGAAGGCAGTGTGGACCCGGTCATGTTCCGTGATCCATATCTGATTGTAACCGGATGACCCGTCCATGAATGATAGGGCCTCATGACCGGTTGTTGCATCTATCATGACCTCCGTTATTGGCACCGAAAAGTCATCCTTGGGACAGGCTTTATTCAGATCTCGGAAGTCAACACATATCCGGATCTGTCCATTCTTCTTCTTCACGGAGACGATATTCGCCAACCATGTGGTGTACTGATTTTCTTCGACAAATCGCATGTCAATGAGCTTGTCGACTTCTGTACAAATTTGAATGATGAGCTCCGGCCTCATGCGCCGCGGTGGTTGCTTCACCGGCTCGGCTTCAGGGCTGATCGTCGGATCATGTTGCGAAACTACAGGGCTCAGACCTGGAATTTCTTTGTAAGTCTAGGCGAAGCAATCCCGGTACTCTTGCAGCAGCTGGATGTACAGCTCCCGTTCTTCTAGGGATAATTGGGCGCTGAGGAAGGTAGGCCTGGGGTCTTTTTCACTTCCAAAGTTGACTTCTATCAGCTCGTCGACTGTAGCTTGGCCTCCGTCTTCTATCTCCGGAGGTGTCGGTTGGAGGTCGATGAAATCTGGAATACCATCTTCAGGGTTGAGCACCTCGCCTTCCCCATTTGACGCCATCAGAGCTTCTCGAAAGTCCTCTACTTCATTTAGTAGCAACCGTGCATATTGCTCTGTCAGCAAATCCACCGCCGTTGCAGTCTCCATGAGCAGGATAGCAGTTTCAGTCTTTGCGGACGGGGCTGCAGTCGTGACCGACTGGTGGCCGCTTGCTGTTGGGCTGGAACAGCATCCCAGCCTTGTAGCAGAGGGTGAGGACGTCTCGCCTTCTGGGGCAGTTGTATCTACAATAGAAGTGGCATTCCCCTCCTTGGCAGTGTATACCTCTCGGTCGGGACTGGTCAAGGCTTCTCCGATTGGCACAGGAGGTGCTGAGATCATCATCGGTGGGACTCTGCTGGAGGGAGCGGTCCCTGTCTCTTCGACACCTTCGGCTTCGCTGCTGCTAGCCGTATCAAATTCGGCCTGAAGGGCCGCCTCTTCGGGATGGACCTGCTCCCAACATCGGCAAGGAATCATGGTCTCCGCTTCTTGATTTCTGGGCTGGCCCGGGTCAGCATGTTCACCTTCCGCTGGGTATTCATCAAAAGTTGCCCCTAGCGGGCTGTCTTCAGCAGGATAGACGGTGGAGAGGGTGTCCACTTCGTATCGCCCACTGTGATAATATTCTTCCAGGGTGAAGCCCAGCCCCGGATGCTGAGAGACGTGTCTCATTTCCTTATCCAGACTTGCGGGATACCACATTTTCTGGAAAGCTTCCTTGCGCTTTTGAGACTGATCGGAGGGGAGATGCTATTTTTGAAACATCTTGGCCATCCGACTGGTTGTGAATGCCAGACCCTTGACGGGGACCGATGGGTTACTTATGTCTTCGGGGAGGCCGCAGTCTGTGTCTTCCCGAGTAGGATGCTCTTCAGCCGTATAGAACAAGCTGTTGGGTCCATCTTCCTGTGTCACCTCCCAAGTTTTGAAAGGCTTGACAGTGGAGTCATCGAGGTCGAGAATCGGCTTGGTGAGGCCGTCTGGGACTCCAATGTAGTTGTGATGCCGACCGACCTGCACTTCATTAGCTTCAGGGTATAATGTCGAGGGTGTTATTTTGCCCACATCCCCGGATGCTGTGATATGAGAGGCCACCTTGGGCTTGACATATCCGCGTGGCGGTGGTGGATACCAACTGTCGCTGGATGCCCCTCTCGATGCCCCCGCAGGGGTCTTAGCTTCAGAGGTCTTCTGAGAAGGCCCCGCATATAGGTTGGCGTCCGCCAAGTGACATTCAAATACCTTAAACGGGTGGAGGTCAGCAAATATTCTCTCCTCCTTCCCCTAGAGACTGTACTTGATACATTGGTGGAGCGTAGAGGGCACCACAATATTTTCATGTAGCCATGGGCGGCCGAGCTGTGCTTTGTAAGGGTGAACTCTGCCACTCCCATCGACACTTCACATTTTTGATTGAAGCCGGTGATACGCATATCCCCGACTTTCTCGAGATGCACGTTGAAGTGGTGCCTCTCGTATATTCTATAGGGCAGGATGTTGACCGCTGCACCGGGGTCAACAAGAATCCTATTCAGCTCCCTTCCATTCAGGTGCCCCTTCATATACAGCGGCATGCTGTGGCTGATGGTGGGTAGCAGCATGTCTCTGGAGTGAAGGTCATGCTAGATGTTGAGTCCCGGAGGGTGGCAATCAAGAGGGGAGGGGTGAATTGATGGCCAATTAAAAGAAACTACCTACGTGAATTCTATACTAATTATGCACACAAGCTCTAGCCTTACACAAACAGGATCACACTCGTGAATGCGTGTGAAGTGGGTGTGATTGATAGAGAAAATGGTGAATGCTCACCTCACCGCGAAGCCCACTCAACAAGTAGACGGAATAGCAAACCACAATTGACACACGGAATTTTTAGGTGGTTCGGGTACACTGCCGTGTCCCCTACGTCCACCCCTCACACGAAGGATTAAGGCTTCACTATGTAGTGAATCACACACACACGCTGTGTAGAACAGCAAGCACACACACACACACACACACACACACACACACACACACACACACACACACACACACACACACAAACGTACACGCACGTTCGTGTTACCAAACACGAACGCCATACACAAATATCTGAAATGATGATCACAAACGTATGCTCAAGTTTAAGCTAAATGATTCAGAGTGGAAAGAGTGAAGAAGGATTGATTTATCCTGGTTGGAGCTCCCCCTTTCTCTTCTGCGAATTTTATCAAACACTTGTGCAACACGATGACCGTTCTTGACGATCTTGGCTCGGATGTGGCTGAATCTCGATTTCGCTCATAGCCAGCAGCAGAGGCTTGATTGGAACTTTGATTCCTCCTTCTTCCCTTCACATTCACGCACACACCAAGGTGGAACAAGGGCTGGAGGTGGCTGCTGCGACCTGCACATACAAATGTTAGGAAGAAATCCAAAATGAGGACATACGAATTTCTCTTAGGGTTTTCATCCTCTACAAGTTGTTATATAGGCCAAGGGTGGTCAAGGGACACCCATGGGACAAGATCCACTTGTTATGGAGTGGATTAAGGATAGCCACACAAGTGTGGTTGGACTATTTGGTCGAAATGCCAAGAGTCCACAATCACGGCGCCGCCCAGACCAGAAAGGGTCGACCCTTGGGGTCGACCCTTGTGAGGGGCCAGATGGGCCAGACAGCATGGGTCGACCCTTGGGGTCGACCCTTCCAAGAACCCGTGCTAGTTTAATAATTCTGGCAACAGGGGTTTTCAGGGGTCGACCCTTGGGGTCGACCCTTGCAGGTCTAGTGAAGGAGCCCGCCGGGTTCTAAAAAATAATCACTAGGGGTCGACCCTTGCGGCTGGGGGTCGACCCAATGGGTCGACCCTTTCAGCTGGAGATAAAAGAGCCACGTTAACAGAACCATGGGACCTAGGGGTCGACCCAATGGGTCGACCCTTGTTCTAGAACATCCAAAAGATTGATTGAAAGACTCACTAAGTCCAAGAATAAGTCTAGGGGTTTCAAGATGGTTTTTAAAGCATGAGAGGGAATGAAACTCAAACCATTTAAACTTAGATGAGTTCTAAAACAATTTAATCCTTGAGATCAAAATAAAGAACTTCAAACCACACATTCAAAAGTCAATATGTTGAAGTCGATCTCACCAATCGTCCTAGAACGTTGGTAATCTTTGGCCATATAGATTGTCCTGTCAAAACAACTTCTGAATTAGATTCTTCGTCCAAATTCAAATCAAAACACTTACTCTTGAGATGATGTTCTTGAGCCTTCTAAACGCCAAATCTTTATGTGATGTGATCACTTCCAAAACGTTAGAAAAGCTCATTTTCAGTTCATATAAATTCATTTGGTCATCATCAAAATCCATAAGACATAATACATGAGGAGGGGGTTCAACAATCTCCCCCTTTTTGATGATGACAAAATTCTATATAAAAACTTCATTCCATGAACAGATGAAACCACATTAGCATGAATCATTCCATCTCACCATATTGGACCGATATAAAAGACAACACAATATAAAACAACACAATATGTAAGATTGATTAACATTGCATATTTCCACAAGGTCTTGCCGACAACAAGTTGTAAGGGGAGCAAAGTCTGAAATGCAAATAGCAAGATGCAATGTATGAGACTCAAAGGAAGTGCAACATTACTAATGAACTAGGAAAATGAGGAAAGCATACATGCATGCAAGCATACATCACACAATACATATAAGTAGCCGAATAGTCTTTTCTCCCCCTTTGGCAACATCAAAAAGGAGGGGGTGAAATAAGGATAACAACTGTGCCAATTTGAAGGAGCATCATAGTCTAATCATCATTATCATCCGGAGTGGAGGGACGTGGTTGACGCCTAATACATGCCGAAATTTCTTCCATCATGTGGGTTTGGTCGGCCAAAGTGTTAGTGACGTATCGAGAGTGCTCCTGGTGAGAGAGTTTCAGATCTGATAGTTCAAGTTGCATAGCTGCCATGGTCTCCCCATACTCATCTAACCGATCATCAATAGTATCCAACCGATCCATGATTAGCTGAACCTCCTCGAAAGGTATTTCCGCTGCAGGAGCATAATGATGTTCATCTCCTACTTGTGGTTCAAAATCATCCTCTTCATCTGCTGAAATTTCAGTGGGAGCAGCCCGTTTCATTTGACAGACCAGTACACCATCTACCTTCTCAAAACCCATGTGATGACATATTGACTGGAAGGTGTAGATGTCAGCTTCACGGATTGACTGAGATGCTTCGTGTGTGAGATCAATTTCCATATATTGAAATATTACAGTTAAAGCCGCAGCATAAGGTAAGGTGCGGTGCCTGTGCATCATGCTTGAACATATATGATCAAGAATAAGAGCTGGAAACTTGATGGGAATTCCACTGAATAAGCAATAAAACAAGAACATATGCTTTTCTGTAACTTTGTCGTGGCCTCCTCCTTTATAATATATCAACTAATCCACTTAGATGGCGGCTAAGATTTTCAAAGTTTACTGCCCGTGGACGTAGAACGGTCCGATCCAAGACTTTGCTTGTAGGCTGAGGTGCGGCGGTCTGAGATCGACGCCCTTGCCTGGAGCTCGATGCCTCACCTCTGCGAGAAGTACGCTTCTTCGGGGCCATCTAAAACACAAACCGAAAGAACCCACCGATGGGGTATAGATCTTGATGGTTCAACCAAAGAGGAATGCGAGAAGTGTGAATCTATGATCCTCCACAGACATCAGAAGCTTACCTCAAGGGAATGAAGATCAAAGGATGACGCTTTAAGCCACAAAGAGAAGATTTCGCACGGATGCCACCCGGAGAACCGCGGCTAGGGCTTGACGTCTTTGATGCCAAGGAATGGTTTTTAGGGCTTGCAAAGGGTGGTGGCTAGGCTAGGAGGGGGGCAAGAGAGATTTTATAGCCATGGGAGGGTCCAACTTAGGGTTGGAACCAATGTTCGAACGGCTTGGGTGCGAGTGAGCCGCCCCGCCGGTTTGGGTCGACCCAATGGGTCGACCCGTGGTACTCTTACCCCCGGGCAGAACCGGTTTCACGAGGGTCGACCCTTGGGGTCGACCCATTTGCTGGGTTTGCGAGGGTCGACCCTATGGGTCGACCCTTTTTTGGTTTTCAGCAATATGAAAGAATAACTCGAAGAGAATGTCAAGGAATGTCCGGCTCGAGTCCCAAATTGTAAAATTTTATGAAATCAAGGAATTTTGGATAAAATTTAGGGTGTAAGCAATTGGGGTATTGTTAGTCAAAATTTGGGAATATATGAGACGTGTAATGTCCTTTTGATCTGGATTTCTGACTTTGAGCAAATTAGCTCCTTTGTGGGCAGTTTAATATTTCAAGAATGATTTCGGCCATAGAAATTACAAAGAGCATTGTGTGTATACAATATACATAGAAGAAATGCAGTAACACACAGAGATGCTTTTTCTTTTGTTCTTCACACAATATGATGCAAGTGCATGACAAGGGATATACTATATGCATGGAACTTGATACAATTACATGTAATGCAGTGACCTATTTATACATTGATGCACATGGCTATTATTCAGACTTGTCTATCCTAAAAACCCCTAGTTCTCTTCTAAATGATGTGAACTTATCTTCACTAAGAGGTTTGGTGAAAATGTCGACAATCTGACGATCTATCTCAATAAAGTTGATATCAATATCACCCTTGCTTACATGATCTCTAATGAAATGATGTCTAATTTCAATATGCTTGGTGCGAAAGTGATGAACTGGGTTTTTGGACAGGTTTATGGCTGATGTGTTGTCACAAAGAATTAAGGTATTTTTAAAGGATATGCCATAATCAATCATTTACTGTTGGATCCATAACACCTGGGCAACACAACTACCGACAGCCACACACTCGGCTTCGGCTGTTGATAATGCCACTGAATTTTATTTCTTGGAGGCCCATGAGACCATGCATCCCCCAAGAAACTGGCAATACCCACTGGTGCTTTTCCAATCCATCTTACAGCCCGCGTAATCGGCGTCAGAATAAGCAACTAGTTCGAAACATGAATTACGTGGAAACCACAATCCTAAGTTAACTGAACCAGCAACATATCTAACAATCCGTTTTACAGCCGACATATGTGATTCCTTTGGATTTGACTGAAATCTTGCACATAGGCAAACAGCAAACTGAATGTCGGGCCTGCTAGCAGTTAAATACAATAGTGAACCTATCATGCTTCTAAAGAGTTTTTGGTTCACTGATTTACCTGTCTCATCTTGATCAATTTTTATTGAGGTGGACATAGGAGTTGGTTGTGGTTTTGTTGATGTCAAATTAAACTTTTTCAGTAACTCCATTGCATACTTCTTTTGATGTATGAACAACCCATCTACCATTTGATTTACCTGCAATCCCAAGAAAAATGTTAGCTCTCCCATAAGACTCATTTCAAACTCACTTTGCATTAATTTTGCAAAGTCTTTACTAAGAGTATCATTAGTGGAGCCAAAAATAATATCATCAACATAAACTTGAACAATTAAGATTTCCTTACCATTCAATTTTGTAAAGAGGGTTTGATCAATATTACCTCATTTGAATTCATTTTGAATGAGGAAATCACTTAACCGTTCATACCATGCACGGGGTGCTTGTTTCCGACCGTAAAGTGCCTTGTCCAGCTTGTACACATGGTCTGTATGCTTTGTGTCTTCAAACCCCGGTGGTTACTCCACATACACGTCCTCCTGGATATAGCCATTCAAAAATGCACTCTTAACATCTATTTGAAATAATTTGATATTGTGACAACATGTAAATGCTAAGAGAACCCTCACTGCCTCAAGTCTTGCTACTGAAGCAAAAGACTCATCAAAGTCAATTCCTAACTCTTGGCTATAGCCTTTGGCTACTAGCCTGGCCTTGTTCCTAGTTACCACTCCTTGATCGTTTGTTTTGTTTCGGAAAACCCATTTCGTTCCAATCACGGAGTGATTCTTAGGGCATGGAACAAGGAACCACACTTTGTTCCTTTAGAACTGGTGTAGTTCCTCTTGCATGGCCATGATCCATGACTCATCATTCAAGGCTTCTTCTATGGAGTGAGGTTCAAATTGAGAAAGCAAGGCTATGTAATCCTGATTTTCAACTTCCCTGAAAGAGGCTCGTGTCCGTATTCCTTCTTCTACATTGCCCATCACATTGTCCGGCGGATGGTCCTTTGGAAAGGTCCATTGCATTGGTAGCTGCTGTTCAACTTGAATTTCCTGATTAGCATCATCTTCTTGTGGTTCTTCTTCTTGTTGTTTCTCAGTTTTTCTTTCTTTCTTCCCGATATCTCCAACATCCAACTCATCATCCTGCAAGACAGATTTTTCATTAGTTCTATTTTGAGATGATTCATCAATAATGACATGGGGGCTTTCCTCAACTACAAGAGTTCTCAAGTTGTACACTCGATATGCTCTTGAGCTAAGTGAGTACCCAAGAAGTATACCTTTGTGACTTTTGGGATCAAATTTTGCCAGGTCTATCTTACCATTGTTATGAATGTAACAGGTTGAGCCAAATGGTCTAAGATATGAAATGTTTGGCTTCTTATCTCGGTACAGATCATAGGGGGTTTTCTTCAACAACGGTCTTACCATGGCACGGTTGATTATGTAGCAGGCTATGTTCACTGCTTCAGCCCAAAAGTACCTCGACAGATTATTCTCATTTAGCATGGTTCTTGCCATTTCGATTAGTGTTCTATTCTTCCTTTCAACAACGCCATTTTGTTCGGGGGTTCTTGGTGCGGAGAAGTCATGAGTGTAGCCTTGAGCCCTGCAAAAATTGCTGAACTCATGGTTATCAAATTCCCTGCCGTGATCACTCCGCACGGTTTTGATGCAAAACCCCTTTTCATTTTGAACCACCCTGCAAAATGTTTCAAATTCCGTCAGGGCATCATTTTTATGAGAAAGGAAGTAAACCCAACAGAATCTTGAGTAATCATCCACAATTACAAAACCATATAATTTACCACCCAAGCTGTGTGTTCTGCTTGGTCCAAAGAGATCAATGTGGATGATTTCAAGGGGTCTCGATGTGGTCACATCATTCTTGCTCTTGAATGATGTCCTTGTTTGTTTCCCCATGCTACACGCCCCACACACTCCATCATCGACGGCCTTCAACTTGGGCAGTCCAATTACCAAATCATTTCTAGATAATTTCAGCAAAACATTGAAACTAGCATGCCCAAGCCGGCGATGCCAGAGCCAAGCATCATCATTGTTCCTTGCAATTAAACATAAATTCTCATGAGAGGCATCATTCAAGTCTATCATATAAACATTGTTATACCTGAAACCAATGAACTTTATCTCATGTGTATTTCTATTCAAAATAGTGCAGTGGTTAGAATCAAAAATCACATTGCATCCTTTATCACAAAGTTGGCTTATGCTTAAGAGATTATGATGCAAACCTTTCACAAGCAATATATTTTGAATGGTATGATTTTGATTCTTACCTATCTTACATTCTCCGATGATTTTACCTTTGTCCTCACCACCGAATGCTACCGTCCCACCATCCTTTTCATGCAGGTCCACAAACTATTCCTTGTTTCCCGTCATATGCCGAGAGCAACCACTGTCCAAATATCATTTGTTCCTTTGAGCTCTCGAGTAGACCTGTAATTCAACCAAAGTGCTTATGGAGATTTTGGTACCCAAGCAAGCTTGGGTCCATGACGGTTAGAGGCATGATGCATATATGATCTATTTCTGAATCTAGCAGAATTTTCTTCATCATATTTCAGAATTCTACAATCATACATGTCATGACCCATTTTTCCACAATAGAAATAAGTGATGGCTCTATCTCTTTTTCTCCTTCTACCAACATTTGAAAAGGAATTATGCATGTGTTTCTTTGGTTTGGAGGATGCTGAACTTATGGGGGCCCAATGGGTTGTTTGAACTTTTGATTTTTCAAGGATGGCAAGAGCATCCTTTAGCTCTTTTATTTGAGCCATTTGAGATTGGCTTTATTTTTCAGCCTTTACTTTGGCTTCATTGCAAGTAATGCTTTCAAGCTTTTCTTGTTTCATATCATTTTTCAATTCTTCATGCATTTTCAGAAATGTGGATTGTTCTTCTCTCATGCATGAAATCTCTTCTTCAAACAGTTCAATTTTGGATGCAAGAATTTCATTTTCATGCTTCATGTTTTCATTTTCTGATTTTAAAGTATGGCACTCTTCACATGATTTTTTAGTATGCACAAAATGATCAATTTTCTTTTTCAAATTTCTATTTTCAGATTTGAATCTTTTACATTTTTCATATAGAGATTCGTATGCAATTTACCATTGTTCACAAGTAAGAGTTTCAGTTTCAGAATCTACTTCATTTCCTTCGTCGTCATTGGCCATGAGACATAGATTCTGGACTAGCTCATCTAGTCCATCTTCATTTCTGGATTCCTCCTGATCTTCATCGGTCCATGTGGCCATCATGGCCTTGGGCTTCCTGAACTTGCCTTTCTTCACATTCTTGATGAGATCGGGGCACTCACCCCGCATATGGCCGGGTTTCTTGCATTCATAGCAAATCACTTCTTCTTTCTTGCTACTTTCTCCTATGTTTGGTCCTTGCCTTCTTGGTCCCTTCCTGAACTGACCACCAAAGTTTCTGGTTCTTTTGACGAACCTTCTTGCTCTTCGTGTGATCATGGCAACCAGTTCCACATCTTCAGTGTTGCCAATGGAATCATTGTCACTGCCCTCTGAATCTTGTAGATTCACCCTTAGGGCCAATGGTGTGACAATTTTCTTTTTCTTATGATCCTCCTCGCTCCTTTTGATGTTTATTTCATATGTCATCAGCGAGCCGATCAACTCATCCAGAGTTAGAGTGCTGAGATCCTTGGAGTCTTCAATTACAGTGGCTTTTGTATGCCACTGTGGAGAGAGGGATCTTAGAACTTTTCTGATAAGCTCCTTGTTGGAATACTCCTTGCCAAGTCCCTTTAGTCCATTTGTAATTTCTGTCAATCTAGCAAACATGTCAGAAATGGACTCATCTTGCTTCATTGCGAACAACTCGTAGTCCCGGACTAAAAGATTGGCTTTGGTTTTCTTTACTTCCGACGTTCCTTCATAGATAAGCCGTAGCTTGTTCCACATCTCCTATGCAGAGGAACACGTAGATATACGTGAGTATTCATTAGGATGAACAGCACATTGAATTATATTTATAGCTTTAAAATTCGCTGAACACTTCCTAATATCTTCTTCATCCCACTCATTCTCATTTTCAGATAATACATATGGACCCCTACTTATGACACGCCAAACATCGTAGTCCTGGGCACGTAGGAAAACATACATTCTATTTTTCCAGTAGGGGTAGTTTGATCCATCAAAGAACGGAGGTCTTTGAATAGAATGCCCTTCGGGCATCATCCCCTTGTTTGCCATTTAATGGGATCTAGCTCTGACGACCGTGTGGTCGAGATTAAATGGAGACCAAGGCTCTGATACCAATTGTTGAGTCCCGGAGGGTGGCAATCAAGAGGGGAGGGGTGAATTGATGGCCAATTAAAAGAAACTACATACGTGAATTCTATACTAATTATGCACACAAGCTCTAGCCTTACACGAACAGGATCACACTCATAAATGCGTGTGAAGTGGGTGTGATTGATAGAGAAAATGGTGAATGCTCACCTCACTGCGAAGCCCACTCGACAAGTAGACGGAATAGCAAACCACAATTGACACACGGAATTTTTAGGTGGTTCGGGTACACTGCCGTGTCCCCTACGTCCACCCCTCACATGGAGGATTAAGGCTTCACTATGTAGTGAATCACACACACACGCTGTGTAGAACAGCAAGCACACACACACACACACACACACACACACACACACACACACACACACACACACACACACACACACACACACACACACACACACGCACGTTCGTGTTACCAAACACGAACGCCACACACAAATAGCTGAAATGATGATCACAAACGTATGCTCAAGTTTAAGCTAAATGATTCAGAGTGGAAAGAGTGAAGAAGGATTGATTTATCCTGGTTGGAGCTCCCCCTTTCTCTTCTGCGAATTTTATCAAACACTTGTGCAGCACGATGACCGTTCTTGACGATCTTGGCTCGGATGTGGCTGAATCTCGATTTCGCTCGCAGCCAGCAGTAGAGGCTTGATTGGAACTTTGATTCCTCCTTCTTCCCTTCACATTCACGCACACACCAAGGTGGAACAAGGGCTGGAGGTGGCTGCTGCGACCTGCACACACAAATGTTAGGAAGAAATCCAAAATCAGGACATACGAATTTCTCTTAGGGTTTTCATCCTCTACAAGTTGTTATATAGGCCAAGGGTGGTCAAGGGATAGCCATGGGACAATATCCACTTGTTATGGAGTGGATTAAGGACAGCCACACAAGTGTGGTTGGACCATTTGGTCGAAATGCCAAGAGTCCACAATCACGGCGCCGCCCAGACCAGAAAGGGTCGACCCTTGGGGTCGACCCTCGTGAGGGGCCAGATGGGCCAGACAGCATGGGTCGACCCTTGGGGTCGACCCTTCCAAGAACCCGTGCTGGTTTAATAATTCTGGCAACATGGGTTGTCAGGGGTCGACCCTTGGGGTCGACCCTCGAGTGAATGGTGGGGTCGACCCTTGCAGGTCTGGTGAAGGAGCCCGCCGGGTTCTAAAAAATAATCACCAGGGGTCGACCCTTGGGGTCGACCCAAGCGGCTGGGGGTCGACCCAATGGGTCGACCCTTTCAGTTGGAGATAAAAGACCCACGTTAACAGAACCAGGGGACCTAGGGGTCGACCTAATGGGTCGACCCTTGTTCCAGAACATCCAAAAGATTGATTGAAAGACTCACTAAGTCCAAGAACAAGTCTAGGGGTTTCAAGATGGTTTTTAAAGCATGAGAGGGAATGAAACTCAAACCATTTAAACTTAGATGAGTTCTAAACCAATTTAATCCTTGAGATCAAAATAAAGAACTTCAAACCACACATTCAAAAGTCAATATGTTGAAGTCGATCTCACCAATCATCCTAGAACGTTGATAATCTTTGGCCATATAGATTGTCCTGTCAAAACAACTTCTGAATTAGATTCTTCGTCCAAATTCAAATCAAAACACTTACTCTTGAGATGATGTTCTTGAGCCTTCTAAACGCCAAATCTTTATGTGATGTGATCACTTCCAAAACGTTAGAAAAGCTCATTTTCAGTTCATATAAATTCATTTGGTCATCATCAAAATCCATAAGACATAATACATGAGGAGGGGGTTCAACACTAGCTATTGGCATTGCTTCAGCCAAGCAGGTCTCAAAATGAGCAGGCGTCTGCAGAGCAGCGATGATCGCATGTCGAGTCTCTTCACTCAAAGAGAGGATCTCCCAGATGGTAAGTCGAGCAGGGAGCTTCTTGAGTAGCTTCATTATTCGGCTCCCAGCTCGGACATTGGAGAGCTTCATCTCTTCAGCCCACCTGGGCTTGGGAGAGTCCCGAGTTACGGCCCCTGACGGACCTGCTTCATCTGCCTCGGACTCGGTGCCTTTCTGGTTAGCTCCGGATCCTTGATGTTCTTCATTAGTTGCTGCGGGGCAAGCTCCATCTATATTTGGAGCTTCGGCATATTGTGTTGGTTGCGAGTGAACATTCCCGGGTGCAGGGTTAGCCTCCTGGCAAGGCTGCTTCCCCTTAGACATCTTCATGAATTCAAGAAATGAAGGGACCGCCTTGCCCCCACTCTTGCTATATAGGCCTGGCGGAGGAGGGATCTGGACTCCTTTGATCTCCGGCGGAGGTGTTTTGTAGGGCTGCTTTCCCCTGAACATGATGTTGTGGTTGGGTGGCGACTGGCGCCCCCATTTCCGACCTGACCGGGTAGCATGTATAGTAGTTGCGGCCTCAACCCTGCCTCCCCCCAAAAGGGGTGTGAAGCAAATTTCCTCTTCTTCCTCCTCCCCGAGCAGGTTGAAGAGTGCTGATAGAGTATTGCAGGAGACAACCTGCACTTTATCGGCCTTAGCGGCCCTTCTCTTCTTCTTTTGTTTCTTCTTCTTCTTTGCTTCAGTAGGCGCCTGCCCCCAGAACAGATTACCCTCCTTATCGGGTGCTACTTCAGCTTCCTCCTTTTGCTCGAGTGAGAGCTGCTCCAGTTCTTGCCATGGGACATGGTCCCACACTAGCAAAGGCTTCAATTCAGGTTGCATGTACTCGTCTAGTCCTTCAATGAGGTTTTGTAGTCGGCAGACCCCAGGATTGGTTTCCTTGACCACCGGCAGCGGAGTTTGTCTCCTCCGATTGTGTGTAGGTATCCTGATAGTTGCAGGTGGAGTGATCCACACGGATGCTGCCACCGGTGGAGCAGGTCGGGGTGTAACACCACGGATATGTGCCCCCACTTTTGGGTGGGGTGCTTTCTTCCTTTTGTGCTTCGCAGGGATCTGCTGCCATCCCTGCTGTTCCTTCGCGGGCTCCAAGAAATGAGTTTCATAAGTGCTCGCGTACTTGTTTCAGAAATCTCCTCGGGCAGGGCCTGGTATAGGGAGATCATGTTGACTCCTGCCCTCCTCCGAGGGGCTTCATGCGGTTGAGAAGGGTCCACATTGTACTCTCCCAACTCGATTTCATTTTTCTTCATCATCCCTTCGATGATGTCCTTGAAAACATAGCAGTCTTCGATTGGATGCCCCATCATCTGGTGGTAGGGGCAGAATCTTAGACTGTCTCTTCTCTTTAGGTCCTCCGGCCTCTTTGGCTCTGGCAGGGTGACCATGCCATATTCCGTTACCCAGTCGAACAGAATCCGGGTCTTGTCCTTCGGAAATGAGTAGGCTTTCTTCATCTAGTCCCGCAGCGAGGGACCTTCTTTACCATCTGGGGCTTCTGCAGGCTGTGGGGTGACCACCTTCTTGCCTTCATCTTTCTGTTGTTCTAACGCCTTGATGTCAAGAGCATTCACTTCTTTAGGCGATGAGCACCGCTCCACTGCCTTGCCCTTCTGGGTTGTGCTGGCAGTTGATGTAGGGACAGGTCTGGCCAGAAAGGCTTCCACCTCGGCCACGACATTGTTCAATCGGTCAAACAACCGTATTTTCATTCCGATCATCTTTTCTAGAACCTCCCTCATGAGGTTCTGTTTGCATATTTGTACATCGTCCTCCTGATGCGGGGGCCGCTTGCACCTCATTCCGAGGTTCCTCCACCTCTTGATATAATCGAGGGCTGTCTCATCGGCCCTTTGCTTTGTTGAGTAGAGTTCGGCCACTGTGACCTCCCTCTCTGTAACATGGAATCTCTCCCTGAACTTCCTCTGCATATCTGACCAGTCGCTGATCGACCCGGCCGGGAGGCTGGAGTACCATTCAAATGCGAGCCCCGTCAGCGAGGACCCGAAAAACTTTAGCAAGTATGACTCATCGGCAGCCAAATCACCCATGATAGTCATGTAATATGCAACATGTTCCTTCGGGGATCCCTTCCCGTTGAACTTGTCAAACTTGGGCGGCTTGTTGACCCCCGGGGGAAGCCGCTTGGCAGCATGGTGTTGCGGGTAAGGCACCCGATAGGCATCAAATGCAATGTAGTCACCTTCACTCCTCTCCGTGAGCTTTAGCTCGATCATTATTTCCACCATCATCTGGTTCATGACCGTGGGGTCAACTGGCTCCGGGTAGAAATGTGCTGGCTGCAGGTACGGGGTGACCAGAGTGGTCGCCGGTGGCGGACGCAGTAGCGGGGGTGTCTGGTGCACCTGAGGGAGCACTGGTGGCATCAGCGGCTGGGACTGTGGCGGCCGCTACTGAGTCGTCGACATGCTCCGCTCTGACGACTGAGGCAAGGTGTAAAGTGGCGGAGGGTCGACATGACGAACCGCTCCCCGGGATGATTCACCCTGGACTTCGGGCGGCTTGGAAGCTGACGACTATTCAGTCTTCTCTATCAGCTATTTCTTCAGCAAGTCTATCTATTGCCGATATCTTTGACGTAGCATCAGGACCGTTGGGTCCATAGTTGCAGCGTTGGGAATGGCTTCTGTTGCTTCTCTGGATGTACCCTCGGGCAGGATGTCGAGGAGGACGTCATCTTCTTCTTCCGCCGTTACCACATTGGCGGTTAAGACAGGAGCCTCATCATCCGACTGGTGGTAGACCAGGGGTTGTTCTCCTTTAGTTGCCGCCAGGAGCTCCCTTGCTGCTTCTGCTCTGCGAGTATTCGGCCCCGGCCTTGCGGCCAATTGAGCCAACTTGCGGGGGTCTTCGGGAAGCCCCCCATATCGGCTGAATATGCCAGCCATGTTGAAGGTGAAAACCTGCATCCTTCTTCTCCGTCGGTGGACCCTTCTCTTATCCTAATGTGGGAAGGTCAGCCTCTCGAACACAGAAGTCCTTCTTGTTTCTTCTCGCTTAGGGGCGGATTCATCGGCTTCGATCTCGAAGCCGTCATCATAGCCATTATCGTCAACCGACGACACCATCATCTTTTCTCTTTCATCTTTTTCAACTGCCATTGATGGGCAGTAGTCCTCATTGGTGGTGGCTGCTTGCATCAACCGCTGTTGTCCAAGCGAGGGGTTGCCTAGCCCTCAGAAATAGTTCTGGACCAAATTGGTCATCTCTTCTCGACCCCGTTCTTGATGCAGCACGGGGGACAGTTGTCGACCTCCCGCAGGAGGGATATAAGCTAACCGAGCTTTGTCGGCAAGCTGCTGGAATCTTCATCCCATAGCAGGGACGTTGGCTTGGCAGGCGCAGGCCCGGAAACTTTCGCGGCGCGGAGGGTCCGCAACCACCTCTTCTTTTTTCGGGGCCAGGCCCCTTTTCTTCCTCACTTCCGCTCCGTCGCGAGCAGGGCGGTGGCGGATAGGTGCAGCTTTATGGACATGTTGGATTCTTTTGGGGACCCACACCTGTTTAAATTTCTTTGGCCTGGGGGCCAGCTTCTCCTGGCCGTAGTGGCCGACTTCTTCTCTTTCCGCCCTCCTTCCAGCGAGGGCTTGGTATGAGTTGTAGATGGGGACAACGGGGACGACCCGGTTCGGGACTACTCGTGCGTCACGCCCGTCGAGGAAGATGCGTACGCCACCAACCATCATAGATTTGCCGGATTGAGACAGAGATCCGGTAACCACAGTAGTACTCCTCCAGATTTGCTTGCGCTGACGTCCTCCGGAGTTCCTGTTGACAGCATCGAGGCGGACCCCATGGACAGCATGGTGCACCAGGCAGCTGGCGACCGGGGTTGGACTCTTGGATGAGTCGTTGCAACATCGAGTCCTCAGAGGCTCCACCTTCTTCGCAGCTCCCTTGACGGGCTCTGAGGGTTCTACCTCCAGCATGTCTACAATGGCCAGCCCCAAGAAGTTGGGGAAGCCGACAGCGGCAGGGAAGCTACCAAACACTATGGGCACCGCCAGGTACCCTTGCGCGTGACCCACGATGATCGACGGGCCGAAACCAATGCCAGTCAATCCAGTGGTTGTCGTCATTGTTTGCCTAAAAAGACCAACAAACCGACGATCAGTAGCCTTTGGGAGGGCCTCGAAGCCCAAGTATCTCGGCAAAGAGATGAAAGGTGACACCGGTCCCACCGGGCGTGCCAGACTGTTTCGATGGGATTTTTGTTGGTCTATTATTGTTTGGGTTTATTTGGTTTATTTCACGTGTCGATCAACCAATTAACTAACTGGTAATTAACTGACTGACTGACTGCGCGGGCGTGCCAGTCATGTGAGTGACGAGTTTATTATGCGCTCATTCTGACCCGTGTCGGGCGAGAGTGAGATTCGGTCGAGACCAACAGTCCGCCATACCATAAAGACTATGGCGTTAATTACATCCCCCACGAGGAGGGAAAACCTTTGATTAATTGTCGAGATAATGGGCTGTCGAGGCCGGAATAAAGGATGCAGAGGATGCGAATGATCATGCAAGATGTTATGATCTACCATGCACGGTTTGTTGGGGCGGACCCTCAGTACGTGGCGGAGGACCTAGGCCCGAAGACCACCATCACGCGTGGCAAAAGCTTTTCGTCGGACGTTGCTCGGCTTTCTGCTCATGTCATTTAATATACCAAGGGTCCGCGCACTCAGGCATACATCGCTGCGGCATGAATGCTTAGACTAAAACATGATGATGAAGCTATGAAACTAGCTAATTCAGGTTAAACAAACCAATTTATTCAATTTATTGACTACAGGGTTTATTTAATTCTATCATTAGCACTAGAGATCACCTCGAAGGCGAGGAGAGTGTTGGAACGGCACGACTACGCGATTCGGAACGAAACCGGCGCGGTATACGTAGGAAAAGAGTTTAAAATGGCATGGGAACCGTAGGTAAAAGGGAGAGGTTAAAACGGCGTGGCAACCTTTGGGGCGCGCCGGAATAGGGCGCGCCATTTTAGGGCGCGCCGTATTAAGGCGCGCCGGATGCCGACGGTGCCAGCTTTGCCCGGTTTCATGGAATTCAGGATTTTATTAGTTATTTTTGGGTTTATTAAAACATTTTAGAAGATTTTGAAAGTTTATTGAGTCAATTATTCAACGGATCGGCCTCGGGCCATCCGGAAGTCGAGTCACAGGCTCGCGCGAGGTTCATACTTGAGCGCGACGATCGTTCCGAGTCAAACTCGCTCGAGCCGAAATTTCGGCAGCATCTCCCCATCCCGGAGGATTGTCAGGGAGAAGCGGGGAGTACTCACGTGGCGGAGCAACCCCTGAAAGCCGGGTGGCACAACGGCGGCCGGCAAACGCAGACGGATAGGAGAACCCCGAGGGCTAGCCTACTAGGGGCACCGAGTCCGTGGGTAGAAAGTAGACAGATGGCACGACTCACAGTGGGAGCGAAGACCCCGAGGACTAGCCTACGAGGGGCACGCGACCCGAGTCGGTACCATGTCTAAGTCGGGACGACCGATATGGGAGGAAACCCCGAGGGCTAGCCTACGAGGGGCACACAACCCACAGCCACCACAAGGCCCACTAGGGGCTGTGGATTTGAAGTGTTGGGGATTAACCCAATTTTTGTGCACTCACTGGCCTTCGGAGATCCATTATTGGCAAATGGACTCTTGCAGACCGAGCAAATTAGGATGGGAGATCAGGGGAATGTTCCCCCTCCCCGGGTCACCGAATCTCACTAATGAAGCGGCAAAACGGCATGGTGGGAAAACTTGCACAGTCAACAGACTTATATTAATGCCTGTAGGTATGCATATATATATATATATATATATATATATATATATATATATATATATATATATACGCATGTAAATGTTAATAGGTTAATGCAGCGTTCATCAGACGATGCTTAGCAAAAGATGGCGAGGAGTATGGGGATGGCCTCATCTCCTCTTGTTCATGGTCGAGAATAGGGGGAATGATAAGAAGGCGGCCCAAAATAGGATGAAGGGACATACATATGCATGTACCTCTGGCGGCAAAATCCTTTAGCATTCGAGCGGAAGAGAAACCCCCGGGGAGGGGGTAGATTACTATAGCCCATGAGTTACAAGGGCATCTACGGCGATGAGAAAGTGAATCTGATGAATGTACGCACAGAGAATTAGCCAATCGCACAGACAGAGCCAAGATGGCATACTGTTCATCGCGGCGCCAGCACCATGGCCAGGAAAAGAAAATGCAAAGGGGTACAGATAAGGTTGAACACTTGGACGATGCACTCGAGCATCACATTCATTTCATCAATAGGGAAAGCACTCGAGCATCACATTCATTTCATCAATAGGGAAAGAAGCCTAGATTACATTCATGGACGCCGGCGTTGTCGCACGATCACTGTCAATAGCAAACGAGAGAAGCAAGCATGGAGGAAACATAGAGATGGTGAGAGAGGGGGAGGTCAGGCTCATATCATCGCCCCTCCCCCCTTCTCGCTTACATTACAACGGGAGAAAAAGAAAACGGATGAAAGGGGATCGACGAGTAACACAACGGCGACCCACCTAAGCAGATAGGGGGAGAAGAGACTCTTCTTCTTCTCCAACGCCGGAGGATCAAGCGGAACAGAGGACGGCGGTGGTGGCGGCCAGAGAACCGTTGGAGAAAGCCTTTTCCTCAAGAAACCCTCCCATCCAAAGCTCTGATCGGCAGACTTCGGATTTCTTCTCTCCTCTCTTTTGGTCGAACAAGCGGTGTCTTTATAACACCAGGTTGATCCGGTGCCATGGGGGGCGCGCCGGATTCAGTGGCACCGGGGACAAGTATCCCCACAGCATTTTGGCGTGCCGGGTTCAGTGGCGTCGGGTTACGGGGCACCGGTGACCCTTTGTGCACCGGTTTAGCTTGTTCGCTCGACGCGGGCTAGCCAAGGGGTCCGGGGATGATTCCAGAGGCTCCCGTTGACTCTTCCTCTCGCCACGGTCCTTGGAGAACCTCGGCGGGCATTGACGAAGTTCTCGGCACGATGAATGGCCTTAATCGGAACTTCGTGTGTGTTTGGCTCGTGCACGCGGGTTTTCCACTGATAAGGCCTTCGGCATTGTGATTTGTACTTCAGCTCGGCTTGACTCGTGCCTGGAGCTTCCTTGTGGAATGGTACGACATCCGAAACAATTCCTCCTTAACTGGCGACCATTTGGCTACTAATGGGCCCACTATGGCGAGAAGCCGAACCCGTGTTGGGTGATCGGGACCTTTTGCTGACAGAGCCTTTGGTTCTTGTTGTGAAGGGCCGAGGACGTTCTTCCTCCTCAGGAGAATCTTCATTCAGGTGGCGAGCCACCGGGTAGACCGTCGTCCTTGGTCGGGCGACGGGTGTAGGGTAGTGGCACGACGGAGTCGATGCCGGATCATTAGGCATGCTTGGTCGCACTGTCGGTTGGTTGTGGATTCATCTCGACTCTCCTGAGGCGAAATCTCCGGTCATTCATTCCAGGTGACTCGAGGCCCTGGTAGCTTGAGAAGTCTTCAGCATGTTGTTCTTCATCGGCTTCTCAGCTTCAGCTGGCCGTATCATTCATCTTTGCGGCTTGATCGCCAACGATCATATTTTGAGTGCCAACAACCGCCCGCGGTCTTGATGACCTTTTCTCCAGGTTCACTTCAAGTTTCTCCTCCAACTCCTCCCTTGCTCCTCGAGCAGTTCTCCCAACTCTCCATCACGCCCCTGCGTGGGCAATCTCTTATTTAATCTTTCTCAAAACTTTCAATATCAGCACCACCCCCTATTCCTTCCTCTCATTGCTTTATTATTGAAAATGAAAAAAGAATACCAAAATTCAAACTTTCAATCTTCCATCTCTATTGAAGAGACCTCCTATCTTGCTCCGGAGTGTGCCCCGATCCAAGGGCCGCTCTTTCAAGGTTCATTAGTGGACCTTCTTTTTCCCTCCGACGAGGAGGCTCCACCTATATCTCCTCCTGTATCCATTGCGTCTTCATCATCTTCTTCTCCTCCTTCTTTAGGTCTGGGTAGTTCGTCTAGCTTGTCATCTTGTTCCTCTCCCTCTTCTTCTAATAAGACTTTTGGGGTAGCTTCGCATAAGAAATCCAAGGGTAGGCAGGTCCCCCGTAGGTTCTTGTTAGACCTAGCTAGAAGATGCCGGTCATGCTTAGCTCTTCCCGAGTTTCTAGAGGATCCCATACTCTTGCCAGATATAGAATGTGAGGATTCGTGCTCTCTAGACGAAGGGTTTGGTGTCTATGAGATTATGAATGATGAAGACTCTATTGAAGAGGGGGATGAAGAATATGAAGAATATGAGGATGAGGCTGACGCTTTTGCTAGTGGTATGAGAAGATTCGATGAACCATCAGCCTCAATAGAAGAACCTACCAAAGAGATCAATCTGGGTACCGAGGAAAACACTAGGATTGTCCTCATTAGTAAAAATTTGCCGCCCTCCGAAGAGGAGGCACTTATTCAAGTTCTTCAAGATTACAAGGACGCGTTTGCATGGAGTTACGAACATATACCAGGTCTGGACCCTGCGCTTGTTGAACACCGTCTTACACTTAAGCCAAGATCCGTCCCGATCAAACAGTGGTTAAGACGTTTCCACCCTCACATGACTTTAAAGATGAAAGAAGAGGTCGATAAACTTCATAAGGCCAGATTCGCTAGAGTCATCCTCTATCCTAATTGGGTGGCTAACATTGTCCCGGTTATGAAGAAGGATGGGAGAGTCAGAATTTGCATAGACTTCCAGGATCTTAACCGCACGTGTCCTAAAGATGATTTCCCCCTCCCTCACATAGATGTGCTAATTGATAATACGGCAGGGTATGAGACCCTTTCTTTTAAGGACGACTTTTATGGTTATAATCAGATTCACTTGGCTGAGGAAGATCAAGAGAAAATATCGTTCACTACACCATGGGTAACTTATTCTTATGTGGTCATGCCGTTCGGGCTCAAGAACGCCGGAGCCACCTACCAAAGGGCCATGATTGCTATTTTTCATGACATGATCCACATTTTCATAGAGGTGTATGTGGATGATCTGGTAGTAAAATCAAGAACGAGGATTGAGCATCCCGGGGTTCTGGCCAAAGTCTTGCAAAGAGCACGGGAGTATCAGTTGAAGATGAACCCCAAGAAGTGCGTATTTGGTGTTTCGTCAAGGAAGTTGCTTGGATTCATCGTTAGCAAAAGGGGTATTGAGATTGATCCCAACAAGGCAAAGGCAATAAGGGATAAGCCTCCTCCCAGGAATTTGAAAGAAGTCCGAGGATTGATCGGGAGGTTGCAATTTATTCGCCGGTTTATCTCCCAGCACTCACAAAGATGTAGACCGTTTTACAAGCTTACTAAGTCGGGAGTCAAATTTAATTGGGATGACAAGTGTCAGGCAGCCTTTGACGGACTAAAGGATTATTTGGCCAATCCTCCTGTCCTGAGGCCTCTAGTTCCAGGCAAACCGCTTGTTCTTTATATTTCTATCCTGGATGACTCTGTAGGTGATGTCCTTACGCAGGCTGATGATGAAGGAAAAGAGAGGGAATCCTACTACTTGTCTAAGCTTCTCAACCCCTATGAGCAGAAGTACTCAGCTATAGAGAAGACCTGCGCAGCCTTAGTCTGGGTAGTTAAGAAACTTAAGCATTATTTCTTAGCTCACGAGGTTTATCTCATTGCTCGTATGAATCCTATCAAGTTTCTCCTTGAAAAATATGTTCTCACCGATCGATTAGCACGATGGAAAAGCTTCCATTCTCAATTTGATATCATCTACATTCAGCAAAAATTGATTAAAGGCTATGCCATAGTAGAACATCTCACTCATCACCCTCTCCCTAGATTTGACCATGTTCGCTCAGAGTTTCCAGATGAGGAACTAATGTCCGTCAATCAGCCTGATTCGATGTGGACGTTACATTTTGATGGAGCTCTGAATTTAAAAGGGAAGAGGATTGGCATTGTTCTTCTATCACCTGAGGGTATCACTATTCCGCTCGCCTCTCAGCTCGCATTTCCAGTTACAAATAATATAGCTGAGTATGAGGCTCTTCTGGCCGGACTGGAGGCCACTCATCAATTCGGTGTTACCCAATTGCAGATTGTTAGTGATAGTCAGCTTATTCTCCGCCAAGTGCTCACCAAGTGTCGCACGCTCAACCCCAAACTCAAACCCTATCAGGAACTAAATTCTGCTTATGCCAAGCTTTTTTCCAAATTAATCTTCATCCATATTCCTCGTAATCAGAATATTCTGGCCGATGCTCTTGCTTCTCTAGCTTCTTCCTTGGTTTTCCTTCCCGAAAGGGATTTCCATTCAATTATTGTTCATAGGCGTCTCACTCCCGCTGTTAAGGATCCAGCTTTCCTTAGTGTTAAAGAGGAGGTGCTCAAGAAGGTTAAGCAAGGGGGAATCATTGAGAATAAGGAGATCATGTTATTAGATTTAGAGGAAGAATTGGACGATGAAAAGAAGCCGTGGTATTATGAAATTGCTAAATATTGCCAGGATCAATCTTATCCTGAGGAAGCCACGGTTGAGGAAAAGAAGAAGAGGTGCTCAGAGATACACTCTGGTTGGAGGTGTGCTTTATAGAAGAGGTCTCATTGGAGTCTTGCTTAGATGCCTCGACGATGATGAATCTTGGAAGGTCGTGGAAGAGGTGCATTCAGGAGTGTGTGGCGATCATGTTAATAGCCAGATGTTAGCTAAGAAAATTTTTAGATTAGGCTTCTATTGGCCCACTCTAGAAGAGGACTGCTCCATCTATGTTCGAAAATGTGTCAAGTGCCAACTACATGCCGACAAAATATATTCTCCAGCTTCTTCACTCCATCCTATGTCCTCCCCATGGCCTTTCTCCATGTGGGCTTTCGATATCATTGGACCTCTTGGTGATTCAAACATCCTCACAAAACCGAAGTCATTTATACTCACGGCCACGGAGTACTTCACCAAGTGGGCGGAAGCGGAAGCATACACGGAGATTAAAGCGTCAACCGTTTGCAAATTTATAATGAAGAACATCATTGCAAGTTTCGGCATCCCGAGTACCATCGTCACCGACAATGGGCCGCAGTTCATCTCTTAAGAGCTTCAGGACCTCTGCAATAGGTATAACATTACATTGCATCATTCAACTCCTTATTATCCGCAGGACAATGGCCAAGCAGAGGTAACTAATAAAACGTTGATCAAAATTATCAAGAAAACGTGTGAGGCTAACAAATTTACGGATTGGCCAGAAAAACTGGTGGAAGCTCTTTGGGCCTATCACACTTCCATTCGCACCCCTACTGGGCAAACCCCTTTTGCCCTCACTTATGGAATGGAGGCAGTAGTCCCTTACAAGATTCTTATCCCTTCTCTTAGGGAACAATTGGATAAGGAGCTCCCTATTGATGAACGACGTGAATCTCTCCTTACGCAATTGGAACTCTTAGATGAAAAGCATCTGGCCGCCGCTGAACATGCACGAGTATATCAAAACAGGCTTTCATGATTTTATCAAAAGAAAGTAATTGAGAGAAAATTTAAAATCGGTGAAATGGTAATCAAACGAATCTTTGTAAAATCGGGTGGACCCCGTTCAAAACTCCAGCCGAATTGAGAAGGGCCTTACTGTGGATGTATAAAATTATACGTTCATATGTCTCATCGAGCCCCGCATTAACGCCAAAGTCAAAGGGAGAAGACTCCGGGAGACTGGCCACCCAAGGCCCCGGAGGAATACCACCGTCCGACAAATCCCCATATTTGCACGGGCGCATCAAGAGACCGAGAAAACACAGGATGCCCTCCTGAATTGATACACTGCTATGGACCCCCCCCTCGGCTCCCTAACGGTGAAGAAACATCCCCAAGAATGCACAACATAAGTTCCTGAATCAAGAGCTCATGCCCCTTTCAACGGCACGCTCCAAACGGCCTCAGCGGCACACCCTGAAGTGCCCCAGCGGCACACCCCCTGAAGTGCCCCAGCGGCACGCTGCCAGCTTCCCCAGCGGCACGCTCTATGGGAGTGCTCCCAGCGGCACAGCCCAACGCCCTCTCAGCGGCACGCTCCAAACATCCTAACGCCCTCTCAGCGGCACAACCTCCAAGCCCTTAGCGGCACAGCCCCTCAGCCCTCAGCGGCACAGCGTTGAATTCCCATGAACAGCATGCACCGGCAGAAGATACAACGGTCAATAGGCAGACCCATTGGCGCACAGTTCGACCACTTCAAAGCCAGCTAGCGCCCGCTTCGGTGTCACCTTCTGGCTAGAGGAGGGAGATCTCACCTGACGAGAAAGATACCGAAGTCAACCTCGGATGGCAGTGCCATTGTAATACCGCGATAATTTTTATTGAGCCCAATGTATTTATTAAGCTTTTCTTAACTTAAAATTGAATTTTTAGTGAATTAATGCTTGAATTTCAGATTTTTAATATTTAAATCCTTAGAAAATAGAATAGTGAAAATTCGACTACCTTATAAAAATCTGGAAAAATACTAATCAGGTTAAGGACGATGTAGTTAGCAACTTTGTCTTCTGTGATCGACCCAGCAAAAATCCGTAATTAGGGCTAATTAGTAGATTAAGCCTAAAAGTGCACACTTAGTTAACCTTTACCTAACCTCATCTTAAAACATCAAATTAGAGCTTAATACTCAACCAAATGAGCTCAAATCAGTGGCAAATGAAAGGCCACGATCTAAGGATCAATAGCCCACTATCAATTGAAACAAACCCTAACCCTAGAGTGTGGTGGCGGTCGAGTTTTGTTGAAGTCAACCTTGGCGGCGCCGTTTTCAAACACCACCTTGCGTGGTCGATTTCTCCCAACTCCGAAGTTTCCAGAAGCTCTATGAGCTATCAAAATGAAGCTCTACGGGTCTATTTTCTTTTGGTGGCTGTGGGATTCGCAGAAGATTCAGATCTGGGAAGATCTTGGTCGATTAGTGGAGGTGGGTCGGCAGCCGTCGTCCTCCTTCCTTTCCTCTTTGTTCCATCGATTGAGGTAGGTTTCCTTAACCAAAACCTGCACATGAATACATCAAATTATTCCACTCGACGAGATCTTTGCAATGATATAAGAAGCTCTAAATTTCATTAGGTATCCGAGGAGATATCGAGATTTTTCTAAGGTGCTGTCCAGTTCGTTCTTCATTCTAGGGCTTTAAGTTCTCTCTTCGATTGAGGTAGGTTATAACATCCAAACTCTAATTAATATACATGGATGTAAGCATCAGCATGTTAACTTTCATTTGGCGTAGAAAGCCCTAATTTCATCAAGCATGTTTAGAGAATTTTGGATCGAAGTAAGAGCATGTCTAGGCTTGATTTATGCAGTGTTCTTATGAGTCAAAGCATGATTTCGGGCTGATTTTAAGTTGTATATCTTGATCCCCAATAGCATATCATACATGGCTGGAATCAGCATCGAAGTAGCTTTCTTTTGATATAAGAAGTCCCAAATTTCGTTGTATATATTGAGAGAACCTTACGATTTAGTAGAAGCATGTCAAGAACTAGGTTTTCATGTGTTCATCATAGATAGGTTGTGATTCATTTGATTTCTGTTGAAATTCGTGTTTCAAAACTCTCGTATTATGACCCTAGTATGTATATTAAGAACCCTAGAGCATGTGTTTAAGATCCCAACCCATTTAGACCCCAAATGGATGTGTTCTTGCGTTTTCCGGAAGCCACGTTCAGTTCTGGATGTGCACGACCCAATGGGTCGACCCATGTAGTAGGGGTCAACCCAATGGGTCGACCCATCACCCAGGCAGGCTCCTGGAGTTCCAGGGGTCGACCCAATGGGTCGACCCATGCCTGGAATTTTTCCAAGGGTCGACCCACGTGCTGTATGACCCGGTAATGTTGTTTTGTGACCCGAGGATCGATCCGGACCATTAGGGGATCGACCCATTCAACTTAGTCCAATTGAAAACTATATTTTTGAGGAACCAGTGACCTATTCATGTAACCCTATGATTTCAAATTACATTGGTCCCTATATTCAATCATAGTGTAAAAACATGCCGTTTATCATATCCATTTCAACGCATACACTGGTTAAATAGAAACCCACATAATTAGTGGTTAATTGTGCAATTAAATTTCAGTTAATGCATGCTATTTCACTCCTGTGCGAGCTTGTTCTTTACCTTATCATCTTGAATCATATTTTTGACAAATTGTCTTAATGCAAATGATAATAGATAATCCTTGGTATATTAACTTGGTAATTAGGATTAAATTGATTGTTAAGTTGCTGGATAGTCATTTTTTACCCCAGTAAAATGGATTGCTTACACACCTGAACGGTACACTGTCAGCCGTTCTTTCTTGACCTCGTGGACTGAGTTTTGGTCCAATTCTTGTAATGCGGCCCAAAGTGACCGTATAATCGAGTTTTTGTTTTAGTGAATCCAAGGACAAGTTAGTCCTTAAATCTCATATTTGTGGCAGTAATTCCTCTGATTAATTGGCCATTTAACTTGACTGAATGTCTAGACAATCGTGGGATCTTGGATCCAATAAATCAATGCCAACGCATCATAGGGGCCCGGTCTGGTCCTGGGGAGAGCGCCCGAAAGTTAGTGAGCCCATGGGATGTTAATGACATGGTGAGGCATTGCACCGAGTACTTGACTAGTGTAACGTCTATGACATAAAATCTCTTGTTACTTGTTACTTGATCGTGCTTGGAATGATGTTTAAAATACTTGCTTGTTGACCAATTCTCTATTACTATCTCCTGTTGTAAATTCTTGTACTTGCTATCTTATTATTTCTTGTCATCATTATATTTCTTGACCTTGCAAGATCTTTATATTACGTTGTTTCATTTTATCGTTATCGTCATTTATTTCTTTTCTTAGCATTGCATATGAAAAATGTAATTAACTTGTTAATCACGTAAACTTGCATGTTATTTCCTACTGAGCGTCAGCTCATAGTTGTTGTTTTCCCCCCTTTCCAGGCTATTCAGGTGATGATGCGCATACCGATGGGGAAGGGCAGGAGTGATATCTTTTGAGTGTGCCTCTTAGTAGATGCCGTGTGGGCATGGTTGTTTACCTCTAGTTATTTCGTTAGAGTTGTGGTAGCACTTATTACTTTTGGAGTCAGATATTGTATTAGAATTCAGATTGGAAGTCATGTTTGATCGTGTGTTAGCAATGAAGGTTATTGTAATAAATTGGAATCATCTTGATCAATAGATTTGTTTCTTTTCTTAGCACCTGTGTAATTGTTTAGCTTAGCTTATTATTGTTATCTCTAGCTAGTTTCTAACTGTACGTCCCGATATTCCGCGTCGGGGCGTGACAGTTTAGTTGGTATCAAAGCCCTAGGTTTCACATTCCTAGGTTCTTTAAGTTCTAGGTTTTCTAAGTTTTAGGGTTCTAAGTGTTATCATAGGACCCCTAACCTTGTTAAAGTCTAAGAACCCGACCTGGTGAGATTGGGTAGAACTTGGGTTAAGTTCGTATCTTAATCGTGTTATTATCTATCTTATTGAACCTTAGTAATCTATTCCTTGTGTAGGCCATTGCAATGGCAGCTGACCGTGCGGAATGGAGGAACTTGCAACGTACGGTTCAAGGCCTTACGCAGGCTTTACAGCAAGTGGCTCAAGCAGGAGCGGCACACCATGGCACTGGTGACTTATATCGGAACTTCCAAGGAATGAATCCGCCGAGATATGGAGGCACTACTTGTATGGAGAAACATTCACAGTGTTTTCAGATCATAAGAGTCTGAAATATTTTTTTTCTCAGAAGGAACTCAACATGAGGCAGCGAAGATGGTTGGAGTACTTGAAAGACTTCAACTTCTTGATTGAGTATCATCCTGGCAAAGGCAATGTTGTGGTAGATGCATTAAGCAGGAAGCCTGTGGCTAGATTGTCTAGTCTCATGGTACAAGAGTGGAAGCTACTGGAACAATTGACTATCCTGGATCTGAATGTCGATAATGATCGGGTTATGATTGCACAAATTCAACTTAAGCCTGAATTGTTGATGGAAATCAAGTCCTTGCAAGATAATGATCCCGAGTTGGTAGAGATCAAGGGAAGCTTGAGTAGCAGACCTGACTTCTTGATGGCTGACGATGGAAGATTATTATTCCAGGGTAGAACTTGTGTACCTGATGAAGCTGGAATAAAGAACAAGATTCTGGAGGAAGCACATAGATCCTTATATACCATTCATCCTGGAGGCACTAAAATGTTCAAGGATTTGAAGAGATCTTTTTGGTGGCCGAATATGAAAAGGGAAGTTGCAGACTTCGTGAGTAGATGCTTGGTTTTTCAGCAAGTTAAGGCTGAACATTTCAGACCGGCAGGAAAGTTGAAACCACTTGACATACCCCAATGGAAGTGGGAAAGCATTGGCATGGATTTCATTATGGGTCTACCTAGGACTCGTGGTGGATTTGATGAAATATGGGTGATTGTTGACCGATTGACAAAGTCAGCTCATTTCTTACCCATTAAGTCCAAGTGGACAGTTGATGTATTGGCTGCTTTGTATTTGAAGGAAGTGGTAAGGCTCCATGGCATACCAGTCAGCATTGTGTCTGATAGAGACCCCAGATTTACTTCACATTTCTGGAAGGGACTGCAAGAGTCTTTGGGTACTCGTCTAAATTTCAGTACTACTTTTCATCCACAGACAGATGGACAGACTGAAAGAACCAACCAGATAGTGGAAGATATGCTTAGAGCATGCATGATTGATTTCGGAGGCAGTTGGAGTGATCATTTAGCTTTGATTGAATTCGCCTATAACAACAGTTATCAATCCAGCATCCAGATGGCTCCTTTTGAAGCATTGTACGGGCAAAGTTGTCGTTCCCCGTTATGTTGGGATGAGATAGGTGAGAAGCAATGGCTTGGACCGGATCTTATTTCAGAATCGTCACAGAACATCCGTGTTATCCGAGACCGGTTACAAGTAGCCCAATCAAGACAGAAGAGTTATGCCGACACAAGGAGAAGAGCATTAGAATTTCAAGTTGGCGAGCATGTATTCCTGAAAGTCTCTCCTACAAGAGGGATTCGAAGATTTGGCATTCATAGCAAGCTCAGTCCGAGATATATTAGTCCATTCGAGATCCTAGACAGAGTGGGAGAAGTTGCTTACAGACTGGCTTTACGGCCTCAGTTGTTTGGCGTACATAATATTTTCCATGTGTCTATGTTACGGAAATATGTGTATGACCCCACTCATATCATTCAGCATGTAGATTTTGAATTGAAGGAAGATTTGACCTATGAAGAAAGACCTATCAAGATTCTGGACCGGAAACAACAGTAACTCCGGAATCGTTCTATACCAATGGTCAAGATTCAGTGGAGTCGGCGTGGGACCGAAGAAGCTACTTGGGAGTCCGAAGATACTATGCGGAAGCGGTATCCCGACTTATTCTAGGTGAGCGATCTCTTTCCCTATCTTCCGTATTTAGTGCAGTGAATTTGGAGGACCAAATTCCTTAAGTAGGGGAGGGTGTAATACCCCGATAATTTTTATTGAGCCCAATGTATTTATTAAGCTTTTATTAACTTAAAATTGAATTTTTAGTGAATTAATGCTTGAATTTCGGATTTTTAATATTTAATTCCTTAGAAAATAGAATAGTGAAAATTCGACTACATTATAAAAATCTGGAAAAATGCTAATCAGGTTAAGGACGATGTAGTTAGCAACTTTGTCTTCTGTGATCGACCCAGCAAAAATCCGTAATTAGGGCTAATTAGTGGATTAAGCCTAAAAGTGCACACTTAGTTAACATTTACCTAACCTCATCTTAAAACATCAAATTATAGCTTAATACTCAACCAAATGAGCTCAAATCGGTGGCAAATGAAAGGCCACGATCTAAGGATCAATATCCCTCTATCAATCGAACCAAACCCTAACTCTAGAGTGTGGTGGCGGCCGAGTTTTGTTGAAGTCAACCTTGGCGGCGCCGTTTTCAAATACCACCTTGCGTGGTCGATTTCTCCCAACTCCGAAGTCTCCAGAAGCTCTATGAGCTATCAAAATGAAGCTCTACAGGTCTATTTTCTATTGGTGGCTGTGGGGTTCGCAGAGGATTCTGATCTGGGAAGATCTTGGTCGATTAGTGGAGGTGGGTCGGTAGCCGTCGTCCTCCTTCCTTTCCTTTTTGTTCCATTGATTGTGGTAGGTTTCCTTAACCAAAACCTGCACATGAATACATCAAATTGTTCCTCTCGACGAGATCGTTCCAATGATATAAGAAGCCCTAAATTTCATTAGGTATCCGAGGAGATATCGAGACTTTTCTAAGGTGTTGTCCAGTTCGTTCTTCATTCTAGGGCTTTAAGTTCTCTCTTCGATTGAGGTAGGTTATAACAGCCAAACTCTAATTAATATACATGGATGTAAGCATCAGTATTCTAGCTTTCATTTGGCGTAGAAAGCCCTAATTTTCATTGAGCATGTTTAGAGAATTTTGGATCGAAGTAAGAGCATGTCTAGGCTTGATTTATGCAGTGTTCTAATGAGTCAAAGCATGATTTCGGGCTGATTTTAAGTTGTATATCTTGATCCCCAATAGCATATCATACATGGCTGAAATCAGCATCGAAGTAGCTTTCTTTTGATATATAAGAAGCCCCAAATTTTGTTGTATATATTGAGAGAACCTTACGATTTAGTAGAATCATGTCAAGAACTAGGTTTTCATGTGTTCATCATAGATAGGTTGTGATTCATTTGATTTCTATTAAAATTCGTGTTTCAAAACTCTTGTATTATAACCCTAGTATGTATATTAAGAACCCTAGAGCATGTGGTTAAGATCCCAACCCATTTAGACCCCAAATGGATGAGTTCTTGCGTTTTCCGGAAGCCACGTTCAGTTCTGGAAGTGCAGGGGTCGACCCATGGGGTCGACCCATGCTGCCCAGTGTGGGGGTCGACCCAATGGGTCGACCCATGTAGCAGGGGTCGACCCAATGGGTCGACCCATCACCCAGGCAGGCTCCTGGAGTTCCAGGGGTCGACCCAATGGGTCGACCCATGCCTGGAATTTTTCCAGGGGTCGACTCATGTGCTGTATGACCCGGTGATGTTATTTTGTGACCCGAGGATCGATCCGGACGATTAGGGGATCGACCCATTCAACTTAGTCCAATTGAAAACTATATTTTTGAGGAACCAGTGACCTATTCATGTAACCCTATGATTTCAAATTACATTGGTCCCTATATTCAATCATAGTGTAAAAATATGCCGTTTATCATCTCCATTTCAACGCATACAATGGTTAAATAGAAACCCACATAATTAGTGGTTAATTATGTAATTAAATTTCAGTTAATGCATGCTATTTCACTCCTGTGCGAGCTTGTTCTTTACCTTATCATGTTGAATCAGCTTTTTGGCAAATTGTCTTAATGCAAATGTTAATAGATAATCCTTGGTATATTAACTTGGTAATTAGGATTAAATTGATTGTTAAGTTGCTGGATAGTCATTTTTTACCCCAGTAAAATGGATTGCTTACACACCTGAACGGTACACTGTCAGCCGTTCTTTCTTGACCTCGTGGACTGAGTTTTGGTCCAATTCTTGTAATGCGGCCCAAAGTGACCGTATAACCGAGTTTTTATTTTAGTGAATCTAAGGACAAGTTAGTCCTTAAATCTCATACTTGTGGCAGTAATTCCTATGATTAATTGGCCATTTAACTTGACTGAATGTCTAGACAATCGTGGGATCTTGGATCCAATAAATCAATGCCAACGCATCATAGGGGCCCGGTCTGGTCCTGGGGAGAGCGCCCAAAAGTTAGTGATCCCATGGGATGTTAATGACATGGTGAGGCATTGCACCGAGTACTTGACTAGTGTAACGTCTATGACATAAAATCTCTTGTTACTTGTTACTTGATCGTGCTTGGAATGATGTTTAAAATACTTGCTTGTTGGCCAATTCTCTATTACTATCTCCTGTTGTAAATTCTTGTACTTGCTATCTTGTTATTTCTTGTCATCATTATATTTCTTGACCTTGCAAGATCTTTATATTACGTTGTTTCATTTTATCGTTATCGTCATTTATTTCTTTTCTTAGCATTGCATATGAAAAATGTAATTAACTTGTTAATCACGTAAACTTGCCTGTTATTTTCTACTGAGCGTCAGCTCATAGTTGTTGTTTTCCCCCCTTTCCAGGCTATTCATGTGATGATGCGCATACCGATGGGGAAGGGCAGGAGTGATATCTTTTGAGTGTGCCTCTTAGTAGATGCCGTGTGGGCATGGTTGTTTACCTCTAGTTATTTCCTTAGAGTTGTGTTAGCACTTATTACTTTTGGAGTCAGATATTGTATTAGAATTCAGATTGGAAGTCATGTTTGATCGTGTGTTAGCAATGTTGGTTATTGTAATAAATTGGAATCATCTTGATCAATAGATTTGTTTCTTTTCTTAGCACCTGTGTAATTGTTTAGCTTAGCTTATTATTGTTATCTCTAGCTAGTTTCTAATTGTACGTTCCGATATTCCGCGTCGGAGCGTGACAGTTTAGTTGGTATCAGAGCCCTAGGTTTCACATTCCTAGGTTCTTTAAGTTCTAGGTTTTCTAAGTTTTAGGGTTCTAAGTGTTATCATAGGACCCCTAACCTTGTTAAAGTTAAGAACCCGACCTGGTGAGATTGGGTAGAACTTGGGTTAAGTTCGTATCTTAATCGTGTTATTATCTATCTTATTGAACCTTAGTAATCTATTCCTTGTGTAGGCCATTGCAATGGCAGCTGACCGTGCGGAATGGAGGAACTTGCAACGTACGGTTCAAGGCCTTACGTAGGCTTTACAGCAAGTGGCTCAAGCAGGAGCGGCACACCATGGCACTAGTGACTTATATCGGAACTTCCAAGGAATGAATCTGCCGAGATATGGAGGCACTACTTGTATGAGAAACATTCACAGTGTTTTCAGATCATAAGAGTCTAAAATATTTATTTTCTCAGAAGGAACTCAACATGAGACAGCGAAGATGGTTGGAGTACTTGAAAGACTTCGACTTCTCGATTGAGTATCATCCTGGCAAAGGTAATGTTGTGGCAGATGCATTAAGCAGGAAGCCTGTGGCTAGATTGTCTAGTCTCATGTTACAAGAGTGGAAGCTACTGGAACAATTGGCTAGCCTGGATCTGAATGTCGATAATGATCGGGTTATGATTGCACAAATTCAACTTAAGCTCGAATTGTTGATGGAAATCAAGTCCTTGCAAGATAATGATCCCGAGTTTGTAGAGATCAAGGGAAGCTTGAGCAGTAGACCTGACTTCTTGATGGCTGATGATGGAAGATTGTTATTCCAGGGTAGAACTTGTGTACCTGATGAAGCTGGAATAAAGAACAAGATTCTGGAGGAAGCACATAGATCTTGATATACCATTCATCCTGGAGGCACTAAAATGTTCAAGGATTTGAAGAGATCTTTTTGGTGGCCGAATATGAAAAGGGAAGTTGCAGACTTCGTGAGTAGATGCTTGGTTTGTCAGCAAGTTAAGGCTGAACATTTCAGACCGGCAGGAAAGTTGAAATCACTTGACATACCCCAATGGAAGTGGGAAAGCATTGGCATGGATTTCATTGTGGGTCTACCTAGGACTCGTGGTGGATTTGATGCAATATGGGTGATTGTTGACCGATTGACAAAGTCAGCTCATTTCTTACCCATTAAGTCCAAGTGGACAGTTGATATATTGGCTGCTTTGTATTTGAAGGAAGTGGTAAGGCTCCATGGCATACCGGTCAGCATTGTGTCTGATAGAGACCCCAGATTTACTTCACATTTCTGGAAGGGACTGCAAGAGTCTTTGGGTACTCGTCTAAATTTCAGTACTACTTTTCATCCACAGACAGATGGACAGACTGAAAGAACCAACCAGATAGTGGAAGATATGCTTAGAGCATGCATGATTGATTTCGGAGGCAGTTGAAGTGATCATTTAGCTTTGATTGAATTCGCCTATAACAACAGTTATCAATCCAGCATCCAGATGGCTCCTTTTGAAGCATTGTACGGGCGAAGTTGTCGTTCCCCGTTATGTTGGGATGAGATAGGTGAGAAGCAATGGCTTGGACCGGATCTTATTTCAGAATCGTCACAGAACATCCGTGTTATCCGAGACCGGTTACAAGTAGCCCAATCAAGACAGAAGAGTTATGCCGACACAAGGAGAAGAGCATTAGAATTTCAAGTTGGCGAGCATGTATTCCTGAAAGTCTCTCCTACAAGAGGGATTCGAAGATTTGGCATTCATAGCAAGCTCAGTCCGAGATATATTGGTCCATTCGAGATCCTAGACAGAGTGGGAGAAGTTGCTTACAGACTGGCTTTATCGCCTCAGTTGTCTGGCGTACACAATGTTTTCCATGTGTCTATGTTACGGAAATATGTGTATGACCCCACTCATATCATTCAGCATGTAGATTTTGAATTGAAGAAAGATTTGACCTATGAAGAAAGATCTATCATGATTCTGGACCAGAAACAACAGCAACTTCGGAATCGTTCTATACCAATGGTCAAGATTCAGTGGAGTCGGCGTGGGACCGAAGAAGCTACTTGGGAGTCCGAAGATACTATGCGGAAGCGGTATCCTGACTTATTCTAGGTGAGCGATCTCTTTCCCTATCTTTCGTATTTAGTGCAGTGAATTTGGAGGACCAAATTCCTTAAGTAGGGGAGGGTGTAATACCCCGATATATTTTATTGAGCCCAATGTATTTATTAAGCTTTTATTAACTTAAAATTGAATTTTTAGTGAATTAATGCTTGAATTTCGGATTTTTAATATTTAATTCCTTAGAAAATAGAATAGTGAAAATTCGACTACCTTATAAAAATCTGGAAAAATGCTAGTCAGGTTAAGGACGATGTAGTTAGCAACTTTGTCTTCTGTGATCGACCCAGCAAAAATCCGTAATTAGGGCTAATTAGTGGATTAAGCCTAAAAGTGCACACTTAGTTAACCTTTACCTAACCTCATCTTAAAACATCAAATTATAGCTTAATACTCAACCAAATGAGCTCAAATCGGTGGCAAATGAAAGGCCACGATCTAAGGATCAATAGACCTCTATCAATCGAACCAAACCCTAACTCTAGAGTGTGGTGGCGGCCGAGTTTTGTTGAAGTCAACCTTGGCGGCGCCGTTTTCAAACACCACCTTGCGTGGTCGATTTCTCCCAACTCCGAAGTCTCCAGAAGCTCTATGAGCTATCAAAATGAAGCTCTACAGGTCTATTTTCTTTTGGAGGCTGTGGGGTTCGCAGAGGATTCTGATCTGGTAAGATATTAGTCGATTAGTGGAGGTGGGTCGGCAGCCGTCGTCCTCCTTCCTTCCCTTTTTGTTCCATCGATTGTGGTAGGTTTCCTTAACCAAAACCTGCACATGAATACATCAAATTGTTCCTCTCGACGAGATCGTTCCAATGATATAAGAAGCCCTAGATTTCATTAGGTATCCAAGGAGATATTGAGATTTTTCTAAGGTGCTGTCCAGTTTGTTCTTCATTCTAGGGCTTTAAGTTCTCTCTTCGATTGAGGTAGGTTATAACAGCCAAACTCTAATTAATATACATGGATGTAAGCATCAGCATTCTAGCTTTCATTTGGCGTAGAAAGCCATAATTTTCATTGAGCATGTTTAAGGAATTTTGGATCGAAGTAAGAGCATGTCTAGGCTTGATTTATGCAGTGTTCTTATGAGTCAAAGCATGATTTCGGGCTGATTTTAAGTTGTATATCTTGATCCCCATATAGCATATCATACATGGCTGGAATCAGCATCGAAGTAGCTTTCTTTTGATATAAGAAACCCCAAACTTCGTTGTATATACTGAGAGAACCTTACGATTTAGTAGAAGCATGTCAAGAACTAAGTTTTCATGTGTTCATCATAGATAGGTTATGATTCATTTGATTTCTGTTGAAATTCGTATTTCAAAACTCATGTATTATAACCTTAGTATGTATATTAAGAACCCTAGAGCATGTGGTTAAGATCCAAACCCATTTAGACCCCAATTGGATGAGTTCTTGCATTTTCCGGAAGCCACGTTCAGTTCTGGAAGTGTAGGGGTCGACCCATGCTGCCCAGTGTGGGGGCCGACCCAATGGGTCGACCCATGTAGCAGCGGTCGACCCAATGGGTCGACCCATCACCCAGGCAGGCTCCTGGAGTTCCAGGGGTCGACCCAATGGGTCGACCCATGCCTGGAATTTTTCCAGGGGTCGACCCACGTGCTGTATGACCCGGTAATGTTGTTTTGTGACCCGAGGATCGATCCGGACCATTAGGGGATCGACCCATTCAACTTAGTCCAATTGAAAACTATATTTTTGAGGAACCAGTGACCTATTCATGTAACCCTATGATTTCAAATTACATTGGTCCCTATATTCAATCATAGTGTAAAAACATGCCGTTTATCATCTCCATTTCAATGCATACAATGGTTAAATAGAAACCCACATAATTAGTGGTTAATTGTGCAATTAAATTTCAGTTAATGCATGCTATTTCACTCCTGTGCAAGCTTGTTCTTTACCTTATCATCTTGAATCAGCTTTTTGGCAAATTGTCTTAATGCAAATGATAATAGATAATCCTTGGTATATTAGCTTGGTAATTAGGATTAAATTGATTGTTAAGTTGCTGGATAGTCATTTTTTACCCCAGTAAAATGGATTGCTTACACACCTGAACGGTACACTGTCAACCGTTCTTTCTTGACCTCGTGGACTGAGTTTTGGTCCAATTCTTATAATGCGGCCCAAAGTGACCGTATAACCGAGTTTTTGTTTTAGTGAATCCAAGGACAAGTTAGTCCTTAAATCTCATACTTGTGGCAGTAATTCCTCTGATTAATTGGCCATTTAACTTGACTGAATGTCTAGACAATCGTGGGATCTTGGATCCAATAAATCAATGCCAACGCATCATAGGGGCCCGGTCTGGTCCTGGGGAGAGCGCCCGAAAGTTAGTGAGCCCATGGGATGTTAATGACATGGTGAGGCATTGCACCGAGTACTTGACTAGTGTAACGTCTATGACATAAAATCTCTTCTTACTTGTTACTTGATCGTGCTTGGAATGATGTTTAAAATACTTGTTTGTTGGCCAATTCTCTATTACTATCTCCTGTTGTAAATTCTTGTACTTGCTATCTTGTTATTTCTTGTCATCATTATATTTCTTGACCTTGCAAGATCTTTATATTACGTTGTTTCATTTTATCGTTATCGTCATTTATTTCTTTTCTTAGCATTGCATATGAAAAATGTAATTAACTTCTTAATCACGTAAACTTGCCTGTTATTTTCTACTGAGCGTCAACTCATAGTTGTTGTTTTCCCCCCTTTCCAGGCTATTCAGGTGATGATGCGCATACCGATGGGGAAGGGCAGGAGTGATATCTTTTGAGTGTGCCTCTTAGTAGATGCCGTGTGGGCATGGTTGTTTACCTCTAGTTATTTCCTTAGAGTTGTGTTAGCACTTATTACTTTTGGAGTCAGATATTGTATTAGAATTCAGATTGGAAGTCATGTTTGATCGTGTGTTAGCAATGTTGGTTATTGTAATAAATTGGAATCATTTTGATCAATAGATTTGTTTCTTTTCTTAGCACCTGTGTAATTGTTTAGCTTAGCTTATTATTATTTTCTCTAGCTAGTTTCTAACTGTACGTCCCGATATTCCGCGTCGGGGCGTGACAGTTTAGTTGGTATCAGAGCCCTAGGTTTCACATTCCTAGGTTCTTTAAGTTCTAGGTTTTCTAAGTTTTAGGGTTCTAAGTGTTATCATAGGACCCCTAACCTTGTTAAAGTCTAAGAACCCGACCTGGTGAGATTGGGTAGAACTTGGGTTAAGTTCGTATCTTAATCGTGTTATTATCTATCTTATTGAACTTTAGTAATCTATTCCTTGTGTAGGCCATTGCAATGGCAGCTGACCGTGCGGAATGGAGGAACTTGCAACGTACGGTTCAAGGCCTTACGCAGGCTTTACAGCAAGTGGCTCAAGCAGGAGCGGCACACCATGGCACTGGTGACTTATATCGGAACTTCCAAGGAATGAATCCGCCGAGATATGGAGGCACTACTTGTATTGAGAAACATTCACAGTGTTTTCAGATCATAAGAGTCTGAAATATTTATTTTCTCAGAAGGAACTCAACCTGAGGCAGCGAAGATGGTTGGAGTACTTGAAAGACTTCGACTTCTCGATTGAGTATCATCCTGGCAAAGGCAATGTTGTGGTAGATGCATTAAGCAGGAAGCCTGTGGCTAGATTGTCTAGTCTCATGTTACAAGAGTGGAAGCTACTGGAACAATTGGCTAGCCTGGATCTGAATGTCGATAATGATCGGGTTATGATTGCACAAATTCAACTTAAGCCCGAATTGTTGATGGAAATCAAGTCCTTGCTAGATAATGATCCTGAGTTGGTAGAGATCAAGGGAAGCTTGAGCAGCAGACCTGAGTTCTTGATGGCTGACGATGGAAGATTGTTATTCCAGGGTAGAACTTGTGTACCTGATGAAGCTGGAATAAAGAACAAGATTCTGAGGAAGCACATAGATCCTTATATACCATTCATCTTGGAGGCACTAAAATGTTCAAGGATTTGAAGAGATCTTTTTGGTGGCCGAATATGAAAAGGGAAGTTGCAGACTTCGTGAGTAGATGCTTGGTTTTTCAGCAAGTTAAGGCTGAACATTTCAGACCGGCAGGAAAGTTGAAACCACTTGACATACCCCAATGGAAGTGGGAAAGCATTGGCATGGATTTCATTATGGGTCTACCTAAGACTCGTGGTGGATTTGATGCAATATGGGTGATTGTTGACCGATTGACAAAGTCAGCTCATTTCTTACCCATTAAGACCAAGTGGACAGTTGATGTATTGGCTGCTTTGTATTTGAAGGAAGTGGTAAGGCTCCATGGCATACCAGTCAGCATTGTGTCTGATAGAGACCCCAGATTTACTTCACATTTCTGGAAGGGACTGCAAGAGTCTTTGGGTACTCGTCTAAATTTCAGTACTACTTTTCATCCACAGACAGATGGACAGACTGAAAGAACCAACCAGATAGTGGAAGATATGCTTAGAGCATGCATGATTGATTTCGGAGGCAGTTGGAGTGATCATTTAGCTTTGATTGAATTCGCCTATAACAACAGTTATCAATCCAGCATCCAGATGGCTCCTTTTGAAGCATTGTACGGGCGAAGTTGTTGTTCCCCGTTATGTTGGGATGAGATAGGTGAGAAGCAATGGCTTGGACCAGATCTTATTTCAGAATTATCACAGAACATCCGTGTTATCCGAGACCGGTTACAAGTAGCCCAATCAAGACAGAAGAGTTATGCCGACACAAGGAGAAGAGCATTAGAATTTCAAGTTGGCGAGCTTGTATTCCTGAAAGTCTCTCCTACAAGAGGGATTCGAAGATTTGGCATTCATAGCAAGCTCAGTCCGAGATATATTGGTCCATTCGAAATCCTAGACAGAGTGGGAGAAGTTGCTTACAGACTGGCTTTACCGCCTCAGTTGTCTGGCGTACACAATGTTTTCCATGTGTCTATGTTACGGAAATATGTGTATGACCCCACTCATATCATTCAGCATGTAGATTTTGAATTGAAGGAAGATTTGACCTATGAAGAAAGACCTATCAAGATTCTGGACCGGAAACAACAGTAACTCCGGAATCGTTCTATACCAATGGTCAAGATTCAGTGGAGTCGGCGTGGGACCGAAGAAGCTACTTGGGAGTCCGAAGATACTATGCAGAAGCGGTATCCCGACTTATTCTAGGTGAGCGATCTCTTTCCCTATCTTCCGTATTTAGTGCAGTGAATTTGGAGGACCAAATTCCTTAAGTAGGGGAGGGTGTAATAGATAATTTTTATTGAGCCCAATGTATTTATTATGCTTTTATTAACTTAAAATTGAATTTTTAGTGAATTAATGCTTGAATTTCGGATTTTTAATATTTAATTCCTTAGAAAATAGAATAGTGAAAATTCGACTACCTTATAAAAATCTGGAAAAATGCTAATCAGGTTAAGGACGATGTAGTTAGCAACTTTGTCTTCTGTGATCGACCCAGCAAAAATCCGTAATTAGGGCTAATTAGTGGATTAAGCCTAAAAGTGCACACTTAGTTAACCTTTACCTAACCTCATCTTAAAACATCAAATTATAGCTTAATACTCAATCAAATGAGCTCAAATCGTTGGCAAATGAAAGGCCACGATCTAAGGATCAATAGCCCTCTATCAATCGAACCAAACCCTAACTCTAGAGTGTAGTGGTGGCCGAGTTTTGTTGAAGTCAACCTTGGCGGCGCCGTTTTCAAACACCACCTTGCGTGGTTGATTTCTCCCAACTCCGAAGTCTCCAGAAGCTCTATGAGCTATCAAAATAAAGCTCTACGGGTCTATTTTCTTTTGGTGGCTGTGGGGTTCGCAGAGGATTCTGATCTGGGAAGATCTTGGTCTATTAGTGGAGGTGGGTCGGCAGTCGTCGTCCTCCTTCCTTTCCTTTTTGTTCCATCGATTGTGGTAGGTTTCCTTAACCAAAACCTGCACATGAATACATCAAATTGTTCCTCTCGACGAGATCGTTCCAATGATATAAGAAGCCCTAAATTTCATTAGGTATCCGAGGTGATATCGAGATTTTTCTAAGGTGCTGTCCAGTTCGTTCTTCATTCTAGGGCTTTAAGTTCTCTCTTCGATTGAGGTAGGTTATAACAGCCAAACTCTAATTAATATACATGGATGTAAGCATCAGCATTCTAGCTTTCATTTGGCGTAGAAAGCCCTAATTTTCATTGAGCATGTTTAGAGAATTTTGGATCGAAGTAAGAGCATGTCTAGGCTTGATTTATGCAGTGTTCTTATGAGTCAAAGTATGATTTCGGGCTGATTTTGAATTATATATCTTGATCCCCATATAGCATATCATACATGGCTGGAATCAGCATCGAAGTAGCTTTCTTTTGATATAAGAAGCCCCAAATTTCGTTGTATATATTAAGAGAACCTTACGATTTAGTAGAAGCATGTCAAGAACTAGGTTTTCATGTGTTCATCATAGATAGGTTGTGATTCATTTGATTTCTGTTGAAATTCGTGTTTCAAAACACTTGTATTATGACCCTAGTATGTATATTAAGAACCCTAGAGCATGTGGTTAAGATCCCAACCCATTTAGACCCCAAATGGATGAGTTCTTGCGTTTTCCGGAAGCCACGTTCAGTTCTGGAAGTGCAGGGGTCGACCCATGGGGTCGACCCATGCTGCCCAGTGTGGGGGTTGACCCAATGGGTCGACCCATGCAGCAGGTGTCGACGTAATGGGTCGACCCATCACCCAGGCAGGCTCCTCGAGTTCCAGGGGTCGACCCAATGGGTCAACCCATGCCTGGAATTTTTCCAGGGGTCGACCCAATGGGTCAACCCACGTGCTGTATGACCCTGTAATGTTATTTTGTGACCCGAGGATCGATCCGGACCATTAGGGGATCGACCCATTCAACTTAGTCCAATTGAAAACTATATTTTTGAGGAACCAGTGACCTATTCATGTAACCCTATGATTTCAAATTACATTGGTCCCTATATTCAATCATAGTGTAAAAACATGCCGTTTATCATCTACATTTCAACGCATACAATGGTTAAATAGAAACCCACATAATTAGTGGTTAATTGTGCAATTAAATTTCAGTTAATGCATGCTATTTCACTCCTGTGCGAGCTTGTTCTTTACCTTATCATCTTGAATCAACTTTTTGGCAAATTGTCTTAATGTAAATGATAATAGATAATCCTTGGTATATTAACTTGGTAATTAGGATTAAATTGATTGTTAAGTTGTTGGATAGTCATTTTTTACCCCAGTAAAATGGATTGCTTACACACCTGAACGGTACACTGTCAGCCGTTCTTTCTTGACCTCGTGGACTGAGTTTTGGTCCAATTCTTGTAATGCGGCCCAAAGTGACCGTATAACCGAGTTTTTGTTTTAGTGAATCCAAGGACAAGTTAGTCCTTAAATCTCATACTTGTGGCAGTAATTCCTCTGATTATTTGGCCATTTAACTTGACTGAATGTCTAGACAATCGTGGGATCTTGGATCCAATAAATCAATGCCAACGCATCATAGGGGCCCGGTCTGGTCCTGGGGAGAGCGCCCGAAAGATAGTGAACCCATAGGATGTTAATGACATGGTGAGGCATTGCACCGAGTACTTGACTAGTGTAACGTCTATGACATAAAATCTCTTATTACTTGTTACTTGATCGTGTTTGGAATGATGTTTAAAATACTTGCTTGTTGGCCAATTCTCTATTACTATCTCCTGTTGTAAATTCTTGTACTTGCTATCTTGTTATTTCTTGTCATCATTATATTTCTTGACCTTGCAAGATCTTTATATTACGTTGTTTCATTTTATCGTTATCGTCATTTATTTCTTTTCTTAGCATTGCATATGAAAAATGTAATTAACTTGTTAATCACGTAAACTTGCCTGTTATTTTCTACTGAGCGTCAGCTCATAGTTGTTGTTTTCCCCCCTTTCTAGGCTATTCAGGTGATGATGCGCATACCGATGGGGAAGGGCAGGAGTGATATCTTTTGAGTGTGCCTCTTAGTAGATGCCGTGTGGGCACGGTTGTTTACCTCTAGTTATTTCCTTAGAGTTGTGTTAGCAGTTATTACTTTTGGAGTCAGATATTGTATTAGAATTTAGATTGGAAGTCATGTTTGATAGTGTGTTAGCAATGTTGGTTATTGTAATAAATTGGAATCATCTTGATCAATAGATTTGTTTCTTTTCTTAGCACCTGTGTAATTGTTTAGCTTAGCTTATTATTGTTATCTCTAGCTAGTTTCTAACTGTACGTCCCGATATTCCGCGTCGGGGCGTGACAGCCATCATGAGCTTCGCCTCGTCAACAGCCCACGTATAAAAGACTTCCACAGAGAAAGGAAAAGAAGAGGCTGCATGCGAAGACACCCGTTCGAAGAGAGCACCAGAGAAGAAGAAGAAGAGAAGAAGAAGAGAAGGAGAAGAAGGTAGAGAAGTGTGGAGAGATTGAGAGGGAGTGAGCCACCTGTATGGGGGGAGAGAAGGAACGGTGTGAAGGGAGACACCCTCCCTCGTTCCAACTCTCCCCCGGCATTGTTTTCTCTCGCTCCTCTTTTTTTTCTTTTCTTTATTTCTCAGTTTTCCTCTTCCCCTATCACAATTTTTTTTGTTCTGCAGTATATTGTAGTTGGCCTTCAGGTCATGCTCTTTGTCATCTTAAGTCGGTCATGAATGAAATATCCTTTGGCTTTGCCTTCGTTTGTTGCATTTGCTGATTTCTTCTTACTATTGGTCTGTGAGTTTGGCGTCCACCTCCAGCCCTCCAACTTCTTGCTTGATCTCACCTCCCGTGGCATGGGTCTACTTGATTGAAAGGTTCAGCTCTTGGCTTGGTGGGGCAGGGCTGCCCTCTTCCCCCCCTTCTAGTGGCTTTCCTTAGTGTGACGACCCCTGATTTTCACCATGCGTGTCTGTGGGATTCTTCTCTCCTCTTGGCACTTTGGATCCCCTCAATGCCTGGAGCATCCCTCTTGCCCTCCAGCGGCCCACCTTCCTGGGTCTGCTCAGCGGCACGGTCCTCCCTGGGTCCGCTCATTGGCACGGCCCTCCTTGAGTTTTCCCAGCAGCACACTCTCCCTGGGTTTGCTCAGTGGTACCCCTTTTTTTTTCATTCGTCTACCTGGCGGCACACTCCCTTCATCTGCCAGCGGTACACCCTTGGCTGCCTCAGCGGCACACCTCCTCTATTGGTCTACCCAGCGGCACACCCTTGGATTGTCAGCCTGGCACCCCTTGGCCATCATTTCTCCGGTGTACTCATAGCTTGCCTCAGTCTACTGGTTCCTCGTTCGGCGTTTTCTCTGAGTTTTTCAAAGTTTCCCCTAAGGTGGCTGCCCAGGCACCCACCTCAGTTGTCGGTTCATGTCACTCCCTGTGGACATGTCCCTTGTATTCCCTTACCGTCCGGGTTAAGGGGAGATGCTGTCGAATTTTCATCAGGAATAACAATAAATTTAAAGGATGAAAAGAAGCAGCAAACAGATGGACTAAACGGCAATGAGACACTCTAATCAACTAAAAAGACTGCACAAAATTCAAGGAATTGAACTGAACAAGACTTCAAGAACTGCATCGGTAAATATAACTTGGGACTCAATCTCATGACAGGAAACTGAAAGCTTAACCATCTAAGATCCTTCATCATGAACTAAACAAGGGACCCTCTCTTGAACCCTGGCCCGCTCTTTGAACAGCATACTTTGCTTGGTTTTACTCTCCATTCTGCCCAGCGGTATGCTCCCACCTCCCTCCAGCGGTACGCTCCTTCATCCTTCAGCGATACACCCTTCAGCGGTACGCCTACCTCCAACTCTCAGCGGCACCCTCTAAATCACCTTCCAGCGGCACGACCTCGCCCCTTGCATGAATATGCATTGCACCGATACAACATGCGTTGCACCGATACAGCCCCCAGGCTGCACTGACTATGCCTAGCATTGCTGATGGGAATGAAGCGAGCTGCCAGGCCAAAGCTGATCGTGGAAGCTACTGGGCCGAAGATGAACGCGCTACCTTTGGGTAGCGCGACCTGAAGAAGGCGCTAGGTTCCCCTAGCACGATCTCAGACAGAAACCGAGTTGCTGACGGTCCAACTTTCCGACGCTTGGAACTCCCAAAAGACTTCAATGTTTGCTATTTTCCATGGTTGTAATCAATGTTAGCGTCATTTTGTCTTCCCCTTTCCATATATATGTATCCCATTTCGTTTGATTAAAGAAATAATGAAGCAATGAATCTATGAGTGTTCTTGAGTGTAGCCATGGTTATCTCCCCTAATCTTTGGAACCCCTTTTCTCCTCCCCTCTTCGGGTGCGATGCCCATTCATCTTCTCCTGATCCTCTATCTTTCCCCTTCAATGGAGGACAATCGAAGTTCTGAATGCACCGGCTCTGAGACGGGGTCGAGTGTGAGGCTCCATTCGGAGCTTCATTCTTCCTCCACCGACATTTGCCGCCCTCCACCACCGCCAAAGGTGCTGCTATGGTCAAGATGGAGCTCGGTTGCACCGGTCCTGCGATGGGTCCGGGCGAGAGGCCCCAGTCAAGCCCCATCACGGCCCTAGCTCGCTCCTTCACATCCTCCTTATCCCCCATCACCCACCCCGTAGCCACCTTCCCAAAAGTTATCCTAACTAGTATTAGGTTAGTTTAATCCCTGTTTAGGGTCCCTCATGTGTCTGTTTAGGATCCCTCGTGTATTACCCACCTCCCTAAGTGTTCTCCCCCTGTGATTCATTCCCCCGAAGTCATCCATGGGAGCTCCAACGTCGAAGTTCGTCGTTCTGCCAACTTCTGTGAACGTGCTAGGACGATATAGCGCATTCTTCAAGAAGGCGCTAGGAGAATATAGCACGACTATGGGCAGAAGGAGGAAGACCCCCCCCCCCACTTCCGTCTCACATCAATTGCACTGGCTTCATCCCCTTGCATGAGCATGCGTTGCACCGATACAGCCCCCAGGCTGCACTGACTATGCCTAGGATTGCACTGGGATGAAACAGCCCCCAGGCTGCACTGACTATGCCTAGCATTGCACTGGCTTCGTCCCCTTGAATGAGCATGTGTTGCACTGATACAGCCCCCAGGCTGCACTGACTATGCCTAGCATTGCATTGGCTTCGTCCCTTTGCATGAGCATGCATTGCACTGACTGAGCCCCCAGGCCGCACTGACTATGCCTAGCATTGCACTGGGTCCGTCCCCTTGCATGAGCATGCATTGCACTGACTCAGCCCCCAGGCCGCACTGACTATGCCTAGCATTGCACTGGCTTCATCCCCTTGCATGAACATGCATTGCACTGACTCAGCCCCCAGACCGCACTGACTATGCCTAGCATCGCACTGGCTTCGTCCCCCTGCATGAGCATGAATTGCACTGACTCGGCCCTCCCCCCAGGCTGCACTGACTATGCCTATCATCGTACTGGCCTCGTCTCCTTCATGGCCTGAATGTTGCACCGGCCTTGCCCCTTTTGTGCCTCTTACCCCCCCAGCGATACGCTCCCACCTGCCTCCAGCGGCACACCTCAGTTCTCCCCTTTGCCTTCAGCGGTACGCCCCCAGATCCTTCAGCGGTGCGCTCTCAGCTCTCTAGCGGCACGCTTCCTAATCCTTCAGCGGCACACTCCTAATTCAGCCTTCAGCGGTACACTCCATCATTTCTCCAATGAACATGTATATATGTACAAAAATAAGAGTATAATAAAAGGAACAATAAACAATAATAATAGTGATAAAACAAAAGGGGGGGGGTAATTCCAACCAAATAATAAGCAAAGAGAAGCTAACAAAAGGAAGTGATGCTAATAAATGAGCAGTAATGATACATGTCACTCAAGGCAACTCACGAACATAACGACACGGTCTTCGTCTCCCCTTTATGGATTCCAAATTCGGGAATATTGATGATGCTCTCGTAAGCCGACCTTCACCCTCGGGAGTCCTCTCTCGTCATGGTGACCGCTTGGCCTTACCTCGGGCCAATATCTCATCAGGGTCCCCTCCCTCACCGGGATCTGACTTTCCTCCCTGTATTAAAATTGCCGTCCCTCGGCAGACATTCGCACGGATTCATCCCCCGTTATCATCTTGTTTTCCGTATGAACTTTTGTCCAAACATGGAATGGTCCATCAGTGACCGACATAATCTGCGTATTCATGCCCTCACCTCGGGCTCACTGCGTAGCCCGGCTACCTTCTTCTTCCTGCTTTGATTAGTATTTCTTTCGGTCGTGGAGCCCTTACTTCTGGCAATTAATCAAGGGTATTCTCCCGTATGTGGGATGTAAATGACGCTGTGACCTTTATGGCACGGCGGGTCTTGGTCCTGACCCGAACCACACAATCGCTTGACTGAGTCAGATCGAGCGCACCATGGGCTCTTCGGAGCCCGAACAAATCGTCACTCTGTGATTGGCACGCCCACGCACTTAAATAAACGAACGACATAATAAGTGAAAAAAATAAGTGCGTCCACAAGTCTGGCACGCCCGGTGGGACAAGGATCACCCTTCATCTCTTCGCCAGAATTAAGGGCTCCACGGCCCCCTTCTTGTAATACTAATTCCTCAATTGGCAAATTCAGGTTGCATTTCGAACGTCAAGATGGCCCTCACTTTCGGTCAGCAACCTGTCGAGAGTCACGTGTGGAACGGCTACTTGGCCGTCCCCCTCACTTTCGGGAGCTTCCCTCCCTCGGTTGGCTTCCCCAACTTTTTGGGAGTGGCCTTCGCGCACCTGTTGGACGTGGAAGCGTCTGACGGGATCAAGAACAACGCCTCCATCTAGGGGGCCACCAAAGCTACTGCCGGCCGACCAATGGCCGAATCCCCCAAGACTATCCCCGTGAAGACGCTGGGCTGCAATGTGCACCATGTGCACCAGAATGCCGGCCCGTCACGCACAGGATTGGCTTCCCACCAGAGAAGGCTCCAGAGGAGCCATGCCACTGCATCACCCCGAGGCCGGGTCTCCAGCACCGGCAAGTCTACTATCGTCGGAACGTTCCGGGTGCATCTTTCCGGGCAATGCTCTGAAGTGATCCCGGATCGCATCATACCCGCCGTACCGGTGTGCAACTCCTTTCAGTCATTGGGGAAGATGAAGGGCAGTATGACACCCACATCTCCAGCCACAGTTCCACAGCACCAACCGGCCCCTTGGCCGACCAAGGGCAGACGGGCGTGGGTTCCCAAAGCAGCCCGGGGCACTTCACCAACCCGAGCGGGGCCCAGCACCTTTGGCCCGGCAAGGGCTCAACAGGCAGACCGGGTCAAGAACTCGGCCCTCGTCTACCAATCGGCAGTAGTCACACTGGCCCCGTCGAGAACACCCACCGTCGACGCCACCGACGTCACCATCAGGCTGTCCGTGCGGAGCCTGCAGCCCACGTGCCCGTTGTTGTCAACAGGGCAACACCACCCGCCTCTCCTCCTGATCAAGACTGGGAAGGAGTGGAGCAAGCCATGAGAAACTACCTGCGGGGCTCGGGGAGCACTCCCTTGGGGCGCCAAAGACTGCTGGGGGAAGTGGCCTCCGCATTTGAAGAAGAAGAAATCTGATCCGTGCCTAGTGCCGAGTCGAGGAACTGCTCTAAGGAGCGCTATCAGTCCCCGCTGAGGGAAGAGGTGAGGCCGCAGGGGTCAGTCTTTGACAGATTGGTCTTCCCAGGCAGGCCGTCGAGAAGAGCAGCAAGAAGAGGCAGAGACCTAAGGGTCTACACTTGCAATATGGCAGGAGTATTCGGCCGGTACGGGGCCTTACCGACCGAGCCCGAAGAAATGGCCAGACTTGTGGCAAGGCCGGGACCTCTCACCAGAAGAGGGAAAGTAGGAACTGAAACGACACAAGCTCAAACGGAAGGAACTGACTATGGGGAATCGTCGATGGCCCTGGCCGCCAATGTCATTACTGAAGGCACCACGGGAGGACCATCCACTTCGTCCGAAGAGGCGCCAGCTGAAGAAAGAGGGGGCACCCCTAGCCTCTCAATGAGTGACCCAACTGTATTATTTATGATGCAACAATATCAAAGGGAGATCGAGTTTCTAAAGAAGCAGTTGACCGACAGAGCTGCTCAGCCCTCGACATCCGGGCAGAATGAAGCATTACCAGAGACCCCTGGGGGCAACAGTCAAGCCTCGGAAGCTTCTCCACAGGCGACAGCGTCTCCACCGATCCCCAGCTACACCGGGGGCATACCCCTGCATCAGCCACAACACACAACTCCGGCCCCGCCGCCGAACCTACCGTTCCAGGGATCCACCATTGCACCTCAGGCGACAGTGTTAACAACGCCGCTGGCGCAACCTGCTCATTTCTACCCGAACCCGGTGGACCCGGCGATGGTGAATAGACTGATGCTTGAACAGATGATAGACATGAAGCTGGCAGAAAGGGGTGACGGTGACCACACGCCCTTCGATGTGTATCGGGTACCCTATCCGGCACACTATGCCGCCAAGAGACTCCCGAACGGTATCACCAAGCCGCCGAAATTTGAAAAGTTTAATGGGCAAGGGTCTCCTAGGGAGCACATTGCCTACTATGTGAATATTATGGGGGATCTAGCCGCAGATGAAGCCTACCTCCTCAAATTCTTTGGCTCAACACTTACCGGGCTTGCTTTCGAATGGTACTCGAGCCTGCCCGTCGGGTCCATTGCAGACTGGCCCGACATGCAGAAGAAATTTAAAGAAAAGTTCTACATAGCTGAATAGGAGGTCACCGTGGCAGAACTCTACGCCACGAGGCAAAGAAATGATGAGTCAGCACTCGACTACATAAAGAGGTGGAGGAACCTCAGCATGAGATGCAGACGTCCCCCGCATTAGGAGGACGCGGTGCAAATCTGTAAACAGAACCTAAAGAAAGAAATCCTTGAGAGAATTATTGGTGCCGAAGTAAGGTCATTTGACCGCTTAAACAATATAGTGGCGGAGATCGAGGCGTTCCTTGCTCGATACTCTTCCGCTCCAACTGTATCAAGTCAAAGGGCCAGGCAGGCAGAGAAGAAGCCGATGCCACTAGAAGTTCACACATTGGACTTTCAAGCTTTTGAGAAACAGACAGAGAAGGCCAAGGAGACGGCCAATCCACCTCCGGCCAGGGCTATTGAACGACGGGAAGGTCCTTCCCTGCGGAAGAAAATGAGGAATAAGTTGTATTCTTTTCCTCAAGATAAGTCCCGGATCTTGTTTGAATGGGCCACCAGGTACAATAAAATCACATTGCCAGAACCAAAGAGGCCTGGTGACATAAAAAGAAAGGATGATCCTCGTTTCTGCCCGTACCACCAGATGCTGGGGCATACTATCGAGGAGTGTTATATCTTCAAGGGTGTCATCGAATCCTTGATTAAGAAGGGAGATCTGGACATGGGGGAGCACAAGGTGGATCCTCCGCAGCCACACGAGATGCCAAACCTCGGCACTTCTGTTAACATGACCTCCCTTTACCAGCAGCTGTTGGAGGAATGGGCAGAGGCCAGTACAACTGCGACGTATGAAGCTTTTGTCATGATGCCAGCTCAAGACCAAGGAGGTTGGCAGGTTGCGTCGACAAGGAATAGAAGAAGAAGGCAAGCCCCCCGGCCCACGCCGGAGGTTCATATAAGGGGTGCCACACCTCGTCCAGTCCCATCGCCAGTGACGCCTGTTTGGCACGATACAGCCCCCCGGCTAGTCGTGCGGCGTTTCACTAATAACAGGAAGAAGCATACCCCGATGAGGGTGCACAAAGAGACCAATCCCGCGGTGGAGAGACTCCAGACTATTATTGATGGGCTTGAAGATTATGAGCAGCCCAAAATCCGGCCTGTGGAGCTGAAAGAATATGTCCCCTAGAAGGAGTTAGAGTCGCTCAAACTGGCTCCAGAAGCAGAAGCCGAGGCAAAGGAAGAGCCCCTCTTGTGGGGTGAACCTCCCCAAGGGCAGTTGCCAGCCACTGAAGGAGAGAAGAAAAAGAAGAAGAGAAGGCCCAGAAGCAATAAGAAGAGCAGGGTCGTCCTTTCTTGCAACACCCTCTCAGCATTATTTGACACTGCCCTCTCCCTGGGGGAGTAAGAGCAAGAGATGCCCATTGGGAGGCAGTCATGCCCCCACGAGTCTCGGCAGATCAAAGAAGCAAGTAGCCTCCCGGCCCCGTTGGTAGTAATTCCTTCTCGGTCAAGGGAAGAACCTAACAACACCCCGAACCTTGCCGAGTTCATGCGAGAGAAGGAAGTGACCCAACAGGCCCTGCAAGCTCAAGTGATACCTGACCCGGTGGAGGAAGCACCCGCTGAGCCGGCTCCCCAGGCCCAGACCGAAGGCAGGCACAGCAGGGCCAAAGAGATGAAGTTGCTCGAGGTCCGAGTTAGCAATAGAATAGTCAAGCACCTGAAGAAGATCCCGGCTAGGTTCACCATCTAGGAGATCCTGTCCCTAGATGAAGAGACACGGTGGGCCGTCATCACAGCACTCCAGACACCAGCATATGTGGAAGCCTGCCTTGGGGAAATGTCACCCGAGGTAGCTGTGGCTTTCACAGAAGAAGATATGCTCCTACCTACCTGCAGTCACAACATGCCACTCTATATGAGGGGGCAGCTGAATGGGCATCCCATCAACAGGGTATTGATTGACCCTGGGGCGGCAGTGAACATACTCCCCTACCGGATATACCAGAAACATTACTTTGATGTACACTTGGTCGAGGTCAAGAACGTTAAGATTGCTGGCTACAACCAGAAGTGTGAGGTCCCCATGGGGATTGCCGAGTTTAACCTCTCTCTCGGTGATTTCATGACTAAGGTCCAGTTTCATGTGATTAACTCCAGTACCTCCTACAAAGCATTGCTCGGCCGGCCTTGGCTACACCAAAACAGGGTAGTGTCATCTACACTACATCAATGCATCAAGTACCCCGGCAACGGGAAGGAGGAGAGAATCTTTGCTGACCTCCACCCTTTTGAGGTGTTCGAGTGCCATCTCTCAGACGCCAATCTGTATCTAAAGAAGCCGAAGCAAGCTCCCCAAGTCACCCTGGACAAGGGAAAGAAGAAGGTGGATCCCGACAGCTGGTTCCCTCCGCCGCAGCCAGGCTATGTGCCCCCCCCGTCAAGTGTCATTTGTTTCTGGAGCGGGCGGAGTATTCAAAACCACCTCTCCTCCCATCTACCCTGCACCAGGGATGCCACACCTCAAAGACTTGCTAGAGGACATCAGGGTCCCACTCGGGGTCATCAAGCCTCTCGCAAAAGTTGACTGCCAGGTGATTGAACCATTGAAGACCTTTGAGGTGCCTAACCCCGGGGGACGGTCTACTATTTTCTATGTGGCTAATGAGCACCCGGTCAGAGGGGACAATGATTGTAAACTCCCTGAGGAACTGCATGACCCACTCGTCCCGATCACGGGGCTGCCTGACATAACCAGCCGTGTAGCCAGAATGACCAAAAAACAAGGGATCCCCTTTTTCCAGCTCTCCAGTCGGAAGGACATGTTCAAAAAGATGTGGAACCCACCAAACCTAGACCGGAGATTGCTGCAAATCACCCGACACCCGGGATTAGGTTTCTCGTTAGAAAATTCCTACGAAGCCGATGTTATATCGGTCTCGGCTCCGAACGGCAACAGTCTCACAGGCGTCGTAGGCCCGCAAGAGGTCGAAGGTCGCCAACACCTTAAGCCTTCAGCTGATGAAGAATAGGATGAAGAGGTATTCCTATGGAATCCACCTCCCTGCAGGAACAAGGAAAAGACCCTGTCCTCCTCTGAGGGACCGGCCCCGGATGATTACAACAGAGGACCGCCGTTGCCTTTGTCTGATACTGATGCAAAAGACAAAGAAGCAAGCCGGACCCCGGGCCTCCCTCAGTGCGACTCCGCCCTGTTTGCCCTATGCTATCAGCAGCAGCGAGAAATCGAGATGCTGAAGGCTCGGCTGGCCGAAGTGACCGCACTCGTGTCCGACTTGATCTGGGGCATCTTCCACCAACAGAATATAGGCAGGCACCTACCCCCGAGCACCACCCCGAACATCCCTATGTACTGGAGAAAGGAGGCCAAAGGCGCAACTGTTTCCCCAGTCAGATGGCCAGCCGATCGGAATCCTACATTACAAGAGAGAATGCGGAGGCCCTACTCCTTCCCGAGGAATAAGACCCGAGGGATCTTTGAATGGGCTTGCTATTATGGCAAAGTCACCCTCCCAAGGTCCAAGAGGCCGCAAGATGCTCGTAGAAGTGGTGACCCTTTGTTCTGCCCTTATCACCAAATACTAGGCCACCCCATCGAAGACTGCTACGTCTTCAAGGATATTGCTCAGGATCTGATTGAGACGGATGAGCTCAGAATGGGGGACTATATAGTGGCTCCGTCACGCCCCCACGTGACAGAAAATCACGACAGAGGCATCCACATGGTGTCGGTTCAGTACCAGAGTTTTGAAGATGCAGCTGAGAACCAACCCCCGGTGGGGCAATCAATTACTCCAGCCCCTGCCAAAGCTGTCTATGACAAATACCAAGAAGACTTCGGAGAGCTTCTTTGCTTCTCCGCGTAGGAGGATCCCTTGAAGTCACAGCCCACAAGCCTGGAACAGGGGAATAACAGCAAAAGCCTCATTGCCCGACAGGGTGGAGCCAGGCGACACTTACGGAGTCCTTGAGGCGGAAGATGGTGAAGGTCAGGATTTCGTCGACTTATTGCCGGCACCGCCGAAAATTGAAGATGGCGATCAGGCCATAGTAGATGAACTTATCGAAATTAACCTGGGCACGGAAGGCGACCCCAGGCTGACCTTTCTAAGTGCCCTTCTTCCTCTACAGGAGAGGGAACAGTATATCAAGTTGCTGCAAGAGTTTCAGGACTATTTTGCCTGGAACTATAAGAAGATGCCGGGCCTGAGCCCCGGCGTGACCCAACATATTCTGGCCATTGACCCCAAGGTGGAACTAGTGAAGCAGTCTCCCCGGCGCATGAGGCCGGAGCTGATAAACCAAATTTGCAAAGAAGTCGACAAGCTCATAGAGGTTGATTTTGTAGCTGAAAACCAATATACCACCTGGTTGGGCAACATTGTGCCGGTGAAGAAGAAGAACGGACAGATCAGGATTTGCGTGGACTTCCGTGACCTGAATAGAGCCTGCCCAAAAGATGACTTCCCGGTGCCCATCACTGAAGTCATGATTGATGCAACCACTGGCCATGAGGCCCTGTCCTTCATGGACGGATCGTCCGGCTATAACCAAATCTGGATAGCCGAGCACGACCGAATTCACACGGCCTTTCGGTCGCCCAAAGGAATATTCCATTACAAAAGAATGCCTTTCGGCCTCAAGAACGCCGGCGCTACCTACCAGCGGGCGATGACCAAAATATTCGACGAGCTGCTATACAACAAAGTCGAATGCTACATTGATGACTTGGTCATCAAGACAAAGAAAAAGGAAGATCACCTGAAGGACCTTAGAGTCATCTTCGAGAGACTCCGGCAGTATGAGCTGAAAATGAACCCGATGAAGTGTGCCTTTGGCGTCTCCAGCGGGAAGTTCCTCGGCTTCATTGTCCGATATAGAGGGATCGAGATCGACCCCTTTAAAATAAAAGTCATTCAAGAGTTGCCTTCTCCGAAGGACCTGGGAGAGCTAAGATCCCTGCAGGGCCGGCTGGCCTACATCTGAAGATTTATTTCCAATTTGTCAGGGCGTTGTCAGCCATTCCACAAATTGATGATGAAGAATGCACCTTTTGACTGGAACCAGGAATGCCAAAAGGCCTTCGATCAGCTGAATGACTACTTAAGGACCCCGCCTGTGCTAGGGGCACCTGCCAAGGGGAGGCCGCTTATTCTATACATAGCCGCCACCGAATGTTCACTGGGGGCAATGCTCGCCCAGAACAACGACGAGGGAAAAGAACAGGCTCTCTACTATCTTAGCCGAAGGCTAGTGGGGGCAAAAGTAAAATACACCCCGATTGAGAAGGTCTGTCTCGCCTTGGTCTTCGCAGTCAAGAAGCTGAGGCATTACATGCTCTCCCATGAAGTGAGCCTGATCTCCAAGCCCGACCCAGTTAAACACATTCTCTCCCAGCCAGTCCTGAAGGGGCGTCTCGGCAAGTGGGCCATGCTGCTAATGGAATTTGATATCACCTACGTGCCGCAGAAGGCCGTCAAGGGTCAAGCCGTGGCTGAATTCTTTGCGGCACATCCTGTGTCTGAAGATTCCCCATTGGCCACAGAGCTGCCTGAAGATGAAACACTGGAGGTGGACCAAGTCCAGCAGATCGCTTGGCAGCTGCACTTTGATGGAGCTTCGAGAACAGAAACAACCCCGTCCGGACATACGAAAGTACGGGCAGGGGCCGGCATCGACCTCAAATCCCCCGAGGGAGAAATGTTGCATACATCTTGCTCTATCAATAAACCTTGCACAAATAATGAGGCATAGTATGAAGCTCTGATTATTAGTCTCCAAGTCGCGTTGCAAATGGAGATTAGAATGCTGCAAGTATTTGGCGATTCGTTACTAGTCGTCAAGCAAGTCCAGGGGCAGTTTGATGTCTGAAAACTTGAGCTGCTCCCTTGCCGTGCTAAAGCGAAGCGGCTCATGGAACAATTCTACCTTATTGAGATAGGCCATGTTGCCAGGGGAGAAAATGCACAAGCCGATGCACTGGCAAAGCTGGCAAGCTCATTAACAGTCCCCCCTGATGGATCTCTTATCATCCGGGTGGTGAATCAGCGCCAGGTGCCTAGCATGATAGAAGAACCAGAAGAAGAAGAACTGGAGGTCACTACAGCAGAAGCCGTCAAACTACCTGACTGGAGGGATTCCCTCATGCAATGGTTTAAATACCAGCAATTGCCCAAGCAGAGAGAAGAAAAGATCAAGCTGATCAGAACAAAGGACTCTTACGAGGTCCGGAACAGGATCCTATTCCGAATCATGGTAGATGTCAAACGGAAAGTGCTCTTGCGATGCCTATCTACGGAAGAAGCTTGGAGGGTCATGAAGGAAGTCCACACCGGAACAGCAAGTGCACATCAGGCGGGACCAAAGATGAAAATTGAAATAAAGAAGCTTGGCTACTACTGGCCAACCATGTTTGATGATTGCTGCAAGTACGCCAAGTCTTGCCAGAAATGCCAGGAGCATGCCACAGTACCCAGGAGGCCACCCGTGCCTCTACATTCGACATTGCCTAGCTGGCCGTTCGCCCAGTGGGGAACAGACGTCGTAGGCCCACTACCCGCGTCATCCGCCAGGTGCAAATACATTTTGGCGGCAACTGATTACTTCTCCCGCTGGGCGGAAGCCGTTGCTTTGAGAGAAGTGACTGGGGAGATCGTCGCCAGATTCGTCCGGCGCAATATCATATTCTGATTTGGCACGTCAAACCGAATCATCTCAGATAATGGAAGCCACTTCCGCAACCAGAAAGTCTACCGGCTGGCAGAGAAGTACAAGATCGACTGGAGGACGTCAACCCCCTACAACTCGCAAGCCAATGGTTTGGCTGAAGCTTTCAACAAAACTCTTTGTACTCTCCTTTCCAAAATTGTTAATTCTAACAAGAGGGACTGGGAAGAGAAAATGTATGAGGCCCTGTGGGCATATCTGTAATGCCCTGGATCCTTGGTAGGTCTTGCTGGATCTTCATTGGATCTTCTGGATTAGTTTCGGTGAGTTTCGGTTCGCTTTGGTGGCTTCCGAGTTGAGTTCTACGATCCGTGTGGATTTTTCTCTCGTACTAGTTACGGAACCCTACGGTGAGTTTACTTGTCAGTTCCTCGACTTGTGAATGCTGCAGCGACGATGTACTCTTCGAGCCGGTCGTTTCGACTATTTTTGCGTATTTTTCGGAGATAGGGCCAGAAATCGGATTTTTCAGAAATTAGGAAAATTCCTAATTTCTTTTCCTTTTTCTTTCCTTTTCCTCTCTCCTCCCATCTCATTTCACCGCCGCCGTCTCTCTCTCCCGTTTCTCTCCCGTTTCGCCTTCCTCGGCTCCGACTGCAGACGGAGGACCTAGAGGCACGTGTTGGAGATGCTGTGGAGCTGGCTGGGTGTGCGACGGAACGAGGATCGGAATGGTTTTGGCACGATCCCGAACGGTGGATTCAAAGCCGGTGTTTGAGCTCGCGACGTGATTTTCGACGCGGTTTAGTCCCTTCGGGGCACGGATTCTTCGGTGGAGGTAGGGTGATGGTTCCTCACTTCTTCCTCTCCGTTTTCCCTACCATTGCACGTCGTTTGGCGCGGAAACGGTCGAGTTTGGGCTTGTTTAGCCTAAATTGTGATTTTTGGGTTTTGTAGGGTTCGCCGAAAAATGGCAACCATTTGTAGCTCGGTTAGTGTTGAACTGACCGTGGGGATGTTAGGATCCCATCCATGCTTGTTTTGTGTTGATTGGTCATCATTCGAGGCCGGTAGGAGTCCGGGAACCTCGTTGACTCGTTTTGGGTTGATTCGTTGGAATCACCCCGATCTTGCGTTTTGATGCTTGCATGTGGGCTTTTTAGCCTCCTTATGTAGTTTTTCATCGTTGAGGGTTGTTTCCCCTGCGCTTCGGCGTGAATGGGGCGTGGAATGGGCCGATTTGGCCAACCCTTCGTTTTCCTGCCATAATTGGTGTGGCGGTCGTTCCAGGGACCGTTACATGCCCTGACGGCCCCACGACTGACCGTTACAGCGTCTGGGTTGATTTGAGTTCTTTGGGGTTTTGAGAGTGTGACGGCCCAGGGGTGGCGCGTCACATCTCTCTGACGCGTCCCGTGAGACGCGTTACGTCTATTTTGTCGTTTTATGTTTGGGTTAAGTCGGTTTCTCTGATGCGCTTGCCCCTGTGTGTCAGGTGAGTGTAACATGCCTACCCCAGGCCGTTACATTCTGGTTGACTGACGTTGACCTTTTGAGGCGGTTCCCCTGGTGCGCCTGCCCTAGCGCGTCAGGTGTGCGTAACGCGCCTGCCCCAGGCCGTTACGTTCTGTTTGACCGTGTTTGACCGAGTGTGTTGGTTCGCCTAACGGCCGTGCTCCCGTGCGTTAGGTGTGTGTAACGTGCCTGTCCCAGGCCGTTACATGCTGTTTTGGCTGAGTTGGGGTGGTTGCGTCGTTGTCTCTAACGGCCTCGTCCCCGTGCATTAGGCGGTTGTAACGCGTCCGGTCGGGACCGTTACATGCCTCTTAGCCAGTTGTTGTTCTGGGTTTTGTTGGCCCTGACGCGCTTGTCCTAGCGCGTTAGGTGGCTGTAACGCGCCTGGTCTAGCGCGTTACATGCTCCGAGTGTGTTTTGAGTTTGAGGGTTGGTGGCCCTGACGGCCCCGGTCGGGCGCGTCAGGCTGGTGTAACGCGCTCGGTGCTGGCCGTTACGTGCCTTTGTGTTTTTGTAGTTGGTTAGGGCGGTGTGTGTGACGGCCTGTTCCCCGACCGTCACGTTGGATGTAACGGCCTAGCGTTAGACCGTCACATTCATGTAGCGGTCTAAGGGTGGTGCGTTACATGCCTTGTGCTCCGATTTCCGTGATTCCAGTTTCTGCTTGTCTTGGCTTGGCCTTGTGGTCTACCCGTTGTCCCGTGGATGTCTCCTGACGTCCTATGAGGGCTAGGACTACGTTGTAAGGTATCCAGGAGTCTTCTTGCTTGTGGTAGGATTCTCTATCCTACTCTTGTGTGTGTCTTTGGTTGGGTTCCGGTCAACCCGGGGTGACCCAGCGGTTGACGGGCGACCTTGCGTGTGGGTGTCTTGGCGGTTTTGTCCAGTCCGAGACACTAGTTCTGGATGCCTCGAGGTATCATCTTACCTTGGGTTGCGTGTCTAGGTGTGCTGAGGGTCTTCATTGTTCCCTCAGGTCTCCGTGAGTTGTTTTCTATGGAATGTCGTTTCTTGTGGCTTAGGATTAGACCGATTGGCGGCTTATTCCGCTGGTTGTGACGATCTTGCCTTTGAGTCGTTCGACTCGGGATCGTTACGTGGTAGGTCTAGTTGCCTGGTCCTGAGTCGGTTGGCAGTGGTTGTACTGCCAGTGGTGCTTCGTAGTACGTGTGACAGGGCTTCTGTAGACTGTCTGTACTCTAGCACTTGTGTTTTGCAGTCCGTGCCTTGTGAACCTCCACTAGTCGTAGCCTGTGACGTAGGCTTTTTAGTACGTCACCCACCGGGAGTGGTGGACGGGCAGTTTCCCGTTACACAGTTTTTAAGCTAGTTCCGTGGGCCCCGGCCAACGGTAGCGTCCTACCGAGGGGAATACTAGCTAGAGGCCTGGCCTAGGTAGTGGTCAGTGTGTGCACACGTGGTCAGGGACTGAGGACTTGCGTTGACGGGCGTGACCCTGACTAGTCACTAGCAGCGTGGTACTGCGGTCTTGTGTCCGTGAGGTGCCGTTTTTCCTTGGAACGTCGTTGTTCCTTGGACCTGGTTCTTGGTGTGTCTAGTCTCCTCCGTGCTGCACACGGTTTGGTAGATGTGACACTTGTGGCGCAGTGTAAGACGTCAGTGGACGCATCTGACTGTTCTTCTAGTGTGAGGGTACTCCTATCACTTGACCGGTGACTCTCGCGTTTCTCGGAGCCGGTGTTCTCCTTTCCGTGTCGGCTAGTCTTGGCCTTGCCCAAGATTTGCTTCCCTGGCTGTGTGGTTTGTTCTTGGCTGTGTCCAAGATGAGCCTGGGGTTGCGTACACGATGTTCCAATCGTGTAGACCGTTGTGGTTGTTTTATCTGTCCTTGTAGGTCTTTGTTTTGGACCTGGTGTCGGGTCGATAGATCGGTAACTTCTGACTTTGCTGGATCAGAGTCGCCCTTCTATTGTTGCTTGGAGTAGTTTGGGGTGCCGAGGTTAGTTCGGCCGCCGCTTCTGGCGCGGGTTCTCCCCCTTTCTTGCTTGCTCCCTACTCCTACTTCCCGTCTGTTACTACTGCCTGTAGCGTAGTTTTATAGCTTTGTAGTGTAGCTTTTCCTGCTTTGCTACACCTGCTGTTTTGTTATTTTTGTTGTTCCGTGTTACTGCGTATTTTTCAGTGGGGATCCGCGTGACCCCTACTGAGCCAGTGACACGTGGCTCACCCCTACTCTTTCAGGTGGGGTGACGTTGTTCGTTTGCTTCCGCGTGGTTCCTGGAGTGTGCGTGCTCGTTGCGTGCCGTTGCTGCCAGCTGGTACCTGTGTCGGGCTTCTCCCGACCTTTTGGTATGTCTTTCCTTTCTGTCGACTGTACTGTGCTAGACTTGTTGTCTTTAGCTTTGGACTGACTCTGGGATATTATTGTTAATTTGAACAGTTAATTAAAAAGTAATTTTATTTCTGCTACTTTAGCAAACCTATCTAATGAAATTTAATTGCTTACTATACTATCTCTGTGGCTTCAATGTACTCTACACGTGCCTTTTTCCCTTTGGAGCTTTCCCGCTCTTGGGAGGCCTCGCGGGTTCCATGCGGTATCACGCGTATCCGGTAGTCCTACCGGGTATGCCGGGTATCCAGAATCCAGGTCGCTACAGCATCGAACTGTATACAAAACTCCAACGGGTTGTTCACCCTTCTCTTTAGTATATGGCTCAGAGGCACTCGTCCCCATTGAGCAGGAAATACCCTCCCTCCGGGTCGCAATCCAACATGGGTTAGTCCAAGAAGAGCAAACAAATGTCGAGCGAAGGCTCGAAGAGCTCTCCAACCTGGAGGGGAAGCGGCTCCGAGCCCAGCAGAACATCCAGGTCTATCAGGCCTGCATAGCTCGCGCCTTCGACAAGCTCGTCAAGGAGCGAGAATTCAAGAAGGGTGACCTCGTTATGGTCAAAAGGAGGGAAGTCATGGCTTCCAACCCGAAGGGCAAGCTGAATGAGAATTGGCTGGGGCCCTATGTGATCTGTTGAGTCTCCTCGAATGATTTTGATGATAACAAAACTCAGGGTTATGATTTCATCGTCGTCCGTGTTATTGGTTTCAAGCACGAGCAAAGGAGGCTAATGCATAAATGTCTTCCCATGGAGTTATACTGAGTTATCTAAATCCTTAACTTTGTAATGCATGAAACGATCTTTCATCTAATGACATTTATGCTCTGATATTTCTTACTGGGCTAACAACTTATTTCTGCAGGACAGGACCATTTCAGTCAACTAGTTCTCAAAGATAGGTCGACCAGTTTTTCCAGAATTGAAGATTTCTCAATGTTATAGGTTCAGGTCGACCGCCCCCAGATTTTAGGTCGATCGGTTTTCCCAGAACCCAAGAGATCAACGGTTTACAGGTTTAGGTCGACCGCCCCTGCCATTCAGGTCGACCAGTTTTGCCAGAATCAAAAAGTCCTATCGGTTACAGGTTTAGGTCAACCGACCCCCTGGTTCCGGTCAACCGGTAGCCTCGAAAGCCCCCTTTGTTGACTTGTTTCACCAAGCTCGAGTGAAGTCTACTCCCCCAATTGTTTAAGGTAAAGCCCAGCTTTCAAGGAGTGAATTGTGGATCTGGTTTGGCACTTGTCCCAGGCCCTTCCTAGATCTATAAAAGATCTCATTCAAGGGGCAAGAGAACCCCAATGCTGAAGTGATAGAACAAGAGGAGAGTGCCTGCATTGTTCTCGTGAACAGTGATCCGAGGGAATCCTTCATCAAAGATCAGAGGTGTTCAAGTTCGAATCTTCATCCAAATCAAGCATAGATCAAGATCAGAGGAAGCTGCATCCTGAATCTTCGTCATTCATTAAGGGGGAGCTGTCTTGTGTTCTTACTCCTTGTTATTCATTCTCAATTTGTGCTCAAACTGGTTTTTGCCTTCTTGCCTTTTTACAATCCCTTGTGTGTGTGGATCCTCATAGATCCGTGTTCGTGTGTACATCTTTTAGTGTTTTTCTCTTTCGTGTGTGTGTGTGTGTGTGGTTCAGCATCCTTGTAAGGGTTTTACATCCTTCACGTGTGTTTGTGTGTGTGGTGTTGATCTTGTAATCCTATACAAGATAGTGTGTGGTTCCTCACCTTGTGAGGGGTGGACGTAGGTTGCTGCTGTTGCATCCGAACCACCTTAAAATTGTTGTCCCTTGTATGGTTTGATCCCTCTCTTCTATCTCCATTCTACTCTACTTCGCTAGCATTGTGTGTGCATCAGACGCTTGCTCGAATCTTGGTTCATCAATCTGTCTGCGAATATCATGTGGTATATCGAAAGGTATCCTCTGACTGATGTGGTCAGTCTCATCAGAAGGAATATATCTTGCGTGAGAGAATCCTTGGATTCCTGAACTCCGCCTGGTACCAAAGAACCTCTGGATAAGACTGTTGGTGCTAGCTTCAAATCTGTTCTTCGACTGACCCCTTTGTGTTTGTAGCCCTCACCGTGTGAGTGTTTTTAAATCAGAAAATAGTTTTCATAGTTTCTATAATTACCCAATTCACCCCCCTCTTGGGTGTCATTGATCGTGGGACTTCAATTGGTATCAGAGCCAAGGCTCTTTTTTCCTTCTAGATCTAACGATCTTGAGTAAGATCCGGATCAATGGCTAACAAGGAATGATCTCCGAGGGTCACTCCATCAGCCGCCCTCCTTTTTTTGACGGTTCGAACTACTCGTACTGGAAAAATAGAATGCATGTCTTCTTGAGAGCTCAAGAGTACGAAGTGTGGAGAGTTGTGGACAAGGGTCCTTACAAACTCGGGGCTGATGAAGAAAAATGGACCCCCGAAGAAATTAAGAAAAGCACTGTTAACTTTAATGCCATGAATATTATGCAGTGTGCGATACATCCTAATGAGTTCTCTCGTATATCAATGTGTAGCTCAGCCAAAGAGATGTGGGATAAACTGCGACTAATTTATGAAGGAACCTCGGAGGTCAAAGAGACAAAGGCCAATCTGCTCGTAAGCGATTACGAGCTATTCAAAATGAAGCCGAAGGAAACTATCTCAGAAATGTTCGCAAGGCTAACTGAGATCACAAATGGCCTCAAAAGCCTTGGGAAAGATTACACCAACTCTGAGCTCATAGGGAAAGTCTTGAGATCCCTCCCTCCAGCGTGGCACACAAAGGCTACCGTCATTGAAGACTCAAAAAATCTGTCCACACTCACGCTCGATGAACTCATAGGGTCACTCATGACCTATGAGATAAATATGAAAAGGACAGCCGAAGAAGATATCAAGAAGAAAAAGGTGATTGGATTGAAAGCTCATCAACCCAATGACGATTCTCAAGAAGAAGAAACCAGCGATGGAAGCAACGAAGAAGAAGAACTTGCAATGATCACCCGACAAGTGAGAAGATTTCTAAAGAAGAAAAGGAATTTTCAGGGAAATTTCAGGAAGGGGCAAAGGAAGCCCACTCAACCTAAAGGTGAGTCGAGCAAACCAAACAGCATCATATGCTACGAATGCAAGAAGCCTGGGCACATGAGAGGTGAGTGCCCAGATCTGAAAAAGAAATTCAAGAAGGACATCTTCAAGAAACCCAAGGCCATGGTCGCCACGTGGAGCGATGAGGAAGATGAACCATCCGATGAGGAGATTCAAGAACTGGTGGGAAGCCTATGTCTTATGGCACACGGAGATGAATCTCCGGAGGTAAACTCTGACTCTGACTTCATTTCAAATGAACAATGGGAATCTGAATATGAGAAACTTTACTTGAAATATAAAAAAATCAGGTCTGAAAATAAAGATCTAAAAAAAAAAGGTTGATGAGGACATTTTCGCTAGATTTGAGAAATTGGAACAAGAATGGTTCGAGCTAACTGAAGAAAAAGAAAACCTGTTGCAAATCATTTCAGACAGTGAAAAAACCAAAGAAGAGATGGCATGCAAAATGGCTGAGATTGAAAAAGTGTGCGAAACATTAAAAAGGGAAGGAGAAATTCTGAGGTTCGCAAATTCAGAACTTGAGAAGAAAAATGGGATCTTGAGTGAGGAAGCGGTTGAACTCCAGTCCACTTTGACTAGGTTCGTCAAAGGAAAACAAAACCTGGACAACTTGTTGGGGGTTAAGGCTAACTTCCAAAAGGAAGGTTTGGGATACACTCCTGAAAACAAAAAATCTTTTGAGCATAAGATTACCACATCATTTGTGCATGAGAACAACCACGTCTCATCTTCCAACACACAATCCAAACGTGTGCAATCCAAATCACCAAAACCTCAAAGGAAATTTGCTCCAGTCAACTGCTATCACTGTGGTAGATTTGGTCATACCATTGCAAACTGTTGGGTCAGGCAAAACTTGTCAAGGAATCACACTTTTAGGGCCAAGAAAACATATGCACAGAATGAGACTAACTCTTATGGACCCAAACTAGTTTGGGTACCTAAAACAATCGCATGAGAATCTTCGTTCTTGTAAATATGTCTTGAAGCTAGGGGGAGCAAGTGGTACCTAGACAGCGGTTGTTCAAGGCATATGACAGGGGACAAGGAAGTGTTCTCATCATTGCAGGATAAGGATGGAGGCTCTGTGGTCTTTGGAGGCAAAGACAAAGGTAAGATCATCGGGATCGGCAACATAGGTAAGAATTCTGAAATTCTCATTGAAGATGTGCTTTTGGTGAAAGGTCTAAATCACAACCTGTTAAGCATTAGTCAACTGTGCGATAAAGGCTTTAAAATTATTTTTGATGAAACCCACTGCATTGTCATGAACAAAAGCGCTCAGGAAATAAAATTCATTGGAAATAGAAATAACAATGTCTACACTGTTGATATTGATAATGTTTCTTGTGATGATTTGTGTCTGTTAGCAAACAATCATGAAAATGCTTGGTTATGGCACCGAAGATTGGGTCATGCTAGTTTTGGAGTAATCTCCAAGTTGTCTAGACATGATTTAGTGAACGGATTGCCCAAATTAAAATTTGAAAGTGATCGAGTCTGTGAAGCTTGCACAAAAGGCAAGCAAACACGAATCTCCTTCAAAAATAAGAATATTGTTTCCTCTGCTAGACCCCTGGAATTGTTGCATCTTGATCTTTTTGGTCCAACTAGGACTTCCAGCCTAGGAGGAAAATCTTATGGTTTTGTGATTGTTGATGACTATTCCAGATTTACATGGGTGCTCTTCTTGGCCAATAAAAATGATGCCGTGGCGGAATTTCAAGTCTTTTGCAAGAAAGTTCAGAATGATAAAGGTTATCCTATCACTATCATTCAGAGTGATCAGGGTGGTGAGTTTGAGAATCAAGAATTCAGTGAGCGCTGCGAAGAGCAGGGGTACACACATAACTTTTCCTCACCAAGGACGCCTCAACAGAATGGAGTTGTAGAGAGGAAAAATAGAACGTTGATAGACATGACACGTACCATGTTAAGTGAAAACTCTCTACCAAAATACTTTTGGGCTGAGGCAGTAAGTATGGCATGCTACATCATCAACAGAGCTATGGTAAGGCCTATCCTAAAGAAAACTCCCTACGAGCTATATAAGGGTAAGAAACCAAATATTTCCCATCTCAAACCCTTTGGATGCTCGTGCTTCATTCTGAATAATGGTAAGTCTAATTTAGGGAAGTTTGATGAGAAAAGCGACAAGGGAATATTCTTAGGATATGCACTGAATTCTAGAGCCTATCGAGTTTTTAATAAACAGACTTTAGTTGTTGAAGAAAGTCCTCATGTGATTTTTGATGAATCTGAACCAAAACTGACAAACCAATCAGTCCAACTTGTGGATACAGGAGAAGTCTTTAAAAGCTCAACAATTGTTGGAACACCAAAAGCTAAAGATGAACCTAAGGAAGAAGTGTCCAGCAGGGGTGAAGAAAGTGAAGATCCTTCAATCAGGGCATTGCAAGAGCAGCAAGTACAGCACCCCGACCTTCCAAGTACCTCTACATTTTTAAAGGATCATCCGGCCGGAAACGTCATCGGTAATCCTCAAGATGGAGTAAGAACCAGAGCCTCATTGAGGCAAGTAGAAGAAGAAGATTTGATAGCTCTTATCTCACAGGAAGAACCGAAAGACATCATTGATGCCTTACGAAACGAATCCTGGATTCAAGCCATGCATGAAGAGCTGCATCAGTTTGAGAGAAACGAAGTGTGGACACTTGTACCCCGTCCCAGAGATCAACCTGTGATAGGGACTCGGTGGGTCTTTAGAAACAAACTGAATGATACAGGTGTGGTCGTCCGAAATAAGGCACGGCTCGTGGCCAAAGGATACAGCCAGGAAATGGGAATTGATTTTGATGAGTCCTTTGCCCCAGTGGCTAGACTAGAAGCAGTTCGGATTTTACTGTCTTTTGCATGCTCATTAAACTTCAAACTGTTTCAGATGGATGTTAAATCTGCCTTTCTTAACGGGTTCATCAAGGAGGATGTTTTTGTAGAACAACCTCCAGGATTTGAAGATTCCAAGCACCCACGACATGTGTACAAGCTCTAGAAGGCATTGTACGGGCTTAAGCAGGCACCAAGGGCATGGTATGAAAGACTCACTTCATTCCTGAATCAAAATGGATTCAAAAGAGGTAATGTTGACCAAACACTCTTCACTAAAAAATCAGGTAAAGAAATATTGGTGGTTCAAGTGTATGTTGATGACATAATTTTTGGAGCCACTAACAACGGCTTGTGTGATGAATTTGCAAGAATGATGCAGGGCGAGTTTGAAATGAGTCTAATGGGTGAACTAACATTCTTTCTTGGACTGCAGGTGAAGCAAACGTCCGAAGGGATTTTCATAAACCAAGCCAAATACACGATGGAGCTGCTGAAGAAATTTGGGATGGCAGAAGCAAAACCCATGTCAACTCCGATGGCCACAACCACCAAGTTGGACAAAAATGAAAATGGTAAACCAGTCGATCCCACACTATACCGAGGTATGATCGGATCACTACTATATTTAACAGCATGCCGCCCAGATATTCAGTACAGTGTGTGCCTATGTGCTCGCTTTCAATCTTGCCCAAAGGAATCCATCTTATGGCTGTTAAGCGAATTTTTCGGTATCTTATTAGCACTCTAGACTTTGGCTTGTGGTTTCCAATCGGCAGTTCATATGACTTGATTGAATATACCGATGCCGATTATGCTGGTTGTATTGTCGATCGGAAAAGTACCAGTGGATACTGTCAATTTCTTGGCGGGTGCCTAGTTTCGTGGGCCTCCAAGAAACAACATTCAGTAGCCCTATCAACAGTCGAGGCTGAGTATGTAGCCGCCGGAAGTTGTGGAGCCCAAGTACTTTGGATCAAAAATCAATTGCTTGATTTGGATGTTGTAATAAACTGTGTTCCAATTTTATGTGACAACACTAGTGCTATCAGCTTGTCAAAAAATCCTGTTCAACACTCTAGGACCAAGCATATAGACATTCGTCATCACTTCTTAAGAGATCATGTAGGCAAGGGTGTCTTTGAGCTGCATTTTATTGATACCCATAACCAGCTGGCCGATATCTTCACCAAGCCATTAAACCAGGAGCAATTCAACAAGATTAGAAGGGAACTTGGCATGTGCAAGGGTGAGAGGATACACCTTTAAGTCTGCATTAGTATGAGTGATGCATATCAGGAACATTGAGGGTAGATAGTGAGTCATGCATCATCCTATTGTGTGTGTGTATTCTTTCCCGTATGATATTTTCCTGCCTGCGTGATTGTATATATTTTTATATACCCTTCCTTGAATTATTTCTAGAACCAATTACTCCTTGATCAATAAATGTGGACAAATGACCTGGGGTCACTGGGCAGCAACTGAGGGGGAGCCTTCAGACCAACCTCATTAGCTGATTCATTAGACGTCATCTTCGTTTCTTCCCCAAAAAATAAAAAACAAATTATTAAAAAAAATCAAAAAAAAGGGGATTTTATACCTTCTAGTACAAGGAGTTCACTTGAGGCAGCAGCATTGGAGATCCTCTGGTTAACCTTCCCCTTATCCTGAGCTTTTGGGGGGTAATCGACCATTCCGGTCGACCGGCCCACCAGTTCCGGTCGACCGAAACCGGCGAACTGGTCCAACCGGGATCCGACCGCCCTTCTTCTTAAAGGGCCCTCACCCCCTTTCTTCTCATTCTATCCCTCCTATCTTCCTTCCAACACCTCTTCTAAACCCTAGACCACACACCCTCTCTTCCACTAGCCTAAATCTCCATCCCTCCTCCATCCGTACTCACTCCGGCGGATCTGTCATACTTCCGGGACGCCTTCTTCACTGTCGTCCGTGCTGCCGTAACCCTCTCTCCCTGACTCCAGAGCTTGGGAAGTAACTTCCAGGGATTCAAGAGTGCTCCATTCGTCCATCCCCATACCAAGGGCCGAACACCTTCTCTTCGAAGGGTTTCACAGTCGGATTTCTAGCCGACGATGCCGCCCCGACGGAGTTCTCGGCGTTCCAATCTAGGGGAAGCCAGCGGCCAGAGATGGGAGGCCCCAGCTCATCCACAAAGGGCACCGGAACCACGTCCAGCAGTCCGTCTGCCTCCTCGACCCATCATCAACCCTCGCCTGGTTAACTTTCAGGAGGTGACTGAGCTTTTGCCAGATTTGTTTGCTCTCTTTGCCGTTCAGGATGGTTGGATAGACTTTGCATCCCGATATACTAGGTACTATCCGAACCTAGTCCAGGAATTTTATGGAAACTTGGTTGAGATAAATGGAGAACTGTATACTTTTGTTCAGGCCATGGAGATACATATTGCACATGAGCTTTTCCAACTTGCTTTGGGAGTCTCGGACTGGGGTGCCGACATATCGTGTGGGCATGATGAAATGCCATATACCTTCTTCCTCATGACAGGGTGTGATTTTGTTCAAGGTGTAAGTAATCACCTTCAATTGAACGCCAACTACTTCCCACCGCTGCAGCGCATTCTACATCACATGATCACCACCTTGATTTATCCTAAAAGTGGCAGTCGAAATGAAGTCACAGCAGTCCATAAGTTCCTCTTTTACCATATCATGAATGCGAATTTAGTGAATATGGGTTGACTCATGACACATTTGATCAGTTCTTGCCGCACCAACTTGAGCCGGTCCTTACCCTATGCTACACAGTTGACAGGTGTTTTTCTCTATGCTGGGATAGACTTGACAAACGAAAGATCACTCCAAGTTCGACAGGATGATATCTATAATGAACACAATATTTTCTTCGATCTTGGATACTACTGGGGTGATGATGGTGAGCTTACTAGAGATGTTCCCACATATGTCGCACAGCTTGCTCTAGCTGCAGTTCCACCGTTACAGCCGGACCAGCTGGACCTTGGGGATGCACCCCCTCCAGTTCAGGCGGAGGATCAGCCTCCCGTGCAGGCAGCGGACCCTGAGATGCCACCTCCTCCACAATTTTTTCAAGGGGAGTCCTCCACTCCGGGTGTTGGTCCTCCCACTAGGGTGGACTATGAGGCTCTTGAGGGTCGTGTCTTAGGCTTGGAATCTCGGATTCACTCATCCCTTGACCGGATGGACACATTCATGGGCACTATGACTGAACGAATGGATGGTGTTTCCCTTGCTCTGGATGACATCTCTACCCACTTGGCCAACCTTTTTGCCAGTCACCATGATAACCGTGAAGCATTTCGGATTACCAATCAATCCCTTCTTCACATGCGTCAATAGTTATCTCATTATGATGACCTTCTCCATGGCATTTCTGATCGTCTGCCTCGTGCTCCTGCTGCTAGTGATGGCGTCGGTGCTTCGGGTGATGATGCTGCTGAGGGGACGCCTGAACACCCTACTTCTTAGCTGTCCCTGTGTCCCCACTGTGTCGTTCATGTCCACGTGTTCTGTATCCCACTCCCCATTTTGTTGATTCCAAAGGGGGAGAAGTAGCTACTACCTTGTCTATCTATCTATCTTATGTCTGCTGTATGCCTGTGTGTTTGTATGTTTTGTGTGCCTTTTGGCACTGGGTTCGTTTGCATTTTGTGAGTCTTGTGTCCTTGCATTTGCATTTAGGACTTGCATTTGCACCTTGTCATGTACTCCAACCTTGAAATGAAACAATGCCAGGCACTTGATGTTGTTATCTATTTTGGTCACTTCTCTTATCTTTTATTTCATCTCCAACATCGAGCGTATATGAATGGTTGGAATGGTTTTGGTTGGATTGTTTGGGGTGATTTTTGCTTGAAGAATTCTATCCACCCCTGACACGCTTTTATTCTTGTTTTGTCATCATCAAAAAGGGGGAGATTGTTGAGTCTCCTCGAATGATTTTGATGATAACAAAACTCAGGGTTATGATTTCATCATCGTCCGTGTTATTGGTTTCAAGCACGAGCAAAGGAGGCTAATGCATAAATGTCTTCCCATGGAGTTATACTGAGTTATCTAAATCCTTAACTCCGTAATGCATGAAGCGATCTTTCATCTAATGACATTTATGCTCTGATATTTCTTACTGGGCTAACAACTTATTTCTGCAGGACAGGACCATTTCAGTCAACCAGTTCTCAAAGATAGGTCGACCAGTTTTTCCAGAATTGAAGATTTCTCAATGTTATAGGTTTAGGTCGACCGCCCCCGGATTTTACGTCGACCGGTTTTCCCAGAACCCAAGAGATCAACGGTTTACAGGTTTAAGTCGACCGCCCCTGCCATTCAGGTCGACCGGTTTTGCCAGAATCAAAAAGTCCTATCGGTTACAGGTTTAGGTCGACCGGCCCCCTGGTTCCGATCAACCGGTAGCCTCGAAAGCCCCCTTTGTTGACTTGTTTGTCCAAGCTCGAGTGAAGTCTATCTCTCCCAATTGTTTAAGGTAAAGTCCAACTTTCAAGGAGTGAATTGTGGATCTGGTCTGGCACTTGTCCCAGGCCCTTCCTAGATCTATAAAAGATCTCATTCAAGGGGCAAGAGAACCCCAATGCTGAAGTGATAGAACAAGAGGAGAGTGCCTGCACTGTTCACGTGAACAGTGATCCGAGGGAATCCTTCATCAAAGATCAGAGGTGTTCAAGTTCGAATCTTCATCCAAATCAAGCATAGATCAAGATCAGAGGAAGCTGCATCCTGAATCTTCATCATTCATTAAGGGGGAGCTGTCTTGTGTTCTTACTCATTGTTATTCATTCTCAATTTATGCTCAAAGTGGTTTTTGCCTTCTTGCCTTTTTGCAATCCCTTGTGTGTAAGGATCCTCATAGATCCGTGTTCGTGTGTACATCTTTTAGTGTTTTTCTCTTTCGTGTGTGTGTGTGTGTGTGTGTGTGTGTGTGTGGTTCAGCATCCTTGTAAGGGTTTTACATTCTTCACGTGTGTTTGTGTGTGTGGTGTTGATCTTGTAATCCTATACAAGATAGTGTGTGGTTCCTCACCTTGTGAGGGGTGGACGTAGGTTGCGGCTGTTGCATCCGAACCACCTTAAAATTGTTGTCCCTTGTATGGTTTGATCCCTCTCTTCTATCTCCATTCTGCTCTACTTCGCTAGCATTGTGTGTGCATCGGACGCTTGCTCGAATCTTGGTTCATCAATCTGTCTGCGAATATCTTGTGGTATATCGAAAGGTATCCTCTGACTGATGTGGTCAGTCTCATCAGAAGGAATATATCTTGCGTGAGAGAATCCTTGGATTCCTGAACTCCGCCCGGTACCAAAGAACCTCTGGATAAGACTGTTGGTGCTAGCTTCAAATCTGTTCTTCGACTGACCCCTTTGTGTTTGTAGCCCTCACTGTGTTAGTGTTTTTAAATCGAAAAATAGTTTTCATAGTTTCTGTAATTACCCAATTCACCCCCCCTCTTGGGTGTCATTGATCGTGGGACTTCATGATCCAAAAAGTTTATGAAGGCGGAGCATATGTGATAGTCGATCATCGGGGGGAGGTCCAGTTTCCACCCCTTAATGGTAGGCATCTGAGGTTGTACCACGCTCCGATTCCCCCCTTTAATGAATAATACAGTCTCTCGCCCCACAGCGGGTGAATTTGCATTTCAATCGCTTGGATGGTTTGTCGTTATTCACCATGCACTTCAAAAAGGGAAAAGAGAAAGAAAAGCAAAAAAAGGAAAGAGAAAGAAGAGGAAAAGAAAAGGAAAGACAAAAAAGAGAAGAAAAGAAAGAGAAAGGAAAAGAAAAGAAAAGAAAAAAGGGAAAGAAAGAAAAAGACAAAAAAAGAAAAAAGAGAAAAAGAGAAGGAAAAGGAAAAGAAAAGGAAAAACGAAAGAGAAGGGAAGAAAGAAAAGGGGAGGGGGACTTAGCCCTTCTTTCAATAAACGAATCAACCCTGTCAGCCCTTGACATTCTTTCGGCACTGACGAAGAATACCCCAACCGGACTTTTCGCCCGGGATTGGGGAATCAACCCTTCTCCTTGCGTTGGCACCAGCCCGTACCAACGAATATTTCAATAAACGAATCAACCCTGTCAGCCCTTGACATTCTATCGGCACTGACGAAGAATACCCCGACTGGACCTTTCACCCGGGATTGGGGAATCAACCCTTCTCCTTACGTTGGCACCAGCCCGTACCAACGAATATTTCAATAAACGAATCAACCATGTCAGCCCTTGACATTCTGTCGGCACTGACGAAGAATATCCCAACCGGACCTTTCACCCGGGATTGGGAAATCAACCCTTCTCCTTGCGTTGGCACCAGCCCGTTCCAACGAATATTTCAATAAACGAATCAACCCTGTCAGCCCTTGACATTCTGTCGGCACTGGCAAAGTATACCCCTTCCGGACCTTTCGCCCGAGATTGGGGAATTAACCCTTCTCCATACGTTGGCACTCACCCATACCAACGAACATTTCAATAAGCGAATCAACCCTGTTAGCCCTTGACATTCTGTCGGCACTGACGAAGAATACCCCAATCGGACCTTTCGCCCGAGATCGGGGAATCAACCCTCCTCCTTGCGTTGGCACCCACCCGTACAAACGAACACACAAAGAGACAAATAAACCACACCTATCATCGACATTCTGTTGGCACAGATAAACAACCCTCTTTTGACCAAGACCTCCCGTCAGGGTCATTGAACGAACAAACTCTTCTCTCCGTCCCTTAGGGCGACGAACAACCCCTTTTGACCAAGACCTCCCGTCAGGGTCATTGAACCAACAAACTCTTCTCTCCGTCCCTTCGGGCGACGAACAACCCCTTTTGACCAAGACCTCTCGTCTGGGTCGTCGGATGAACAAACTCTTCTCTCCACCCTTCCAAGGTCAGATCAACCTAGTTGGGTCAAACATACCGGTGACATCAGTTGGATGAGTCGCTTGATGGACACGGTGGAGTGGTCCCCTCGTCCCTCCTCTGGAAGGGGTGAGCACTCTCCTGTGCTCCTCTGCGAACCTCACCGGGTCCTCCTCGGGAAGCTGTCAGTGTGGACTTGCGTCCCATCGCACAGCAAGAAAAGAAAAAGAGAAAAGGAAGGAAGAGACTGCACAACACCACACGCATACAAGAGACACATGGAATAATTGCATTATATTCTTTTCGAAAAGAATTACATTGGCCTCGAGGCATACCCTGGTGTTACATACAAAGAAAGGAATGGAAGGGGAATCGGCAGTTAATCTATCCCCCGGAAGATGTCCTCGAAGGGAAGGATCCCGATGCGAGGGAAGCTCATCATCTCAAGCAAGCGATCTTCCTACACGTCGAGGCGCTCCAGCTCGGTCAGCACAGAGGCCACTGCTGCTTCGGCGATAGCTAGCTCCTCGGTCTCCCGGGCCTTACTCGTCTCTGCCTTGAGCAGGTCAGACTCAGCCTGGGTAAGCCAGCCCCGGAGTTTCTCGATCCGATTCTCTAAAGCGTCGATGTCGGCATTGTGCCTGTCCAAGGCCTCTCGGTGTTGCTCCTGGCTATCCCTCCCCGCCGCCAGAACCTCCTGATATTCGTCCCTCTGAGCACCGATAGCAGTAAGCTCAGTTGGGGCTTGCATCTCGAGGAATGCGCGATGATTTACGTATTTCAGTAATAACAGAACGCGGCACGACCACTCTTCCAGCGGGTAGCCCATCATTTACAGTGCCTTGGTCAGCTGTTCCACGATAGCCCTCATGCCTCGGTATGTGAGCGTCGGGTCGGCAACAACCATCGATCGCAATACCACTAAGGTCTGGCAGACTGGCAGGTCCGAACTCACGTGGCCGATAGAAGGGACGACTGGTGGATCGAAGCTAACTTCGCTGTCCATGACCGCCCACAGCTCTGCGTCCACCACGGCCGAGCTACCTGGAAGTGTCAGGACCAAAAGGAGGGGCCTCCCGGGCTCCAAGGACGACCCCTGGCCAGCCACCGTCGAAAGTGAATGAGGCACCACAACAAAAGCGTACGGCTCTGCCATGATGAGCGGCTGCTCCAGTTCCGTCGACCGGGCCGGTTCCGAGCCCAAAGATGCCGCCGCCTCCGTCGAAACCAGGGCCATAGCTTCGTCAGAAGAATGAGCAGTCACGGAGACCGAATCCGGTGCTGCGGCAGATGAGGTTGCTCCGGCCTCCGCTTCCTCAGTAGGCTCTAAGTCCATGGCATCCCCGCAGACCGGAAGCGTAGGAGTGACGACCTCGGTAGACATGGCGTCAATGACAGGCGGGCCTGCTACTGTTCCCGAAGGGGCTTCATCTTCGCCCGCCTGGAATCTCCCCGAACGTTCATGGAGGATCGTCAATATCCTCCCCAGGAGCCGGGCTTCATCGGGTATCACCGGTGTCGGGATCGGTGGCAGCGGGATCACCAACTGCGGGACGGCTCCCATCTGTAAAGGAGACGTCAAGGACCCCGCGTCCGGCCATAGGAGTGTCTTCAGCCTCTTGGCCACATGCAAGTGGAAGGATGAACTCCACCTGGGGACGGCTTTACGAGCCCGAGGCGCGCGTGCTCCCCGGGGCGCTGTTATTACCTGACCATATGAAGAGAAGTTAGCCGCTTGTCAAGCAAAGTGAATCACTGAATTCCAAAAGAAGCCGAATGGATCCTCTTGCTTACCTCGCCCATCGGCACTATGTTGCTTTCCGACGTCGTCTCTTCCCGGGTGTTGGCCTTGGGCACCGTTTCCCCGCGGGTCTCGGTCGTCGGCACCGCCTCTTCCTCCACCCGAATTTCGGCTTCGGGCATTACCGGCTCTTGCACTTCGACCTCTGGCGCTATCTCCCCCTCTTCCAAGGCTTCGGTGGCTGGGGTGGTGGTCTCCACGGCTCCTTCAAAGGCACGAGCCTGTATCGCCTCAAATAAATCAACAACTCCGAGGGAGGGCTCAGAAAGAGAGAAGAGGAAATTATGCACTCACAGCCACTGCCACTTCTTCCCGAAGTGAGATCTTAGCGGTCGAGACAGCAGCATCCGAGCTTACCCTGACTTCTCCCTGCCGCAAAGCCCCGACCAGGGACGCCAGTCTATCCAAGCCAGCAGTGGTTGTCGCTTGTCTGGCAGCTTCTAAACCCAGGGCGTGAATTGCTGCATCTATGGATGAGGCCTGCTCCTATTGGAAGCCGAAAGTAATGATATCAAGAAGGTTAGTTGACGGCCTCAAGAAAGAGACATGAATTAACAAGTTTGCACTTACAGGCACCTGCTTCATCAGGCTAAGAGACATAGGTAGTACCGGGGCTTTCCAGGCAGGAACTTGAAATCTGGACTCCCCGGGTACACCCTCAGTTGAAAGCACTTCGTCGGAAGAGTAGCCATAGTCTACCTTTTCGCCCGACAAAGATCTAGTGCTAGTGGGCACCTCTTTTGCTGTCGAGGCAGCCCCCGCCTCAACATCCGGGGTCGGCAATCGTGACTTCCTTGACCGCCGCCCGTTCTTCCGATATATTTGCCCGAACCAGGATGCCTCCGGGGCCGCCTCCGGTTCTGGGGCCGCCACATCAGCTCCTGCACAAGTAGGGCAAGATCCAGATTCGGTCATGCCCGTAAAGTTTCGAGGGATGAAGAAAATTAATCAAATGACCGGCTAAGAAAGTGATATACCTCCTTCGACTTCGGCAGCGGGAGCTGGGGCGAAAAAGGTCTCGTCGACAGATTCCACGACCCCGTGGGTTACGGCTTCGCCCACGCTTGGGATGGATACGGGCGCAGGCCTCTCGACGACAGCTGAAATAGAAGAACACATGTGTCACAAGAAGCGCCCCTCTTAACATCTCAATAAACTCTGAAGAGCTTCGAAGAGCAGAGGGGACCCAACCTGCAGGCCGACTCGGCTCGGCCCGAGCGGCTTCGAATTCCTCGAATGAGGAGATTACGGGTGCCTGGGGAGCAGTCGATGTGGCTTTGGCGGCCTCTATCTTTCTTCTTTTTGCCTCCCGCCGCCCAGCCGCCTTGGCAACATCTACAGCCTTCTTCACGGGAGATTTCGCCCGGGGCCTTTTCGCAGGCGGGGGCAGAGGGGTCGTGGTCGGAGCCACTAGCGCCTCCTCAAAGTAAGCCAGCTTGCCTGCCTGCCAAAGGAGATTGCGATATGTCACCATCTGGATGCTATCAGGGTGATCTGTGTAAGAAAAGAGGAAGAAGAACAAGGGATCCGATTAGCTTCCGACACCCAAGGAAAGGGCAGCATTGAAAAGCACAAGTAAAAGAAGAATACACTAAGTACCATGTGGGCTAGTGTACAGCCGCAGCGTTATCGGCCAATAATTGAGGGACGGCTCCTTGTCCCGACGAGCCGCCTCTCGGACTAGCCAGCATACATCCTCGATTTTCTGGCAGCGATCGGCGAGGGCGGCCAGGTCCGCATGCTTCTTGGCGGCCAAGTGGCAGAAAAGGTTGAAGTGGTCCATTCCCCACCCCTCGGCATAATAGTAGGCAATGTGCAGGCGCTTGCCCAAGATGGTTGCTGCCGAACCTTCAATCTTCAACCCGTGCACTCGGAGGAGGACGTAGAGCCATGTGGTGTCCTTGTAGTTTTTTGGCTTCCGTTCCTCCCTCCTCACAAAGGTGCGATAGGGACAAAGTGGGTCCATCTTCGGGCGCCAGCTCCTCGTTGGGGTACCTTCTTCCTCTATGGGAAATGGATAATTGGTCAGTTCCAGGTGGTCACTCCCATCGTGGCAAAGGTCCCACAAGGTCTTCTTGAAATCATCTTTCGCCACCGGAGGCAGCGTAACCTGCGGTGTTGGCTGGGTCTCGCGAGATGCCTTGCGCGCGATCATGTACGCGGCTACTTCCTGTTCCTTGCCGCGCCTCAGTCGGAGTAGGTGCTCCGGGTCAATATCCAGTACCGGCACTGGCTGCCAGCTCAGAAATTTCCTCTTTGCCCCATCCCAGCAGTCGGTCCGGCATAATCGGTAAAAAGCTGTCCGGGCATTCCACCACTTCACATACTCAGGGGTTACCTGTGGAATCCGACCCGGGGCTGGCACCCTGAAGGTAGCGGTGTCTGCCCGATGAAAGAAATCCCACCAGGTTCGGGCAGTTTCGGCAGTGGGACTCCCCAGGTTCGGGCAGTTCTGAAGCGAGCGCCGTGTGCCGGGATATGCTGATCATATCCGAAATTTCTGCTGAAGCGAAAGGGGTAGTACGGCTCCAGCAACAGACTGTCCCCCTTCCGGAAAGCCAACACGCTTGGATGAATGGATAGTGCCCAGGCTCTGAGCTCCGGCTCCAGTAAAGGGCGGACCACGTTCTCCTGGCTGATCGGGTGCACGTACTTTTCCACTTGGTCATCTCTGCATTCCCGGTTGCTGTTTACTAGCGGGCTGGAGTGAGCGGCCAGGGTCCAGAAATGAATAGTGCCCGTACTATCAAGGGGCACGGTCGTCAGCCTGCCCCGAATGTCATACAGCCACATGGACGTCGAGCTTGACGCCACACTCGCGAACTCCAGCATCCGTGGAACCAGCCCCCGACCTTGAATGGTGCGTGGGGTGAACTCCGGGAATAGAGAACATACCCACGCATTGAAAAAATGCAGTGGGCACACATACCGCGCCTGCCGCGGGAACTGGTGACTGCTGATGTCCCCAAGCGCTTTGTATATCAGACACAGCGTGGCCGGGCACAAAGACAACTTGATACCCCAGGCCATCTGACAAGCTGGATAGATGGCGTCCGGGCGAATGACGGTCTCGTCCCCATAGGGCATGGCGAACGAGCATAGCTAATACGTCAAATATGCGGCGCAATGCCTTAATGGGTCGACTCCCATCGGGTTCGGCCCACTCCGGCGCCCTCGAGGAGGGATCTTCACATCAACTTTTGACTTGGGACGTTTCTTCCGGGCAGCGGCAGTGCCAATATGCGGGAACTCCTCATACTGCTTTGGCCCATCATAAAAATACTGCACCCAGAGGACCATGCGGACTCTTTTCCGGTCCCCTCGGGGGGTTGCCTCCCGCCATGCGACGCCTTCATAAGGTACCGGTATGAATTGCCGAGAGAATAGTAGCCATCCTCGTTGGTTTCATCTTTAATCATATCCGGGGGGCAGGTTTCTTCGTAAGGCTCCCCATCAATGGGCAAGCCACTGAGCTGGCTGAGACTCCACATGTCCAACGAGGTCTCGCCCTCTGCCGTGTAAAAGGTATTGGTCTCGGCGTTGAACACCTCGATCATTTCGCAACAGAGGCCCCTGGAAATAGGATAACTGTACCGGGAGGCGTACACACTGTGGTAGACGCCAGCCCGGATGAGGATTGGCGCGTAATTGAATAGCACGTATTCGTGAACTCCACGGCCCCCTCTCGGAAGCTGTGCGCATCTTTAAGCTTTAACTCTCCAAACCAGCCCAGCGCCAGTTCATGCTTGAATCGGATGGCCAAGCAATCCAACAGGAAGGGTTCTTCTCTGTACCCCCACTTTAGTGGAGCCAAGAACAGGCCGAACCGGGGATGCTCACTCTGAACCCGCCCGGCAGACGTGTCCCACCGAGCAGGGGTGAACTGAGGTGCCCGCACCAGTCTGTCCTCTGCCGGTAGCACGGCTTCAAGCCCCAAGATGGGCTTCCACTCCCGAGCTTCTCCCACTAGGTACATCGGGATGCTCCTCGGGACACTGTACAGTAGGCTGTCCCGGGACTGCAGAATCGTCCGCTCGGCCTCTTTGACAACTCAAAAGTTCCGCCTCTCCTAGTGACTAAGGTGCTTCAGAAAGTGAATGAGATGCCTGTCCTTCGGGAAGTCCTTCCGATACTCCCCCGTAGCCCGGTCAAAAGTCATGATGCCTTCAACCCGAGTAAGCCTGCGGAAATCCATCGTCTCAGTCTCCGAGCCCGATGATCCGGCCAGTGCCGCTATGTCAGCGTGCTCCCTGTCCAAGTCCTCTACGTTGAACCATGTAACCACCGGCACTGGGGGTGGGGGAACGTGCTCGGCACCAGAAGCGGCAGAAGCAGCAGAATCTCTCGGGGCAGCCATCTCTCTGCAAGGTGCAAGGTACCTCAAGTCAGAACAAGATACAAGTAAAGAAAAAGAAAGGGAATTATAAAGGGGGCTACACTACAATTGAATTAAAAAGAATGCCAATAATTTCTGACGAAATTTCAGCAGAGTTTCCCCTAGGTCGGAGGTGTAAGGGAAAACACAGGTGCACGCCCACAAGGAGTGACGGCCCCAACAAAGTCACGGTGTGCCCAAGGGCGACACCGGAGGTCCTCCGGTTGAAGAAGTCGTCTTCCCCCCTCTTAGCGGCACGCCCAGGCCAAGTCCCTCAGCGGCACGCCCAGGCTGAGCCCCCCCAGCGGTACACTCCCGGCGACCCTCAGCGGCACACCCTGTGCCTCCTCCCAGCGGCACACCCTCGTGCCCTTCTCCAGCGGCACGCCCGTGCCCCCTGCTCAGCGGCACACCCCGTGCCATTTCCCCAGCGGCACACCCCGTGCCCTTTCCCCAGTGGCACACACTGTGCCCTCTCCTCAGCGGCACACCCCGTGCCCCCCTGCCTCCAGCGGCACACCTGTGCCCCAGCGGCACACCCGTACCCCTACCACCAGCGGCACGCCTGTGCCCGCTCCCAGCGGCACAGTCCGACGCCATGACCGCCCCGATGCCAAGAAGAAGAAGAGGAAGAGATAAAGAAGAAGAAGGAGAGATGGAGGGGAAGAAGAGGAGAAGAGGAAAGAGGAAGAGGACGACGGAGAGCTTAGGGCTCCGTCGTCCCCTGAGCGAAGAAGCCACGAGAAGAAGAGGAAGAAGAAAAGGGGGGAAGAATGGAAGGAAAGAAGAGAGGAAGAGAAAAGAGAAGAAGAAGGAAGAAAGAAGGAGAGGAAGGGGAGAGGGGCACGGCAGCCTCACCCTAGGCACCGGCGACGACGGTGAGCGGCGGTGGCAACAGAGGAAGGGAGAAAAGAGAGAAAGAGAGGAGGAGACGGTGGGAGCCGAAGAGACAGAGGAAGAGAGAGGGAGAGAATTTGAAGAGAAAAGGGGGGGAGTTTCGAACTCCCCCACCCCTCTTATAGTCGTTTCAAAGAGAGAGAAAAAGAAGAGGAAAAAAAAGGAGAACAGAGAAAAGAAAAGGGGGAGAAAGAAAAGAAAAAAGGAGAATAAAAAAATCAACAAAAAAATATAAATATAAAGAAGAGAAAAGAGAAAAGAAGAGAGAAAAAAATATATATAATATAAAAAAAGGAGAGAAAAAAAAGAAGAAGAAGAGAAAAAGGAAAAAAAAGAGAAGAGAAAAATTTTAAATTAATGATAAATAAACATATATACTTATATACGTATAGTAAACAATGGTAATATGACAAGTAGGTATGATGATATCTACATCACGCATCTTATGAACGTACGCCCAAGAGTGTACGTTAATTCCACGGATACACCCGCGAGCACCGTCGGGCTCATCCTTCGCCCGCGCTGCCCGTGGGTGGGGGGCATTTGTGGACGTATAAAATTATACGTTCATATGTCCCACCGAGCCCCGCATTAACGCCAAAGTCAAAGGGAGAAGAGTCCGGGAGACCGGCCACCCAGGGCCCCGGAGGAATACCACCGTCCGACAAATCCCCATATTTGCACGGGCGCATCAAGAGACCGAGAAAACACAGGATGCCCTCCTGAATTGATACACTGCTATGGACCCCCCCCCCTCGGGTCCCTAACGGTGAAGAAACATTCCCAAGAATGCACAACTTAAGTTCCTGAATCAAGAGCTGGTGCCCCTTTCAACGGCACGCTCCAAACGGCCTCAGCGGCACACCCTGAAGTGCCCCAGCGGCACGCCCTGAGGTGCCCCAGCGGCACACCCCCTGAAGTGCCCCAGCGGCACGCTTCCAGCTTCCCCAGCGGCACACTCTATGGGAGTGCTCCCAGCGGCACACCTTCTTGGTGCCTTCCAGCGGCACACCTCTTGGAAGCCTCCAGCGGCACGCTCCAAACAGCCCCAACGTCCTCTCAGCGGCACAGCCTCCAAGCCCTCACCGGCACGGCCCCTCATCCCTCAGTGACACAGCGTTGAATCCCCATGAACGGCACGCACCGGCAGAAGATACAACGGTCAATAGGCAGATCTATTGGCTCGCAGCGTGGTCATTTCGATGCCAGCTACCGACCTGCCTGGGTGTCACCCTCTGGCTGGAGGAGGGAGATCTTCACCTGAAGAGAAAGATACCGAAGTCAACCTCGGATGGTAGTGCCATCATGAGGTTGGCCTCGTCAACAGCCCATGTATAAAAGGCTTCCACAGAGAAAGGAAAGGAGGAGGCTGCATGCGAAGACACCCGTTCGAAGAGAGCACTAGAGAAGAAGAAGAAGAGAAGAAGAAGAGAAGGAGAAGAAGGTAGAGAAGTGTGGAGAGATTGAGAGGGAGTGAGCCACCTGTATGGGGGGAGAGAAGGAACGGGGTGAAGGGAGGCACCCTCCCTCGTTCCAACTCTCCCCCGGCACTGTTTTCTCTCGCTCCTCTTTTTTTCTTTTCTTATTTCTCAGTTTTCCTCTTCCCTATCACAGTTTTTTTTGTTCTGCAGTATATTGTAGTTGGCCTTCTGGCCATGCTCTTTGTCATCTTAAGTCGGTCATGAATGAAATATCTTTTGGCTTTGCCTTCCTTTGTTGCATTTGCTGATTTCTTCTTACTGTTGGTCTGTGAGTTTGGTGTCCGCCTCCAGCCCTCCAACTTCTTGCTTGATCTCACCTCCCATGGCATGGGTCTACTTGATTGAAAGGTTCAGCTCTTGGCTTGGTGGGGCAGGGCTGCCCTCTTTCCCCCCTTCTAGTGGCTTTCCTTAGTGTGACGACCCATGATTTTCACCATGCGTGTCTGTGGGATTCACCTCTCCTCTTGACACTTTGGATCCCCTCAATGCCTGGAGCATCCCTCTTGCCCTCCAGCGGCACACCTTCCTGGGTCTGCTCAGCGGCACGGTCCTCCCTGGGTCCGCTCAGCGGCACGGCCCTCCTTGAGTTTGCCCAGCAGCACACTCTCCCTGGGTTTGCTCAGCGGTACCCCCCCTTTTTTTCATTCGTCTACCTGGCGGCACACTCCCCCTCCTTTGCTCGGCGGCACACTCCCTTCAGCTGCCAGCGGTACACCCTTGGCTACCTCTGCGGCACACCTCCTCTATTGGTCTGCCCAGCGGCATACCCTTGGATTGTCAGCCTGGCACCCCTTGGCCATCATTTCTCCGGTGTACTCATAGCTTGCCTCAGTCTACTGGTTCCTCGTTCGGCGTTTTCTCGAGTTTTCTGAAGTTTCCCCAAAGGTGGCTGCCCAGGCACCCACCTCAGTTGTTGGTTCATGTCACTCCCTGTGGGCGTGTTCCTTGTATTCCCTTACCTCCGGGTTAAGGGGAGATGCTGCCGAATTTTCGTCAGGAATAACAATAAATTTAAAGGATGAAAAGAAGCAGCAAACAGATGGACTAAACGGCAATGAGACACTCTAATCAACTAAAAAGACTGCACAAAATTCAAGGAATTGAACTGAACAAGACTTCAAGAACTGCATCGCTAAATATAACTTGGGACTCAATCTCATGACAGGAAACTGAAAGCTTAACCATCTAAGATCCTTCATCATGAACTAAACAAGGGACCCTCTCTTGAACCCTAGCCCACTCTTTGAACATCATACTTTGCTTGGTTTTACTCTCCATTCTGCCCAGCGGTACGCTCCCACCTCCCTCCAGCGGTACGCTCCTTCATCCTTCAGCGATACACCCTTCAGCGGTACGCCTACCTCCAACTCTCAGCGGCACACTCCAAATCACCTTCCAGCGGCACGACCTCGCCCCTTGCATGAATATGCATTGCACCGATACAACATGCGTTGCACCGATACAGCCCCCAGGCTGCACTGACTATGCCTAGCATTGCACTGGCTTCGTCCCCTTGCATGAGCATGCATTGCACTGACTCAGCCCCCAGGCCGCACTGACTATGCCTAGCATTGCACTGGCTTCGTCCCCTTGCATGAGCATGCATTGCACTGACTCAGCCCCCAGGCCGCACTGACTATGCCTAGCATTGCACTGGCTTCGTCCCCTTGCATGAACATGCATTGCACTGACTCAGCCCCCAGGCCGCACTGACTATGCCTAGCATCGCACTGGCTTCGTCCCCCTGCATGAGCATGCATTGCACTGACTCGGCCCCCCCCAGGCTGCACTGACTATGCCTAGCATCGTACTGACCTCGTCTCCTTCATGGCCTGAATGTTGCACCGGCCCTTCCCCTTTTGCGCCTCTTACCCCCCCAGCGATACGCTCCCACCTGCCTCCAGCGGCACGCCTCAGTTCTCCCCTTTGCCTTCAGCGGTACGCCCCCAGATCCTTCAGCGGTGCGCTCTTAGCTCTCTAGCGGCACGCTTCCTAATCCTTCAGCGGCACACTTCTAATTCAGCCTTCAGTGGTACACTCCATCATTTCTCCAATGAACATGTATATATGTACAAAAATAAGAGTATAATAAAAGGAACAATAAACAATAATAAGAGTGATTAGACAAAAGGGGGGGTAATTCCAACCAAATAATAAGCAAAGAGAATCTAACAAAAGGAAGTGATGCTAATAAATGAGCGGTAATGATACATGTCACTCAAGGCAACTCACGAACATAACGACACGGTCTTCGTCTCCCCTTTTTGGATTCCGAATCCGGGAATATTGATGATGCTCTCGTAAGCCGACCTTCACCCTCGGGAGTCCTCTCTCGTCACGGTGACCGCTCGGCCTTACCTCGAGCCAATATCTCATCAGGGTCCCCTCCCTCACCGGGATCTGACTTTCCTCCCTGTATTAAAATTGCCGTCCCTCGGCAGACATTCGCACGGATTCGTCCCCCGTTATCATCTTATTTTCCGTATGAACTTTTGTCCAAACATGGAATGGTCCATCGGTCACCGACATAATCCGAGTATTCATGCCCTCACCTCGGGCTCACCGCGTAGCCCGGCTACCTTCTTCTTCCTGCTTTGATTAGTATTTCTTTCGGTTGTGGAGCCCTTACTTCTGGCAATTAATCAAGGGTATTCTCCCGTATGGGGGATGTAAATGACGTTGTGACCTTTATGGCACGGCGGGTCTTGGTCCCCACCCGAACCACACAATCGCCTGACTGAGTCAGATCGAGCGCACCATGGGCTCTTCAGAGCCCGAACAAATCGTCACTCTGTGACTGGCACGCCCACGCACTTAAATAAACGAACGACATAATAAGTGAAAAAAATAAGTGCATCCACACTTACGTAATAAAAGATGTTTATCCTGGCAACGCTTACAAATTAATTAACGCTGAAGGGGAAGAACTGGCTCACCCTTGGAATGGACTTTATTTAAAGAAATACTACCCCTAAGTCTTTGAAAAAAGAAAAAAGAAAAAAAAGAAGAAGGAAAAAAAGAGAAAAAATTGAATAAGAAAAGAATTTTTTTTTTGAAAATTGTAGGCTGACATATTGCATAGGCCGCAAGCCCGAAAGATCAAAATCCTTAATTCATTCTTCAGTCTTGATGGTTTAACCTTGGGGTCAATACTCGTACACACTACACGCTTTACTCTTAGTCTCAAGCGGTCCAAAATTCGCGGAAAGTCAGACCCAAACTAAGGGTGTAAAAACTTTATCTATTCTCTTCTCTTCGGCTCACGAGAGGGAGTACGAGTCAAGGAATGCTAGCCAAACCTGCCCGCCGCCCTAGTAGGTGGAATTCAGGGCCCAAAATGGAACAAAATGCTTAAAAGCCCAAGTACAATTAGGTCTTTATTTTTGAAAAGAAGAAAAAAGAAAAAAAGAAAGTTACCAACAAAAGAAAAGCATGTCAAGAGGGCAAAGTTCCCGTAGGGAAAACCCTGGTCGTAAGCATGCGTAAATAAGGGCAAAAGAGCAATAAAATTTCTCTAAGCCAAAGATCGAACCCCAATAGGCATTAGGGTAAGGGAGGAAGGTCCCCCTGTTCTCCGAAACCTCTCGTAAGCTTCCTCAACTTATTCTTCACTTCTCCCTCTATGGTAGGTTATAAGCTCAAGGGATGGCAAAGACTAACTAAGAAGGATGGGCCGCAAGAGAATATGAGTAAAAGTGAAAGTCATTAAGCACGTTGACCCGTTGTTAAGTCGTTTAAGAAAGATTAATGAATTTAAGATAGTGATTGTGTAAGGTTTGAGACCCTTGTATTATGCTCGGCCTCATTTCAAAAAAAAACAAAAAAAATATTTTTTTAATTAGCGCCTCTATAGCGGGCGTCATTTCCATACTTAGCGTCAGTGTCTATGTCGTCATTTTCAAAATACAAGAAAAATAAAAAAAATGGTTTTTTTAATTAACGCCCGCGTGTAGGGGCGTCATTCGTGTTGTTCGCGACATTCTGCATGTCGTCATTTTTAATAAAAACAAATAAAAAATGATTTTCTAAATGGACGCTCGTGCTCAGGGCGTCAATTTCTGAGTTAACGACTTTGTTAGGGTCGTCATTTAAGAAAGAAAATGAAAAAAAATGAAAAAAAAGAACAAAGATGAAAAAAAGAACAAAAATTATTAAAGCCTACTGCTTTCCATCTCATATGCTTGCTTGCATTCATGTGTGGGCATCTTTTATTTCAAGTTGGCATCTGTTTACTTGCGTGTTGCATTTCCTTATATATTTATGTTATCTACATTTATTAATTAGAGGCTTGGCCCCTTGACCCGTCAACAAGGTCAAAGAAGTGACAACCCCTTGCTTATTAAGCAAGGGGCCAAGCCGAACAGATGAATTAATCTGTTTGTTTAAGTGTGAACTACCGGGCAAGAACGAACAATAAAAGGAACAAAAGGAAGAGGAAAAGCAAACACAGAAGTACACAAGTGCTCAACTGCTCAAGGTGACTCAGGTAACAAAAATCTTATACACACAGACACACACACACACACACACACACACACACACACACACACACACACACACACACACACACAGATATATATATATATCAATGAATATCTGATTACAAGTGTGAGGGTGGAGGAGTACAAGTAAGTCTCTCTCTCTCAGCTCTCGCCTCCACCCTCCTCTCTCCTACTCTCTACCTCACCCTCGTCGTCTCGACGAGGCGCTCGTAGAGGGGGCATGGACCCCCGAGAAGTAGCTAGAGCTCGAACCTGCTCCTCTACCGGAGAGAGGAAACCACCACGTAGGTACTACTGGTAAACCGTACCCCGCAGCCCGCGCCCGCTCCCGGCCTCACTGGAGGTGCTCCTCGGTCGCCCGCAGCCGCTCCTGAGTGACGACTAGCTGAGTCCTCAAGTCCGCGAGCTCTCGCTCACGTGCTGCCTACTTCTCCCTCTCTTGGGCGCGCTCCTCCCTCTGCTGCTCCCGCTCTCGGGCACGCTCCCTCCGCTCTACATCGAGAAGCACTCGCAGCTCTGTCACGTCCTGAGGTAGCTCCTCTCGCCGCCTCAGTGCCCCCTCAAGCTCCGCGACTCGCTGCTCGCAGATGGCCAGCTCCGTCCCAGCTAGTGCAGCCTGGGTGAGCTCCTCCTGTAGCTCTGTGGTCTGCAATCAATCAAACAAATCATCGGCTTCACATTTAACTCAATTTCATAAACAACTGAAATAAATCTTTGTTGACTTACCTGTGTGGCCATCGCGCACTGTCCTGCCTCGATACAAGTAAGCGAGGCTCGGAGCTCCTCAGTCTGTAAAACACAAATTTTTATGAACACACATAATGAAATATAATCAAGGGCATTTTTGAGTTTGAGTTTGAGCTTACCCATGTGGCGAGGTCGCGCTCTGTTGCCTCGGCACGAGCAACCGCACCTGCAAGCTGCTCTGCTAGTGCAGTCGTCTCCGCACTAGGTCCCCTCGAGCTGGAGGCTCCTCCGGTCTCTCTCGCCGCCACTCCCTGTTGGGCACGCTGCATTCATTGAGATTGTCAGTGGCTAATCATTAATAATTCTGGAAATCATTTACATATAGATAATTAAACACTCACCAGGGTCTCCAGGTCTGCCCGAGTGATAGCTAGCTGGGCCTCCAGGCTGTGAAGATGGACTTGCATGTCCATCGCAGCTATGTCCCGTGCATCCTGCATTCATCACACATATCAGTCACATAATAGGCATATAACATTTTCAAGAAATTAAAAGAAAGTGCATTCATACGTACCCCTATGACCCTCATCTGGGGTCAGCCGGCGTAAACCTCCCAGTAGCGTCAGAGGTACTCGGAGCTGTCTACCGCTTGGGAAGTGACTCATGTCCAATAGCGCTGCGAGTCGGCGTACTGGTCAGGGAACCTGACCCTCCAGTCGGTCGCCTTCGTGCGACCGTAAGTCTTCTTGCCAATTCCCCAAGGCTCTCCAACCTCGACCCACTCCTGGTGTAAGCCGAGGGTCCTCATGACCAGCCTAAGCCGTAACGGCCTAATCTCGTTCAGGCAATGAACCCAAAGCTCATGCCCAAAACGAGGTCGGCCCGCTACGACCCAGGGCTGGCCCTCGTCAGTCATCCCCTCGTAGGGTCTCCACACCACCTGCATTTACAAACATGCATATCATCACATCACACACCATTTCATATATATCTCATAAAGCAGGAAATTACATCATATCTAATATGCGTACCAGTGAGGCGGGGTAGTCACGGAACTCCCGTCGTAGCACTCGCAACTCGTAGGCGAGCGGCGCTCCGGTCACTAGTGGTAACCAACGTCGTGCCAGTGGGAACGCTCCCTCATCTCCGGGTCGAGGGTCGACACGCCCCATCGGCATGTATAGGTGGCTCTACACCTGCATCCATGCATTGCATTAGTAAGCATTCATACGCATAAGCATTTAAAAAGAAAAAAAAAGAAGAAAAATGCATACCTGAAGGAAAGGTGAGAAGCCACTGATAGTCGTCTCTCGACCTGTCCCCGTGGATAGGTCAGCCATCAAGTGCACCAGCAGGACGGCTCCCCACGCGTATCTGTCGACGCTCTCCAAGTCCTCGAGAATGCCTAGGAATCTGCAGTTGATGATGTCGCCCTTCATGCCGAGCAATAATCTCCCGAGCATCAGGAATAGGAATCTCCTCAGGTCTCGGTCCACTTTCTCTCTCTGAGCTGGGTCCTGGCAGTAGACGGTCCTAGCTCTCCCAATCAATCTCTGTGAGTACTCCTCCAGGGACTCTCTCGATCTCTGCCTAGAATCTCCCAACCCCATAGCTATGGTAAGGTCGGTGTGGTAGATGGTCCTACACTCACTAGGTGTCTCTGCTATGGTCTCTAACCCTAGCAGCCTCTGTGCCAACTCGCTATAGTCAGGTTGGGTGATCCCGCTCACAGCCTCCCCATCTACCCTTAGCCCGGTAATCCTGGCAACATCCTCCAAGCTTGGAACCATGTGACCCCACAGCATCAGAAATGCCCGGCTAGTCCTATCCCATCTATCCCTAAGAACTTGGATCAGGGGTAGGTCAGGTCTCATAGACTTTATACTAAGGAAGGGTCCGAACCCCATGGCATCTACCCTATCCCTCTGGAAATCCGGAAGCCCGTAGTAGGCAGCTCGAACCTAGACCCAAGAGATCCGAGTCCTCATCAATCCCTGCAAACAAAAAGAACATTTTGATATGAGTTTTATATAAGTCTCATGGGTATTCATTCACTGTTTAAATTTGTTCTCTGTCTGAATTGACGACTTATCCTTGGTCGTTACTTATTTAATTGACGCCCCTGTGGGGGGCGCTATTTCAGAATGTGTTTCTGGTGATTTATTCGTAATTTGAATTAACGACCAACCTTTGGTCGTTATTTGTTTAAGTGACGCCCCTGTGGGGGGCGCTGTTTTGAAGGATATTTTCGCTCCTAGAATTCATAATTGTGAATTTTTTTAATTGACGACCACCATGTGGCCGTCATTTAATAATTAACGCCCCGATGGGGGGTGTTGTTTTCTGGGGTGTTTTAAAATAAACAGTGCACGAAATAAAAATAGAAACAAAAAGATATATCGAAATAAAAAGAAAATGGCATGAAAATAACAGCATGATGATTAAAACATGATGATTTCAAAATAACGACAGGGGGCAGGGCGTGGTTTCATGAATTAATTATTTTCAGAAAATAAAACAATTTAAATTGACGACCCGAGGTGGGTCGTTGTTTGAATTGACGGCACCCACTGGGGCGTCATTTGACTGGGTTACTAGTTCGGCATTCTTCCCTTCACCGAGGGCTATGGAAAATTGATAAACAAATGAAAATAAATTGAAAAATGGAAGGGCTAGGGTAGTCGGGACCTACCTTGCTTCGCTCCGGCGCCATTAGCCCTCCACGGAGGGGCTGCGAGGTTGCGGTGGCTGCCAAGGTTGCCGTGGCCGCCGCGGTCGAGGGGCCGCCGCCGCCGGTGTCCCTTCTTCTCCTTCTTCTTCTTCTTCCTTTTTATCTTCATCGTCGTCTTCACCATCGTCATCTTCTTCGTCTCCATCGTCTTCTTCATCTTCGTCTCCATCATTTCCTTCTCCTTCATTTCTTTCTCTTCTTTCTTCTTCAGCAACTTCTTCTTCGTCTCCGCCGTGCTCCGCCGGTGGAGCTTCTTCGGCCGCCGCGGGAGGAGCCTCCTCCGCGGCGTGTTCGTCGTCGCCCAAGTCCACCACCTCGGGGGCGTGTTGAGTTATGATTTTGATGTTTGTTGGCGTTATGGTTTTGATGATAACTAAACTTAATGTGTGATTGAGTGATGATAACTAAACTTATGGTTGATTGCACATTCATGTTTAAATATGTTTGATATGACAAATGGCAATGGTACATGGTCTTGATTCATGCTTGATTGAATTTTTTTTACAAGAGGTAAGAGGTTTCATAACCTCTTTAATGTGAACAAGCATGGTATTAACCTTAACTATCTTGCTTGCAGGATCAAACATGGCAGTCACCTGGTGAACTAAACTTGTGGATAAGCACCCTGCTCCTCTACAATCTAAAATAGGTGGTATATGTCATTTACTATCAAGAACCATTGGTGAGACTCTTACCTTGTGTATCTCATGCTTAGCATTGATCTCACCTTGTGTATCTTATGTATACACCTCATTCATACACATTCAACATGAAACCCTTCTGGCCATCGTGCGCCCTCGCCCGCGGATCGAATGGTTTGCATGAACTTCAAGCATTTATCATATGGATGTTTAAGCTATAGTTCTAATCAACTATCCAAGTGTTTGCAGGTCAAAGACTCAGTTGACACCTTCAAGACTATCAAAGTCGATGCCATAGATGAGAATGGGCTGCTAAAGGAGTTAAGCGGTTGAGCTAACGGCTTAACAGATTGAACCGAGAATCCCGAGGGTCTGCCCAGCTGGCGGTCGACCGCCAGCTTAGGGGCGGTCGGCCGCCCCTGCCAGGAACCCACTGCCTGCAGCTCTCTCAGTGGCGGTCGACCGCCAGCCCAGTAGCGGTCGACCGGAATTCCCAGGGATCATCCGTTTACAGGTTTTTCAGTAGCGGTCGACCGCCAGAAGCTGCAGGTCGACCGCCAGCCCCGAGCTGCCCACAATTGTTGACTTTTTCCACTTCGAGAAGAGGCCTTCTCCTTGTAATTCTTTAATCCTAATGACACCAAATCACCCACAAAATGTGGATCTGGTCTGGGGGATGTCCATAGACCATTCAAGGGCTATATAACATCTCATTTGGAGCTATAACCCTAACCATCCAAGAGATCCAAGGAGAGGCTGTCCAAGGAGGAAGAAGAGGGTACTGTAGCTCCGTGAACAGTACCTCGTGCAGCAACAATCTTCATCCAACTTCAAGCCATTCAAGGTAGATCTGAAGCCAACATCCTCCAAGGAAAAGAAGCAAGCAAGGAAGCAAGGATTCAAAGGAAGATTGCTCAAAGAAGAAAGAAGAAGAAGCAAGCAAGCAAGTAGGCCATCCAAGGGGATTCAAGTGGAGTTCAAGAGGAGGTGTTCAAGTGAAGATTGAAGATATGTTCAAGATCCGTAACATGCATTCAAGGGGAACCCAAAACAGGAGTTTTCTAAACTAAGCCTCATCATATTTATGTTTTTGGGTATTGTATTTATGTTCATCATAAACTGAAGAATTTGTGTGTGTGTGGATCGTTTTGGATCCGTGGTCGTGTGTGTGTGTTATTTTCCATTCGTGTGTGCGTAGATCTTCCTAGATCTACGTGTGTGTGTGTGGATCTCTTAGATCCAGTTGTTTTAGTGTGTGGTTTGCTGCACTTGTCGCAGCGTGTGTGTGTGGTAGTGATCCGATTGTCGGATCGTGTTGGAGTTCATCTCCGTGTGTGTGTGTGTTGGAGCTTGTCTCCGTGTGTAGTTTGGGGCGTGTCCCCGTGTGTGTGTGCAGGTGTCGTCCTGCGTGTGTGGTTGGAGCGTCGTCTCCGTTTGGGGATTTATCCCCGAGTGAAGCCTCACCGAGTTTGGTGAGGGGTGGACATAGGATTGCCGTCGTGCATCCGAACCACCTTAAAAACCGCTGTGCATTATGCTTGTATTGTGTGGTTTGCTCCATTTCCTCTATCTCCATTCTACATAAACGTTAGTTTAAATTGTTGTTCTGGTTTTATCTTCGTCTATCTTGCTTAATCTATATCTTATCATATAAAGTTTGTTAAATCCAATTTGTGTTCAAATAACTTTGAATCTCCTAACTAGCTTTGTATCACATATTTTATAAAAGGCCAAAAGTTTTCCTAAGATTGGTAATCACCCAATTCACCCCCCTCTTGGGTGTCATTGATCGCGGGACTTCAGGGCGGTCACCCTCTGTCGTTTGCCCAGTCCCGCAAAGGGTTCAAGAGAGCAGAGACGAGGATGGGAGATGAGAAGAGATGGGAGAGTGAGGGCTCGGTTAGGGTTCGTAGCAGGGCAAAGAGGGAAGAAGAGAGAAAGTAAACGAACGAAGGGGAAGAAAAGAGGGAAATCGGGTTTAACGTTCGAAATGAATTGACGCCCTAAGGAGTGTCGTTACTTGAGTAATTGACGGATTTTATCAAGGCGTGATTTCATGATATGACGACATGGGCTTGGTGTTAGCGCAGCGAGAGTGATATAGAAGGGGGGGGATTAATAGATCACTCCCAGTTTGCACAGCTTAGGCGAGAAAATAAATCTACCGCTTATGCCCCTTCTAAACCAGCACACAAAGAATTGCAAATGCAGGTACCAATCAAGATCGAATAAGAAGATGATGATAAGAGCTGAACACACAACTAGTCGAAGAGACAAGCAGATAGAGAGCGCTGATAAAGATCGTAAACCACAGAGAAGACAACCGGTTTTTAGGTGGTTCGACTGCAGTCCGCAATCTACATCCACCCCTCACTCCAACTAGAGTGAGGATTCCACTAGCCACTGCTAGAGCACAGCAGACTCAGTCTGCGAACAACTTGCTGCCAAACAGCTTGAAAACCCAAGGGAGACAAATCCCTCAACCAAGCTTTGCTACCCACAGAGCTTGTAACCTGTTCTAGCACCCAGCATGAACAGAACCGGAGAGTGCCTCTCCCTTCCTCCACACACCGGAGGGAACCTGCTAATGACAACCCGTCACTAGCAACACCAGAGATCAGCGATCTCTCTTCCTCTGCAACCCAGAGGGAAACCAGAGATAAACTCCCTTCCTCCACACACCGGAGGGGAACAGATCAGAAATAGACGAAGAACACATAAAGAAAATCAGAAAAGGAACTAAAGACTGATCGAGAAAACATTCGATACTGAGAGTTAATACAAATGTAGCTTCCTGGGAAGCAATTTCAGAAACCCGATACTGCAAACTCTCTTTCTCTCTTCACTGCTATCTCTCTTTTTCTTTCTCTCTTTTTCTTTCTCTTTACTGGTGGATCGAGCTCTCTGCAATACTGCCTTTTCTTTCTTGGCTCTGATCACCTTCATCGGTGGACGAAGGTTTTCTATTTATAGCGGCAGCAGGTGGATAGGGCACAAAACGCGTGTGCCTCCCACGCTCGATCCAGAACCTTCCTGTCACGTGACCTTATTGGATTGGTTCCTTTTGTCTTGGATCACGTGCACCCCCTTTATTAGGGAATAATCTTCCTCGTACCTGTAAGAAGATAAAAACCATTAACACGCAGTATGGCCACTAAAACTAAAGCTGCATGAGGTATATGATAACAGCACGACGTGACCAGTACACGAGATAGGAAAAGAACGACACGAGGTACACTGTAACAGAACAGACACAACGAGGAGAACGACACGAAGTGAAACAAGAACGACACGAAGTACATACGATGACTACAGCACGAAGTAAAAACATCATGATATAATAACCAGTAATGAGAACGGCACGAGAACAACATGGAGACAAAACAGTAACCGACACGAGTTGAAAACAACACGAGGTAAAAAGAAGAACGACACGAAGTGGTTGCAACAACAAGCAAGACATAAAAGATGACACGAGATGCAACTAGAGGACAGAGAGAAGCGACACGAGGTTCACATAGAAACGACACGAGGTGGCACAGAAAGCAACACGAGGTGCTGCAATGTTCTGCACGCAGTGGAACAAAAATGACACGAAGACACAGAAACAACAGTAACTGACACGAAGTGTGGTTACTAAACAGGAACGACACGAGGTCTACAGGGAAACGACTCGAAGTTCATCAGAACTATTAGAGCTGCTTCAGAAACACGACACGAAGACATGATACGGAATTGACATGGAGTGTGGTCAAGGCGAGAAGGACACGAAGTCTAAAGAGAAAAACAACACGAAGACCAAAACTGAAACCTACACAAGGTGAAGTCACAAAGCGACAAATAGAAACGACACGAAGACAGAGAGCACAAGGATAAAACAACATGAAGTATTACCTCATACGAGTTTTCCTGTCAAGCATGGAAATCAACACGGAGTGTTATACGCTCAGACGACACGAAATCATTTCGTGTTGGTGAGGGAAAGCAACACGAAGTGTGGCTTAAGTGACACGAAAACAATTCCCAAAATTACCTGAAGTGGCTCGAGGATTTACGTTAACACAGAGAAACATTTTTGTTCACAAGAAATTCATAGTGTTGAAACCATCAAGACATTAAGACTCAGGCAACACTAAAATTCATTTGGTCAAATAGTTCAATTGAACAGGACATTCCCTTACTGTTTAATCCATTCACTTACATGATGAAACATGAGATTATCTTGAGATAAAGAAATGACTTATAGTGTGAGACATCATCAAGAACAAGCAATCCATTAGTTGCATAACAATAAGGAATGTTAGTTGGAGATGATTTCCAAGAAGATCAATGAGTAAGTTGGTAGATCACTCCTTTTGACATTAGGGAGACACCTTGATCAGAGGCCTGAATCCCCAGTTACTCAGAGTGAGTTCCTCATTACTTCCCCCTTTTTTTTTAAGGAACAGAGTTAGTAACTGTGACTTTTGACATGAGGAGACACCTTGATTAGAGGCCAGAGTCCCCAGTTACTCACCAGCAAGCCACCATTGCTCTGTCATGTCTTTTCATTTATTTTAAGTATCTGACACCTCATGACTTGGGAGAAATATTCATTTCATTGATGAAGCTCCCAGTTTCTGAGTGATCAAAAACAGAACATGTTTGTTCAGTTAAGCCCTTGAGTTAAAGAGATAGAATGATTGAAGACAATACCAAAAGAGAAGGACTTTTCTTGTATTGAGTCTTGAAGTCTAGATTTCAAGTTGATTGGGTCAGATATCAAGACATACGTATTTTTGGCCTGAACCATAATCAATGACAATGTAGGAAGATATACTTTATGCAATTAGTCCAGGTCTCTGTGTGAGTGCCAAAGAAAAGATTCTAATTGGATTTTAGAGACACTGACTTATTGACTTAAGAGATAAGTGACACTCTACTGTCTGAGAGAACTACACTAGATTAGTCATGAAAAATCAGCAGAGATACACATCTGGACACTCCTTTTGAATTTGTCAAAGAACTTCTCTTCTCACATTACAACTTAGCTCCCCCTAAGACATAGCATACCTCAATAAAACATTTCAGCAAAATCTCAAGGCTTCCCTCAAATTAGAGCATTCCTGAAAGCTAACCAGTGAGCATTCCGAACTCCCCCTTAAACCAGCAAGCAAGAAGGCTAACCAACATATAGACAAACCTCCCCCTCACAACAAGAACAGGCTTCATAATTAAGACACTTTGTATAAGCCTAACTCTCTTCTTAATGTAGTGAACTTTTCATTATCCAGAGGTTTTGTGAAAATATCAGCAATCTGATTATCTGTTCCTACATGAATTAGTTCAAAATTATTCTTTGACACCTCATCTCTTATAAAATGATGTCTTATCTCTATATGTTTTGTTCGAGAATGCAAAACAGGATTTTTAGCAAGATTGATGGCACTTGTATTATCACAGTAAATAGGTGTGCACCCCAGGTCTACTTGGTAGTCCTGAAGTTGGTGTTTAATCCATATTACTTGTGTTCCACAACTCCCTGCAGCCACATATTCAGCTTCTGCAGTGGAGAGGGCCACAGAATGTTGTTTCTTGGAGCCCCAAGATACTAAACACCCACCCAAGAATTCACAATGGCCACTTGTGCTTTTCCTGTCTAGTTTACAGCCTGCATAGTCAGCATCTGTGTATGCTACTAGATTCAATGTGCGAGAAGCAGGAAACCATAAACCAAGGGAGTGACTAGCTGACAAATATCTGAAGATTCTTTTAACTGCAGCTAAGTGTAGTTCAGTGGGTCTAGACTGATATCTTGCACACATTCCTACACTGAATTGTATATCAGGTCTAGAGGCTGTTAAGTAAAGAAGTGATCCAATCATACCTCTATAAAGTTTGGCATTTACTTCTTTACCTGTCTCATCTGCATCCAATGATGTATTGGTGCCCATGGGTGTAGTAATGTGCTTTAAGTTTTCCATGCCAAACCTTTTGAACAATTCCATTGTGTATTTGGTTTGGTTGATGAAGCACCCATCTTCTAGCTGCTGTACCTGCAATCCAAGAAAATATTTTAGTTCACCAACCAAGCTCATCTCAAATTCAGCAGACATCATGGTAGAAAATTCATCACATAGTTCATGCCTAGTTGATCCAAATACAATGTCATCTACATATACCTGAACTATGATGAGATCTTTACTCATGCCCTTGGTGAATAAAGTCTGATCAACTTTACCTCTTTTGTAGCCCTTGCTGATCAGAAATTCAGATAATCTTTCATACCAAGCTCTTGGAGCCTGCTTTAGACCATACAAGGCTTTGTTTAACCTGAAAACTTGGTTAGGTTGAGGAGAAAATTGAAATCCAGGAGGTTGTTCAACAAAGACTTCTTCTTTAATAACTCCATTTAAAAAGGCACTTTTAACATCCATTTGTTGGAGTTTAATGTTCTTTGAGCATGCAAAGGCAAGCAACAATCTTATGGCTTCCATCCTAGCAACTGGTGCATAAGATTCATCAAAGTCTACACCGAATTCCTGACAGTAGCCTTTGGCTACTAGTCTGGCCTTGTTCCTCGAGATGATTCCATCTTCATTTATCTTATTTTTGAACACCCACTTGGTTCCTATGACATTAATACCATCTGGTCTTGGGACAAGCTCCCAGACATTATTCCTTTCAAACTGACCTAATTCCTCACTCATAGCATTTACCCAACCTTGATCAGCTAAGGCCTCTTCTACTGTTTTGGGTTCAATTTGTGAGACTAAAGCAATTAGGTCGTCATTATTCACATTTCTAAAATGAGATCTAGTCCTTAGAGGTTCTTCAGGATTGCCTATGACATTATCTAACGGATGGTCTTTAAGGAATCTAATATTTGTTGAAGACTCACCTGTTTCTCTTTGACCTTCCTGATTTTGGGAATTTGTTTCTCCATTCTGCTGAGTCTTCTCTTCTTCTTGTTGGTTTTCCAGAAAATCTCCACCATGATTGGAGTCCCTGTCAAGATTTTCAATATTAGAAACATCTTTCTTTTCACTAAAAAGAATGTGTGGAGATTCTTCCACTTTCTGATCTGATACATTAAATACCCTATATGCCCTTGACACTTCTGAGTAACCCAAGAATATTCCAGGTGAACTCTTGGCTTCAAACTTGTCTAAATCTTTCTTATCATTGTTATGAATAAAACATTTTGCTCCAAAAATTCTGAAATGAAACAAGTTTGGTTTCTTACCTTTTAGAAGCTCATAGGGTGTTTTCTTGTGTATGGGTCTTACCATGGCCCTGTTGATTATGTAGGTTGCTGTATTGGCCGCTTCTGCCCAAAACCTTCTAGGTAACTTACTTTCAATCAACATGGTTCGGGCCATCTCCACCACTGTTCTATTTCTTCTCTCCACGATCCCATTCTGTTCAGGTGTCCTGGGAGAGAAAACCTGTGAGTTAGTCCTTCTTTGTCACAAAGTTCAGTAAACATGGAATTTTCAAACTCACCTCCATGATCAGATTGAATAGAACTAACCTTGAACTTTCCTTCTTGTTTGACCTTATTGAAAAATAGATTAAACTTTTGAAATGCATCACTCTTATTTGCTAAGAAAAATATCCATGAATATCTGGAGAAGTCATCTATGATGACATAGCCAAACCTGTTACCATTAAGACTCTGAGTTCTGGTTGGACCGAAGAGATCCATATGAAGAAGTTCCATTGGTCTAGAAGACAATGGCTCAGATCTTAATTTGAAAGAGTTTCTGGTCTGTTTGCCTAGAGCACAGGCATCACATGATTTTGAAATGGAATTAAATTTAATTTTAGGCATGCCTTTAACTAAATCAAGTTTGACCAGTTTATTTAAAGTAGAAAAGCTAGCATGACCTAGACGCCTATGCCATTCAAAAGCATCAATTTCAGAGTTAGCAGACAAACAAATAGTAGAGTCAGATTTCTCATTTAAGTCTACAATGTAGACATTATTAATCCGGTTGGCTACAAATTTAACCTCATCAGAATTTATTTAAAAGATTTTGCATGAAGTATCATCAAAAACAACCTTGTGACCCTTGTCACATAACTGACTAATGCTGATCAGATTATGTTGTAGCCCTTCCACAAGTAAGACTTTTTCAATGGAGTTTGTGGAAGACTTACCTACTGTGCCAACTCCAATTATTTTACCTTTGTTCTTTCCTCCAAACTTGACCAGACCTCCTGGCTTCATCTCTATCTTACTGAACTTGGATCGGTCTCCTGTCATATGCCTGGAGCAGCCACTGTCGAGGTACCACTTGTTGTCTTCAGCTGCCAGGCCGACCTACACAAGTATATCAAGCAGAGTGATTTGGAACCCAAGATGAGTTGGGTCCAAGTACATTGTTTAAATCTCTGATCAAGTGTTTGGGTACCCAGATTTGTTTCAGCATGGTTTTCTCTGGCACCCTCCTTTCAGGTTTATTAAAGTTCAATCCAGCTAAACTGGAGAAATGAGTTCTATTCCTTTCATCGGTCTTCCTATTCCTAGGAAATTTCCTGTAGGCTTGTTGATTGGTATATCTTTGACCATGAAAGTTGTTCCTCCAGTAGGTCTTGTTTGGACCCATCTGATTGTTATAATTCCAGCTTTTATTCTGATTTGTTTTCTTGGTCCAGCTACCATTTGTGTTCTGGTGAATGGACTTAATGTTATTCTTCATAGAGTTCATTCCAATCTTGAATGGTTGTCCAGTACTGGTTGTTGTGTTCTCTTTAGGACTTTGAGTTTTCTTAGAGCTGTTTGAGCTGGATGGTGTGTCCAGCTTTTCTTTTCCCTTCTCTGGACAGAAGGTGATGGTCTTGAATTGCAAGGGTCTCTTGTTGGTTGGGTCATAGCCTAGACCTTCCTTATTGAAATTGACCCTAGTTCCTGGTATAGCATCTAGGCTAGTCTTTCCTTGGACAAACTTCTCTAAGACTTTCTGTTTGTCTTCCAGCTCCTTTTGAAGAAACTCTGAATTCTTTAGGAGTTCAGCATTTACTTTCTTCACAGCTTCATATTTCTCTGAATTCATTCTGATTTCACTCATGCTTTCTTCAATTTTAGTTTTGAATTCATTGAGCTGTTTTTTACTTTCTTGGATTTCTCCCCTAAGCTTATCATTCTCTTTCCTTTGTGAGGTCATTTCTTCTAGTTGTTCTTTTAGCTTTGCATTTTCCTCACACACCAGAGTTTGTTCTTCAACATTTGTGTTAAATTTTCTTTTCAGAACTCTGTGCTCTTTGCTAAGTGAATTAAATTTATCTAGCAAGTCACCATAAGCATCCTCCCAGTCATCAATTGAGAAAATTTCAAAAACATTTATTACCTCCTCTTCACTGTTTGCCATAAGACAAATTCCTTCTTCATATTCCTCCGAGGAAGTGTCTTCGGGATTTTCTTCTTCCTCGCTCCATGTGCAGACCATCGCCTGTGGCTTTTTCTTCTTCTGCACCTTTGTGAACTTCTTCTGAAGATAGGGACCTTTCTTCTGGAGTTCTGGGCATTCGCCTTTCATGTGTCCCTGTTTGTTACAGTTAAAACAAGTCAGTTTCTTAGGATTTCTATCCCTGTAATTGGTAAACTCAGCTTTCTTGTTAAAAGAGTGTGGGTTCTTCTTCCTGAAGGTCTTCCCCTTTGTCCTCAGAAACTTTCTGAACTGACGAGTGAGCATAGCCTGCTCCCCCTGGTCGAGATCTGAAAGACCTTCAAGCTCGGACTCAGACTCGGGACTACTGCTGCTGCTCCCACTTTTACTACCCTTGTTGCGGGAAGCTCTTAGAGCTACATTTTTACCCTTCCTCTCACTACCTTCTCCACCTCCTTGGAAGTTCATCTCATAGGTCATCAGGGATCCTATGAGTTCATTCACAGTTAAGACAGTCAAATCTTTTGACTCCTCAATCACAATGGCCTTAGTGTGCCATGCCGGGGATAAAGATCTAAGGATTTTCCTGACTATATCTGCCTCAGCAAGATCCTTCCCTAGCCCATTAAGAGTGTTAGTGATCAAGGATAACCTGGCATACATTTCGGTTATATTCTCATCTGCATTCATCTTAAACATTTCATACTTGGAGGTGTAGAGATTTACCTTCGAGGCTTTCACTTGAGCTGTACCTTCATAAATTAATTGCAGCTCATCCCACATTCGCTTGGCAGTTCTGTATGCAGATATGCGAGCATATTCCTCTGGATGAACAGCACACTGGATTATGTTCAGCGCCGTCCAGTTGAGTGACGAGAGCTTCACATGATCATCTGTCCAAGCATCCTCGTTTGGTGGCAGCTCATATGGCCCCACCGTGATTACTCTCCACAATTTATGACTCTGAGCTCTGATGAACACTTCCATCCTGTTCTTCCAAAACAGATAGTTACTACCATCGAAATAAGGAGGGCGACTAATGGATTGACCTTCGGCCATGAAGGTTCTAGGACCACCACCATTTCCTTGACCGTTCGTCCACATGGCGTAAACCTGCTCTGATACCAATTGTTAGCGCAGCGAGAGTGATATAGAAGGGGGGGATGAATAGATCACTCCCAGTTTGCACAGCTTAGGCGAGAAAATAAATCTACCGCTTATGCCCCTTCTAAACCAGCACACAAAGAATTGCAAATGCAGGTACCAATCAAGATCGAATAAGAAGATGATGATAAGAGCTGAACACACAACTAGTCGAAGAGACAAGCAGATAGAGAGCGCTGATAAAGATCGCAAACCACAGAGAAGACAACCGGTTTTTAGGTGGTTCGACTGCAGTCCGCAATCTACATCCACCCCTCACTCCAACTAGAGTGAGGATTCCACTAGCCACTGCTAGAGCACAGCAGACTCAGTCTGCGAATAACTTGCTGCCAAACAGCTTGAAAACCCAAGGGAGACAAATCCCTCAACCAAGCTTTGCTACCCACAGAGCTTGTAACCTGTTCTAGCACCCAGCATGAACAGAACCGGAGAGTGCCTATCCCTTCCTCCACACACCGGAGGGAACCTGCTAATGACAACCCGTCACTAGCAACACCAGAGATCAGCGATCTCTCTTCCTCTGCAACCCAGAGGGAAACCGGAGATAGACTCCCTTCCTCCACACACCGGAGGGGAACAGATCAGAAATAGACGAAGAACACATAAAGAAAATCAGAAAAGGAACTAAAGACTGATCGAGAAAACATTCGATACTGAGAGTTAATACAAATGTAGCTTCCTGGGAAGCAATTTCAGAAACCCGATACTGCAAACTCTCTTTCTCTCTTCACTGCTATCTCTCTTTTTCTTTCTCTCTTTTTCTTTCTCTTTACTGGTGGATCGAGCTCTCTGCAATACTGCCTTTTCTTTCTTGGCTCTGATCACCTTCATCGGTGGACGAAGGTTTTCTATTTATAGCGGCAGCAGGTGGATAGGGCACAAAACGCATGTGCCTCCCACGCTCGATCCAGAACCTTCCTGCCACGTGACCTTATTGGATTGGTTCCTTTTGTCTTGGATCACGTGCACCCCCTTTATTAGGGAATAATCTTCCTCGTACTTGTAAGAAGATAAAAACCATTAACACGCAGTATGGCCACTAAAACTAAAGCTGCATGAGGTATATGATAACAGCACGACGTGACCAGTACACGAGATAGGAAAAGAACGACACGAGGTACACTGTAACAGAACAGACACAACGAGGAGAACGACACGAAGTGAAACAAGAACGACACGAAGTACATACGATGACTACAGCACGAAGTAAAAACATCATGATATAATAACCAGTAATGAGAACGGCACGAGAACAACATGGAGACAAAACAGTAACCGACACGAGTTGAAAACAACACGAGGTAAAAAGAAGAACGACACGAAGTGGTTGCAACAACAAGCAAGACATAAAAGATGACACGAGATGCAACTAGAGGATAGAGAGAAGCGACACGAGGTTCACACAGAAACGACACGAGGTGGCACAGAAAGTAACACGAGGTGCTGCAATGTTCTGCACGCAGTGGAACAAAAACGACACGAAGACACAGAAACAACAGTAACCGACACGAAGTGTGGTTACTAAACAGGAACGACACGAGGTCTACAGGGAAACGTCTCGAAGTTCATCAGAACTATTAGAGCTGCTTCAGAAACACGACACGAAGACATGATACGGAATTGACACGGAGTGTGGTCAAGGCGAGAAGGACACGAAGTCTAAAGAGAAAAACAACACGAAGACCAAAACTGAAACCTACACGAGGTGAAGTCACAAAGCGACAAATAGAAACGACACGAAGACAGAGAGCACAAGGATAAAACAACACGAAGTATTACCTCATACGAGTTTTCCTGTCAAGCATGGAAATCAACACGGAGTGTTGTACGCTCAGACGACACGAAATCATTTCGTGTTGGTGAGGGAAAGCAACACGAAGTGTGGCTTAAGTGACACGAAAACAATTCCCAAAATTACCTGAAGTGGCTCGAGGATTTACGTTAACACAGAGAAACATTTTTGTTCACAAGAAATTCATAGTGTTGAAACCATCAAGACATTAAGACTCAGGCAACACTAAAATTCATTTGGTCAAATAGTTCAATTGAACAGGACATTCCCTTACTGTTTAATCCATTCACTTACATGATGAAACATGAGATTATCTTGAGATAAAGAAATGACTTATAGTGTGAGACATCATCAAAATCATAGGGACACAACACTTGGCCGTCATTTAACTTTGCATGGGAATTTGTAACTATCGTCAGACGCATTAATGTGAAATTGATTGATGTGATTGGAAGTCATGATTACGGTTTAGAATTGACGATAATGAATATGGACATCACTTTAATAAGGCACGACATTGGTTAAGGCGTTATTTTTGGAAAATCAAGGGAATATTTTGAAAAGAATTTAAAGAATTTAAATTGATCAACGCCTCAGGTTGGGGCGCTGATTAATCAACGCCAGTATGAATAGGCGTCAATTGTGGTTTTTATTTATTTTGAGGAAATTGATTAATAGAGATTGATGACGTTGTCTAAGGCACTGTTTTATGAATTGACGCCATTATAAAAGACGCGGCTCAGTACAGAGAACCCGAAGCTCAGTTTAATTAGACAGAATCGCATTGAATTGGAAGAATTGATTAATATAAAATGAATTTTTGGGTCAATTAAGGAAAGATCCTTTATTTCATCAAAAAAAATCATTATTACATCACTGGGCCACCATGGGCCTCAATTTCTTAAGAGCTAGTACATATGATTTGCATTTCTCTTCTTCTTCTTCAACATATTGCTTGGACCGATGAAGAAGTCCAACCCTCCATTATGCCATGATGGTCTTGATCTCTTCTTGGTCACCGCTTGAGCCTAATTCTCTCCTTTTGAGTGGTGGAAGGTGAGAAGCTTCTTCAAAGATGTGCCGAGGAAGGCCGAGTTGTGGAAGGCACCGGTGAGCGTTGTATAGCATGAAGTCGGTCCCACCGATTAGACGTAGCTCTATGCCGGAGGAGAGTCTTGAGTGAAGCTCTTGGGTCTTGAGAAACCCCGGTGTGCATGTGAAACCGTCCTTTGGCATGGTCTTGAAGTAGTTCCTCCAATCAACCCTCTTCTTGAGCTTTGGCACACGATTGGTCATCCTCTCACATAGGCCTAGAGAATCCGTCATATACCAGAGGGGGCTTTTAGAGAAGATCTTTGAGGCCGTTTGAGTTTCTTTGCATGGGTCAAACTTTAGGTGGAGGTCCACCCAACAAGATAGAAGGAGCATTGACCCGTATAGAGGATGCCCCAAGGAAGCGGAGGTAAGACCGTTGTAGAGATTGGCTAGCACCGCCGGCCCAATCCTTTTACCCTCCCATATACTAGCAATTGCACTCAAGTGGCACTCCTCTAAGTAATCCTCCATTGAAGGGAAGAGAAGAGCTCCTACCAAGCATATAGCAAAGCCCTTCATCACTTTCTCCAACAACTCCTCATCTTCTTGAGCTTGGTCCATCCTCTTGTAAACCCATGATGCTAGCTTTAAGAGATTAATCCCCTTATTGGCCTTGATTTGGTTCACTAGGTGGGGACTAGGCATAAGGTTAGTGAGCATATCATGAGCACTTATTGGTCTATCTAAACTAGCCATCTTGGTCTCATCCCCTTGTTTCATCATCTTCAACCCAAGGAGCAATTCTACTTCTTCTAGGAGGATAGTGGCTTCAAAAGTAGGAAATAGGAAGGTATGAGTGTTTGGATGCCATAATTCTACTAAAGCTCCAATAGAGGCCCAATCAAGGTGAGTGTCATTATAATGGGTAGCATGGGTAACTAGGCCTAGAAGGTGACATCTAGAAAGGAAATATCTCATACTAGTGATAATTTAGAAAGAAGGAGAGGTAACCACTTGATCTTCAAAAACCGTCTAGGTCCCGGTATATTTGGATAGTCCTGAAAATAAAAGAAAAAGAAAGAAGAGAGGAAAAGAGGAATGTGATCAGAATTTGAGAGAAGAGAAAGGGTAGAATAAATGCTTAAAATAAAATCAATTCTTACTTGGCCCATAGTTATTCTCCCGCTAATGTGGCTTGTGATTTCATAAATCTTAGGAAACCCCATCCTAGGCTTTTTTGAGGGCCTCTACATCATCTTTTCCATCTTTAAAGAGAATACCTGCGGTTTCCCTGTTCTTTGCTGTTGTTCGGTTCTCTGTTGAAGGTTCAATCGCAGCACTCAGTTGTTTGATGTGTGCAGCAGAGGACGGGTTGCCCTTTTTATAATAATCAAAGCATTGTTGACCGTTAAAGGCAGCGCGAGTTTGAGTTTGATTCGAATGAGCTTTGGTAATTTGTTTCCGAGCAGGGAACGGAGTGCCGATGCTTATAGTTAATTGACGACATAGGTATTGGCGTCATTTCCTTTAAAAGTGACATTGTTCGTGTCGTCATTTATCTAGCGCCCTCTTGCGCAGGCGTCATTTGCAGTTCGATTCCAAATTCAACATTGATTATAATTAGCGCCATCGTGGCTGTCATCATTTATGCTTATAACGCCTCTATGTAGAGTCGTCATTTTCTGAGCTTACATCTTTTGAACTGTTTTACAGCATTATGATTATCATGAACTTAAGTGCTTTATATTTCGATAAAATTGATTATATCATGCAATTATGATCATATTTTGAGCTTTATTGAGCTGATGATTCTTTATTGAGCTAATGATTTTTGAGCACAAAGAGGAACATGCTATGCAAGTCTTGAAATGATTGGATTCCTTTCACTGGTAACATCCTTCCATCATTCCATTCCTTGTATCCCTCATGTATGCATTTTTACTATATGATATCTATGCTATTATAGTATATCAAGGACCTTGTGGTTCTGATGAACCTGGAATTTGAGTTCCCCTTCATCAAAAATAGTGATAGTTCCAAGGGAGTCTTGATCGCACGGATAGGCCGTTGAGTCGTCTAAGGTTTGGGATGACGGTTCCATTTTTATGGGTTGACGCGTGGATAAACGGGCTTCGACTTAGTATCAGCTCAGAGATCTGGATTTCTGACCAAGTCTGGATGGTTTAACAATATTATCCTTGATTATTCTCTATTTTTAGTTTGTTTTAATTTTTCCTTTAACCCAGCATGCATCATGTAGGACTTTGAGCTTCAATGATGAAAATCCTCATATTACGCTAGTAATGAGGGCCGCTTGCTCTAAAATTGAGTTGACATGAGATATTCCATTCAAAATCGAGTACTATGTTCTCCTTGAAGCCGCTCAGGCTGGTTCCTTGAAAGCATTCGTTCGCTGGTTCTTTATCTCAATCCATTTTATTTTCCTGCAAAACCTACCTTGGTTGTAGCACGTCCACATTGGCTGGTAACTGCTCTCCAATGGTGTCTTTCATTCCGTGCCCACGCGCACATTTTATTCATTAGCTTAGTTCTTTCATCCAGTTAATCATTGCTTTCTCGTAATCATCCAAGGTTGTTTCATTCAGAACCGTGGAAGATTTCCAACACTTAGTGTCGGAGGCGTGTCACATCACACCTTGACATCTACTTATCAGTCCGTTCTCACTTCATTCCGCTTGTTGCACTTTTGCTTCATTCCGTCTCAGTCCCTTGCAAAGCAAACGCCAAGGCGGGGCAGCTGTAGACACGCCAAAATCGATGCTACGATGAGTAAATCTCATGTCACCACGTGACGCCCCAAAGCGGACTTCAATATTGGCTTAATATGAAGTTTTTCTAATTATTTGGTATATTTCCATCATAATTGTAATTAACGCCTGTAGGAAGGGCGTCATTTAACTGACGACTTGATGGGTGTCGTGGTTTAATCAATAAACGACTGTTCATGCAGGCATTGTTTCCTAGATTTTACGAATCCTAATCAAAGTAAAATTCAAAGAATTGACGTCCATCTCTGGGGCGTTGATTATTTGACGCCATCGTAAGCAGGCGTCATTTCTCATTTTTAAAATATGGAAAGTCTTTTATTTCTATAATTAAATCCAGGAATTAACGACTACAGGGCTGTCGTCATTTCAATTGACGCCCCTGTTCATGTCGTTATTTTGGACTTCCGTCTCCGTTCCGCCTGCTACCTTCCAGTAACGATCCTTTCCCATTTTGCACATTATGTTCGATTGGGAAGGGGGATCTTACTGGAGGATTGAATTCCTTGTTTTAATCCTATTTGAAATAAGGATTTTTGGCCTATAAATACCCCTTGGTATTCCTCGCGTGCGAGAGTTGAGAGAGTGAACGAGAGAACAAGAAGAAGAACAAGAGAGCTTTTGTCTTCAGAATAGAAAGTGAGAGAGTTTGTTTCTTTTGCTGGAACTTTTTCAATGTTCTTCCTCCGGTAGTGACTCTTCCTCCACGGGCGTCTCTCCCTCCACGGCGGTGTCTTCTTCCAGCGGATTCTTCATCCTTTGGATCCCTTGCTAGCGCTGCAGCTGCCGTGTTGATTTGCCTTCTCCCCTTTACTGCTGCATACACAGCAGAAGGCTCCCTTTTCTTTTAATTATTTTATTTGGTATTATCATCTCACACACACATCCCTCTAGCTATTCTGCTAGAGATACTATCATCATATCACCCGTTTGTTTGCATATCATATCTTCCATACTCCCCATACCTTGTTGCTCCTCTTAGGGGTTTAAACCAAAACACACAAGGTGTGTTCATGCCCAATTTGCTTGATTCTATATTTCTAGAGTATTGATACTACACATTTGGCTAATCCATATCTTTATTTGTTTTGTGTGTTTTGCAAGGATAATCAAAGTAGAAACCCCCTTCATCGGCCGGCCGGTATAAGGAGGAAGGAAGGACTTGCAATTTCCCCGCTTCATACAAGGTACATGCGATCATCTTTACATTTTTGAGGTAACCCCTCTGGCGATCACCCTCCTTAGAGCATCTCATGCTCATGCTCCTTTTCCTTATGTCCTACATATTTTAGCACATTTTTTATCCATTCATTTTATTTTTAAATCTTTTTCTTTTTCTTTAAAATGTCTATGTGACATGTTCACATAAGTCAGATCGAGCGCACGATGAAAATTGTCACTTCAGTGGCTGGCACGCCTAAATAAATAAATAATAACCGAATAAAATAAAATAAAATAAAACACAGAGATTGAAAACAAAATGTGTGTTCCCACACCAGCCTAAAAATCATCTCTCTCTCAGGTGTAGCTCTCCACCTACTCTCAGGTGGGTCTGCACACGTGTGCCTAGTCAGCTATGACTAGTGGGGGCCACTAAGCAGATGACTCTCGATGGAAACCATAGGAATACGGACAGGCTACTCACAAGCCCATCATAATTAGCTCAAAAAATGGGTGGCACGATGCCACCAGACTTTGGGCAGTCCACTAGACCTACTAAACCCAACAGCCCTTGAGTCACAGGACTCAGGTCAAGGCCGTTGCACAGGGATAGCTCCATGCCATCAATGTAGCCTATCCCTTGGTCAGAAATCACAGTAAAATAGTTATTAGGGCGGCTGACAAATCGGCGAGTTCATCCCCTTTCAAGGGAACCTCGAGAAACCTCCAGCCCGAGGCTGGATGACTAAACTCACAGCTCACAGGCCATACGCATGACCCACACAAAAATTGCTTTCTGGTAGAGCTAACATTGTGCGGGAATAGCCCTCCGCACTCATACCGGTACACGACGACTCAATTAAACGTAACACGAAAGCTCGGAACACAAGAGGGTCTCCCGGACCCTTAAAACCCATGGGCATGCTAATCAAGATGAAATGGTATCTCCGGACACCCAAAAACACGGTCACGGTCCCCACGGGGTGTCCGGGACAACCACGGGGCCATAGGTCGACCATTGGATCTCAACAGGGTCGACCGGGGGCCAAAACGGGCCAAGGGGCTACTGGTTGGTCGACCAATCCTCATGGGTCGGTCGACCAACCCATCCTGGGCGGTCGACCGGCCCACAGCAGGGGGGAGCTCTGCCCTGGTCGATAGACCGAACCAAGCTGGTCGTTCGGCCGAACTAGGGCAGACTCTTCTCCCATGGCGAATACCGTCAGTCGACCGAACTACTCACATCGGTCGACCGAAAACGGCAGAGAACCCTCAGAGCCCCACCTAGGGGTCCGATTTCCACGCCCACTTGACTCCGGTCGAGGGGGAAAACAATGGGGGCCATCCCCCGAGTCCGAAAACATAAAAATGGGAGGAAATAAACGGCAAAATGTTAATCGATCCGACGAAACTGTCACATGCCCTAAAAACATGATTTTAACCCGTGGCGTGAAATAAACCCCGCTTGGCTCACCTCGGCCTACCAAATCCACGGGAAATGAAGGGCAAGAGTTAGGGAACCATCCCCCTACCTCAATCGAAGATTACGCACATCGAGATCGCCGTTCCGTCGAGAAAATGCCGTTCGAACCACGTCGGCACCCTGAACTCATGAACGATGAATGCCATGGCACCATGCCACGATCCTCGTCCTATCCTCGTGCTCCTCGTCCCACGAACCTCGCCTCCGCCTTCCTCCGTCGGCCGTCGGAGAAGAGAGGGAGAGAAAGGCAGAGTGTGAGTGGAGAGAGAGGGAGAGATGAGAAATAAGGGAGAGAGAGGGGTGGTGGGTTATTTATAGGAAAATATTTTGGGTTTTAAAATCCAAAAATACAAAAATAGGGAAAAATACTCCCCACGATCCTCGGAAGAAGCACAACACACCTGCAGCGTCCCCGAGCCCGACAAGACATCGGTTCAACCTACGTAGGATTATGAAGGCTTGACAGGCAAAAAGTCGTGTAAAGCATGAAACATGTTCCAGGACTTGCAAATGTGCTTTGAAGCCCATAGATTCATGCCCGAGAAAAAGATTTTTTTTTTCGGGGCGTTACAGTTCTCCCCTCCTTATAGATCCTCAAAATTTGAGACAACCACAACTCAAGGGGAAGAACGATACACCCAGTTGGCAACGCTCCCAGAGCTCTAGCCAAGACCTCGACATTCGCAAAAACGTAGTTCCTGAGGAACACAGCTAGACCTTGATCACGAATAAATGCCTCGCTCCACACACCACGCACATCGATCATCAGAGCAGGCATAACGCATAAAAGAATAAAAGGCTGGCATCACCTCAGCCGCAATGGGAATCCAACCACGGCATCGATGCCACGATCTCGTTCACCGAGGAGACGCAATCCTCGTCACGAGAAACCACCGCCGATCAAAACCTATGCTCGACGGATGAAACAAACGTCAGTTTCACCACATGCTGACTAATCTTACGCTTTTCGCAAGGGACCGCCATGACTGAGCCTCCACCAGCTCGCACAGTCATTCCAACTGACTGCCACAAATCCGTCAGCTCCATGCCATGGACCATCTCACACTTGGCAAGCTGAATGCCAATAATAGCACGAGACCAGCTCTATCAGAACACAAACTTCCAATAAATCTCAGATCCAATCCGGGAAAAGGCACATCTTCATAATCGGCCACCCAAGGCCTCGCTGGCACACGGCTCACGCCATTCTTGATCCGCTATAACCAGCATCTTCTGTCTATGAAAGACCATCAGCTAGTCACCAGCTTATTCGTCAACGAGAAACCTTCACTTTCTCAACTTCTTCATTCTTTCCTGGTCCTTTACAAGACCCGATGAGCACATTCCAAATCTTGACGGGCCATCCGCTGACTCTTACACTGGCCATCAGTACATCACGAGCCGATCCCCACTCAAACACCGCATTCGATCTGATCTTCAAGCCAGCTCTACCCTCTCATAGGAGCATGACAAAACCAAATGACAGGATCTCATAATCCTCGGCCCACAGCAGCACTCGACTCAGGCTTACAGGAAAATCCACCCATGCGAGTCACAGACCAAGGACCACCATCTGACGACAACATCCTCCAGGGACCTCCATACACAGGCATCGTCCATTACGCAGTCTCATCACGGGCTACCTCACAATTATTCTAAATGGACGCCTACCAGCTCCGCTCTCGCTATAGAGCCACCGGACACAACCTGAACACATTCCGACACATATCTTAAAGACATCCAGGTGCTGCTTGCTATCATAGAAACCTGGTCGACGACGTCGTGACCGATGCACATGGGTCCCCAAACAACACAGACCTTGCCATAGCTGACCACACGGCTAGCCTTACCAGCCACTCACAGCTACCAGCTGGAACCCATAATCTCTCAGAGATCACTTCTCGGGAACCACGATCTCATCCGAGGACACAACTTCCAACACGAGTTGAGCATCAAGCTACCGACTCTGACCATCACGTCCTCATCCTCCGTCAGGCGATATCCTTAGCAACTCCATCCGGGTCTAACTTCAATGCCTAACACGGCTTCCAACAAATAAACATGGTACTCATGCGGCACTTGCCATCATATTTCCCCAACTCTTCATCTTGTCGGTGCCATGAATCTCAATGCCTTAAGCAATGGCACAGCAACTCCATGGCTCACATGGCCAGAGACAATCTCACACCGAGGATCCAATCCTCCGATGCTCTACTCATCTTCTGGAGTCCCATAGATCCCCACCATGAAACAACAACAGTAAACGATAGTGCTAAACAATAACAACAATAGTAGCAGGAGTAACAGTAACAACCGAAGCAACAGCCATAACGACAACAATCAAAGAAACAACGGCTAAGTCGCAGGCTACTCCTATCTGCAAGAAAAGCAAGCCCGATCTCACAATTGGGAAAACTGCCGAACCAATACAAGAAGACTCTGGCTACACATCCAGGACACGCCACGACATCGCAGTCATGTAGGCTCGTCCTCAGCGACAAACCCAACTCAAGACCACACGATCTGAAAACACCAACACATACACGACCTCACCGTCGTGCACGCTACACTGACTACGGGTAAAGCTGAACGTAGACTACCCGAAGAGTCACGTCATCACTGACGGAACCCAATACCACGAGACAAAATCGCAAGTCAAAAGACTCACGCAGCACGAGAACCACAAAAGCCATGAGAATTGTGCATCATGTGACAGAAGTACCTCCTCACTAGAAGAAAGGCTAGATCCGTCCATTGACGTCATACACTACGCCTTAGGTATCCCCCAGTCGCCTCGAATGTGGTAACTGAGACACAGTACAAATAACCAAGTGACAAGAACTAGTCAGGGCCACGCTCGTCAGCGTAGGTCCAACGTCTCTGACCACGTGTGCACACACAGGCTCAATGCCTTGAGATAGGCCTCTAGCTGGTTTTCCCCTCCCATTGGACTCTAACGTCAACGCAAAGGGGCCCAAGGCAACCAGCCTAAAAATCATCTCTATCGGGACTGCCCCGCCACCACTCCCAGGTGGGTAGACACGGAACATCATCAGGCTATGACTAGTGGAGGCTCACTAGACACAGAAACTCAAAACACCAAAGTACAGACAGGCTACGCACGCACCTGCCACAAGTACGCAGAACACAAGGTAGCACGCAACTGCCAAACTCAGGATAGTCAACTAGACCTACTAACACAATGATCCGTGAGTCACACGACTCAAGTCAAGACCGTCGCACAAAGCGGCAACATGCTGACAAATCAGCCTAGTCCCTGGGTCAAAAATCACGATTAAACAATATGGAAATGGCACACAGAAGCTGGACCCACTCATTAATGAAAAGTCCTTGGCCTCTTAGCTGCTCACCGGACTCATAATTTTGCACAATGGGAAAGCATGGAACATGAGAGATCATCCGACCCCTCAAACCACATTGGCACATAAACTGAGGTAATACGATACCTTTGAGCGTCCAAAACATAGTCTCGATCCCCACAGGATAACTGAGACACTCACAAGGTCACGTGTCAACCACTGAATCACAACCGGGTTGACCGGAGACCACAACAATTCTTTAGAAAACTCAAAACACAAAGATCGTTCGGGCCCTCAAACAACACGGGCACACCATTCGAGGTCCACAGCACTTTGGGACACCCAAACACAAGGTCATAGCCCTCACGAGACATCCAAGACATCCACGGAACCAAGGGCTAACCTAGGGGTCGAAACCAAATCAACCGAAAGCCAAACCGATGAGAAAAGAACACCCAGAACAAGTGGCGGTCATCACATGGCCGCTACCTGATGGCCCGGCCAGGTGATGGTCTTATGCAAGGCCGCTACCTGCAGAATTAAACAGGAAGAAGGCGGTCTAAAGAGGGCCGCCACTAGCATAAGGTGGTCTCCAAAAGGCCGCTTCTTTCAGAATGTGGTCCACAGAGGGCCGCCTCTTGAATAAGGCGGTCATGGCAAGACTGCCATCTAACATAAAACCCAATGTGAAAACAAGCAGAGAACATGCATAAAACGGTTTTCCCAGGGCTGCCTCTAGAAGGTGGCAGTCAAGGCCAAACCGTTTTCTCCTGCTTGCGGTCATTGCTTGACCGTCACTTCAAGAAGGAGGTCAGTCGCAAGACTGTTACTAGGAACCGACCTAACCGACTTAAAAAAGATAAATGGCGGTCGCCCAAGGGCCGCCTTCACTCCCGGAGGCAAGTGGCGGTCTCTGGTATGACCGCTACTTCCTTCCGGTCTGAAAATCGTAGACTCGTATAAAACTCGGTCGTTCCACGCCCTAATCATCCTAGAACGATGGGGAAACATCCATGAACATGATACCAACCTTCCACAAGCCGGAAGGGATCTAGAAAACCACAAAATGACAAATAAACGAGCGATTCCATCCAAACGCCCTAAAGTGACCCACATGGGCAATCAGCCTCATACCGGCCCCAAATCACGATCAAATGCAGCCAAATTGACGGGAATCGAATCCCCGCATTCCAGTGGTTCAAATTCTAGCATTTAAACTAGAAACCATCGCCTGGAACGGTGATTTCGTCTCACATCCCCAAAACATGCATTTTGCCCAAACTTGGAAAAACCCACTCAAACTCACGCTAATCGACACGAAATCGCGAGGGAATGTAGGACAAAGGTAGAGTATCCATCCCCCTACCTCCACCGATGATCTCGCGTGCCAAAAATGTCAAATCCATGCCAAAAACATCACACGAACCCCGCCAAGGCTTCAAATCCATGAAACGGGATCGTGCCTACGCCACGCCTCATTCCCCGTGCCATCACATTCCTCGTCTCCACGGTGTCCCCGCCTCGTCCAGCTCCGCCACGGTCGGCCACCCGGGGAGAGGGGAAGAGAGGAGAGAGAGAACGGAGGGAGAGAGAGTGAGCGGCGGTGAGAGGAGAGAGAGGGGTGAGGGTTAAAAAGAAAAAAAAGAAATTACGAATATTTCTAAAATCTGATTTTTGGCCCGAAATTTCATAAATTTGGAAAAATAACCTCCGCGATCCTCGGAAAGACCATAAAGCACCAGCATTGTCCCGGAGTCTGATATATCAACGGTTCACCCTCCATAGGGTTCCGCAAGTTACACAGTAGAAAAATTTGAGTGGATTGTTAAACACAATCCGGGACCCACGAAAGCGCTCCGAAAGCTCTCAGATTCCGATTCGAAGGATCCTGGGTATTACATCCTCCCCTCCTTTAAGAAATTTCATCCTCGAAATTTAAGGAGTCAACAGGGAACAGGGAAGAACAACCCAATCAGCTGGCAACGCTCTCCAAGCTCCAGTTAAACCTCAAACACACAAAACACGATAACACAATTCTCGAAAATATAATTCAGAGGAACACTACTTGACCATGATCACAACAAGATCATCATGCTCCGGATCTCAAAGCACACCGATCCACAGAATGAGCATGACACACAAAGGAACATAAGTCTGGCACCTCCCATCATGGCATCATTGCTATCGTCTCACAAATCAAGGAGACATGACCCATGCCATGAAATAGCTACCGATGAATTCTCATACTCGGCGGACAACACAAGCATCAGCTCGCACAAAGAACATAGTCATCACGGCTGACTACTACAACCCATCGGCTTTCACGCCATAATAACAATCAAAACTGGCCCGTAGAACGCCAATAATATCACTAGACCAAAAACATAATCAAGTCGGTCCTCACTCAGACATTACATTTGATTCAAGTTTCACGCCAACTCTACCATCTCAGGAGAGTACAGTAAAACCAACTGACAAGACCTCGATCCACATAATTTTGAACTCAGACTCACAGGGAATTCCTCCCAAGCTGACCACAAGCACAACCTCATAATGGATGCCTGCCAATTCCTGGCTCCATTCTTAGCACAGAACCACGGGACACAACCACAACTGGGTCACATCAAGGCATAATCATAGTTGACCACACGACCAATCGCACCAGCCGCTTGCAGCCTACCAACAAGGAATGCATCTCTAGGACCACGATCACATCTCGAGAGCACAACTTCCAAGAAATGTAGAAAAAGGGTACTCATCCAGCACATTCGCCGACATATTTTCCTAATTCTCAAACCTGCCAGTGCCAACAACTACGAAGCCTCAAGCAATGGCATGACAACCAACAACATCAAGGCACACATAGCCAAGATAATCTCACACCGAGGAAGCAATCCTCTCGGCTGGTCAGAATCTTCCAACTCTATGATCCTTGACCTGTGGGTTATGGGCCCACACACTTCCACTGCGCACTCGACACAACGCACGCAGGCATTACGGACAACTTGGCATCTGCATCTCAGCGCACCTCTCGGCGCCACTGCAATATACCACGCCTCAAGTACCGATCATGCCCACTGCCTTTCACAAGTCTCCATAGTGCAAACCATCGTGCCAAGAGCCACAACACAAGCCATAAAGAGCACCTACGTCAGCTCATCCTCAAAATGACGCCACAAGACAGGATGAGAAAGTCAAGCTCGGCTAACAACGGCTCACCATGAAGGAAATCCTTAGCTCACCCAAGCACTCTCTCAATCAGGGCATATGTCTTGCCACCTCAAGCCACAACCTTAACACCTCAGGGGCTGACTAAACCTCAGGCTGGGATGGCCAAAATGACATTAACCTCCACCGGAGAACACGAACGGCCATTATACCATCAACAATTTCCATCAGCCACCTGATCACACCACAGATATCTCGAACGCCTCACCACAGACTCACGCCTGTCGCAAACTTTGCCGTGCAGCACAACCGAGACCATGACCTCGAAGACAGATGACTCTCCATCACATCCTCAGGTCCCGCGCCAACACAGCGCACACAAGCTCTCACGCGAGAAGCAAAGCGGTAAAGAAACATAAAACCTATGCCAATTGTCGACTGTATTGGACTTTATGGACTCTGATCACTGCAATATTTCAAATTCTCATGTACGTCCACACAACTCACTTTGATACCAACTGTAACGACCCAGCATCCGGATACCGGGTAAACCCGATACCACTTGGATCCTAAGACGCCACCCAAGAGCTGTAAGGCTCCGAAGGGTTAGCAAGGTGTGTGGGGAGTACATTGAACTTCAAGATAAGCAAGAAATAACTAAAAAATTATGATCAGGATTGTTAAATTAACAGAAATAAAATTACATTTTCAAGTAACAAATTAAACTATAGAGCTATAACTACAACTAATAACAGGGTCCAGTCTAACTATAGTACAGTCTACAGAAAAGAAAACGTACTCTGAAGTCGGAGGTAGCTTGACATTGGCAAAGCTAGCACTAAAAATCACCGTACTGCACCTCCGAACCACGAGGAAGAACAGCTACAGCTAAAAAGTCAGGGGTGAGCCTCATCTCACTGGCTCAGTAGGGGTCCCACGGATCCCCACCATGAAACAACAACAGTAAACGACAGTGCTAAACAACAACAACAATAGTAGTAGGAGTAACAGTAACAACCAAAGCAACAGCCGTAACGACAATAGTCGAAGAAACCATGGCTAAGTCGCAGGCTACTCCTATCTGCAAGAAAAGCAAGCCCGATCTCACAGTCGGGAAAACTGCCGAACCAATACAAGAAGACTATGGCTACATAGCCAGGACACGCCACGACATCGCAGTCGTGTAGGCTCGTCCTCAGCGACAAACCCAACTCAAGACCACACGATTTGAAAACACGAACACATACACGACCTCGCCGTCGTGTATGCTACACTAACTACGGGTAAAGCTGAACGCAGACTACCCGAAGAGTCACGTCATCAATGACAGAACCCAATACCACGAGACAAAATCGCAAGTCAAAAGACTCTCGTAGCACGAGAACCACAAAAGCCATGATAATTATGCATCATGTGACAGAAGTACCTCCTCACTAGAAGAAAGGCCAGATACGTCCATTGACGTCTTACACTACGCCTCAGGTATCTCACACTCACCTCGAACGCGGTAACTGAGACACCGTACAAGTAACCAAGTGACAAGAACTAGTCAGGGCCACGCTCGTCAGCGCAGGTCCAACGTCTTTGACCACGTGTGCACACACAGGCTCAATACCTTGAGATAGGCCTCTAGCTGGTTTCCCCCTCCCATTAGAGTCTAACGTCAAGGCAAAGGGGCCCACGGAAACCAGGCAAAAAATCATCTCTATCGGGACAGCCCCGCCACCACTCCCAGGTGGGTAGACACGGAACATCGTCAGGCTACGACTAGTGGAGGCTTACTAGACACAGAAACTCAAAACACCAAAGTACGGACAGGCTACGCACACACCTAACACAAGTACGTAGAACACAAGGCAGCACTCAACTATCAGACTCAGGACAGTCAACTAGACCTACTAACACAACGATCCTTGAGTCACACGACTAGGGTCAAGACCGTCGCACAAAGCGACAACATGCCGACAAATCAGCCTAGTCCCAGGGTCAAAAACAATGGTAAAATAATATGGAAAAGGCACACAGAAATTGGACCCACTCATTAATGAAAAGTCCTCGGCCTCCTAGCCACTCACCGGACTCATAATTTCACATAACGAGAAAGCACAAAACATGAGAGATCATCCGAGCCCTCAAACTACATTGGCACATAAACCGAGCTAACACGATACCTCCGAGCGTCCAAAACATAGTCTCGATCCCCACGGGATAATCGAGACACTCACAGGTCACATGTCAACCACTAGATCACAATCGAGTTGATCGGAGACCACAACAATTCTTTAGAAAACTCAAAACACAAAGATCGTCTGGGCCCTCAAACAACATGGGCATGCCATTCGAGGTCCACAGCACTTCCAGACACCCAAACACAAGGTCATGGCCCCCACGGGATATCCAAGACATCCACAGAACCATGGGCTAACCTAGGGGTCGAAACCAAATCAACCGGTAGCCAAACCGACGTGAAAAGAACACCCAGAACTGGTGGCAGTCATCACATGGCTGCTACCAGATAGCCCAGCCAGGTACGGTCTTACGCAAGGCTGCTACCTGCGAATTGAATAGGAAGAAGGCGGTCTCAAGAGGGCCGCCACTAGCATGAGGCGGTCTCCAGAAGGCCGCTTCTTTCATAATACGGTCCGCAGAGAGCCGCCTCTTGAATAAGGCGGTCATGGATAGACCGCCATCTAACAGAAAACCCAACATGAAAACAAGCAAAGAACATGCATAAATGGTTTTCCTTGGGCCGCCTCTAGAAGGTGGCGGTCAAGGCCAGACCGTTTTCTCCTGGTTGCGGTCCTTGCTTGACCGTCACTTCAAAAAGGCGGTCAATCGCAAGACTGTTACTAGGAACCAACCTAACCGACTTAAAAAAGACAAATGGTGGTCGCCCAAGGGCCGCCTTCACTCCTGGAGGCAAGTGGCGGTCTTTGGTACGACTGCTACTTCCTTCCGGTCTGAAAACCGTAGACTCATATAAAACTCGATCGTTCCACGCCCCAATCGTCCCAGAACGACGGGGAAACATCCATGAACACGATACCAACCTTCCACAAGCCGGAAGGGATCCAGAAAACCACAAAATGACAAAGAAACTAGCGATTCCATCCATACTAGGGGTTCAAATTCTAGGGGTTCAAATTCTAGCATTTAAATTGTTGGACGGTATGAGAGGATCTAGAGGGGGGTGAATAGATCCTATGCCAAATTTTTGACTTCTACAAACAAGCTATGGAAGATAGTACTGCGGGCATCACAAGCAATGTCAAACGACAGATTAACGGAGCTAAAAGATAAGAGATACACTTAGACAAAACAAGCCACCTGTGAAGAGGGGATAGAAGATATGGAAAGCATATCACAAAACAGAATTTTTAAGGTGTTCAGCTGCACCTGGGCACACCTATGTCCACCCCTCACCATCTCGGTGAGGCTTCCACTCTTTGGGCAAAAGAAACACACACACACACACACACACACACACACACACACACACACACACACACACACACACACACACACACACACACACACACACACACACACACACACACACACACACACACACACACGCTGGAAACCAGCTGAACACGGGGACTAGCCTCAACACACACACACACACACACACACACGAGGGCAAGTCCTCAAAGCACACGGGAAATAAATCGCACAAGGAAGAAACAACACAAAGCAAGAAAGACAAACATGCACACGCTGCACAGCAGCTCACAGGATGACAGCACTCCACACACACTGTCACGCCCTGAGCGCGGAAGATACCCGGAGACGCGTGACGAGTTTATATCAATCATGTCAATCAGAGTGGTCGTGTATTCGACACAAAAACAGAGATGCGCAAAAATAGCAAGATAACCCAATCCTTTATTTCATAATGGATAGACTATTACAAATCCAATACTCTGTTTAATAAAAAGGAAAAGAATACATATTTGACTCAAGAAACTATAGAAAAGACTAGATGACACTTGAGCAGCTCTATCACTTTCACTCTTGACCATTCCCATCCGATTGACTTCCATCGTCGAACTTACCTGAAAAGAAAAAAAAGGACAAACGGAATGAGCGAACGCTCAGTAGGAAATTATATCTCAAGTACTAGCAAGGGGTTTAAGTAATTACATCTTTCATGAATGCAATAAGGCTATGTATGCTCGCATAAAACGACAAGATAGAGAGAATGCAATATCAAAGAATAAGATGAACTAATCATGAACTTTCAACAAGATAACAAGTGTATTCAAGATATTCAAGCAAGTACGTTTAACAAGTCATGTCAAGAACTTTGGCTATCATGTATCAAGCAAATAAATTACCCTTTTTCGGGCCACGCATTTCATGTCAAGTCAAGTACGATTCAAGTACAAGATGTGTGTGGAATGTCCAATCAAGCAAGTCAAGTACTCGGTATAATGCCAGATACCTTATCATTTTAACTCCCATGGGCACAAGTACTTTCGGGTGCTCCTCCCAGGACCAGATCGGGCCCTATATGCGCAGGCATTTATCATGTGTTTTGACATCCACTCTTGTTTATAGCCAACATAGAATTTCAATAATCAAGCTTGTAGACACGTATGACAACTTTGATAGAATAGAGTCCAAAATATGACAAAGGACATAGATTGACGATAATAACGGTAATAATCACGATATCGATAAAAAAACTAGGTAGAATATGGTTCCTTTAACTTGGGTACCATGACCAATCAATATGGACATTCTTTATATAGAATTGAGGTCCACATGAACAGTATATCAAAGGTAAGATACCCTCATTCTTATCATAGAATTGAGGTTCACAAGAATGACATGATATGACATGATATCATCATCCCATTAAGGAATTTCTTTTGATATACTCTTTGTATAATCATAAGGGCCGATATACCATGTTTCTTTAGATTTGACATGGCATCAATTGTGTAATAGATTTTTAGGGTACAACCAGCTCAGTCGGCCTTGAGGGAATCCAAGGCTACGAGGAGTCTTACGGAGGTCTCTATGACTAACTCGCTAGTCCAAAGGAACGGAATGTCCAATGGAGAGCTTGTATGTCAATGAGAATTGAGTGTGATCGATAAAACAATCGTGAAAAGTGGGACTATACTCACGGAGTGGAGAATAGTGCCGATATATATATATATTATATGATATGAAACCATCGGTTAACAGCATCAGGATAAAAATCATTTTTACAGTAAAATATCGACTTATGCTAAGTCGTTTCTCAAGTAAATAACGCCTAACAGAAGGGCGTTTACATATGTTTCCATTTTGCAGAATTTTCAATATTTCAGTAATTTAGCTAAAACGCGCCCTAGGCAGGGGCGTTTCTTCACGATTTGACGCCTATACCAGAAGGCGTCCTTTTTATTCACAATATTGGACAGGATATAATAAATTTCAGGAATTATCAAAAACGCGCCCTTGGTAGGGGCGTTAATCATTAAATTCTTATTTTCACAAAATATATTGTTCGGGATTTTAACAGAAACGCGCCCTATGAAGGGGCGTTACTTTTATAATTCATGCCCTGTGATGGGGCGTTAACATATGGGAAACGACCTTGTACAGGTCGTGAATTCAATAAATATCAGAAAGCACGATTTGCATGATAATCAAGGATAACAATCATAAAATCTTGATAATAAAATCAGTAGGGTTGAGGACAGAGGATCATGCATTAATGTAATCAGGATTTCATATATAATCAATTCTTAACATGGTTAATTCATGATTAAGTGAAATTAACGCCTGAGTACATGGCGTCAAATATTAAATTGACGACCTGGAAAGGGTCGTGTCGTATAAAGTAGCGCCCTTGACAGGGGCGTCTCTTTCAAAATATTTCAGAAAATACACCGAAACTATATATAACCCGTATGCATGACATGCTTATATATATATATCTTGCATTAATTTCATTTGGGCTACAGCAACTTGAGAAAACCTACCTTAATAATGGATTTGGAGATGACCGGGTGAATAACTTGATAAGAACACCTTGGACAGGAAGGAGAAAAATTTAGTTGATGAATATGATGGAGATGATGGCCTTCAATCAGCCTGTAGGGGAAAGAAAGTAGGGATATTGAGAATAGAACCGAAGATAGGGAAAAGATTGAAGAACGTTACCTTGTTCTTCACATACGCGGTTTTATTCCTCACCTGTATTAGAGGAAAAGAAGAGGAAGAACATTAGTTCTTCATGTAATAGAAGCAGAAAATAAAAGGAATAGAAGAACTGTTTGTTCTTCACGTACCTAGCAGCAGACGCTCGATCAAATGGTTCTAGGGTTGGCCGAACAGGTTTATTTATAAGATTTTGGAAGTCCTATTAGAGTTAGTGATTGTGTGAGGGTAGTATATCCCTAATAGAGTCCTTACTCTAATAGACACTTACTAGATTAGGTTGATCTTTCCCGGGATAAGCTCTGGGTTCGAACGGTTCACGAATAAAATTAACGCCTTTGGTCAGGGCGTCGATTCTTGAATTGACGACCTTGTTCAGGTCGTTTCTTAAGAAGCGCCTTATATAAGGGCGTTCCTTATTTTTGAAACACGCCCAAGGTAGGGGCGTTTCTTATCCTTGCCTTTTTTTGGCGTTGGGATTTGACGCCGTTAGGTGAGGGCGTCCTTTCTTGAATAACGCCTTATCTAGGGGCGTTTCTTTTTAAATTAACGCCTTACTAACAGGCGTTATTTATAATATGTTTTATTTCATCCAATTAACCCTATTCTTATTATCTGTATTACTTCTGTAATATATATGTTTTAATTCATTTCAAATATTCATTTATCAGGGTTGCTACACACACGGTGATTTGTTGTAGAAAAACAAAGACAACTCAAGAAATCAAAACAAGAAGCTGCAATTGCAGCAGTCCCGAACGAAGAAGCACTACAAACGGTGGGGCTAAACCAATGAGGCAGGGAACCATGGCTGGCTGTGAATCCTTCTCCCTTCCTTCACCTTCCTCTCCGATGGAGGTCTGAACATGCTCTCTTTTCTCTTTTCTTCTTTCTCTCTTTCTCACGTTCTGCTCTTCCTGTAGGCCAACTTTTTAACTCCAGTAGCAACTTCATTCAAGGGAGGGCCATCCAATATATAGCCCTCAAGAGGCAGGAGATTTTCCCTCCATTTCTCTTGCAATTTGAATAGCTGAAATAAACAAAAGGTGGTTTGACCAAAGAGGCCGGTAGAACCTTAATTTCTGTTAGCAGAGGTGACATCCTTTTTCCAGAGATATTTCTCCGTTCAGACAGAATCTTAGCTGGCTAGCATAGAGGACAAGACTGGCAGAGAGTGAGGCATTTCCAAGGTGTTGTACTGATAGATATCTGGAGTAAAGTGTTCCTTTGGACACTTATGATGATAGGGATGTTTGGGAGTTCCTAGGAAACTCTTTCAGCCCTCAAAAACCAACTTTTTAGAGGTTTACGTCGGACCTTTTTGCCCTCTGGATGTCCTCAGAATTGTAGCAGAAAAAAAAGATAGTTTTATAATAGACAACCTTCTGGTGCGTCGATGCAGCAAGGTCACTGCATCAAGGCACCCTTTGATGCTAGCCTGTTTGACTGCTGCTAGAGCTGATCTGGTCGATGCAGCATTGCTGTGAGGTCGAAGCAGCTATGAAGGTTTAACAGATAAGGCTTGGAAGGCTTCTAGTGCGTTGATGCAGCACCACCTATGTGTCGAAGCAGCAATCGAATCATGGCCTATCAAACGGCTTCTAGAAACCCCCTGCTTCGATGCATTGAGTAGGTGAGGTCAAGGCAGCATGGCACGATAGAAGGTCTGCGAAAAGGAGTCGACACTTGGGGTCGACTCTTCTTGACGAGGGGCTTGTTGTTCGTCAACGCAGTAGATAATGGGGTCGAAGCAACCTAGACTCGTTTGGACTTTTTCTTCTTCTTGCGAACAGATGCGTTGACGCATGTTGTGGTGGTGTCGACGCAGCCTTTAAGCTCTGTTGGTCTTCTTCATACCTAGCCAATTAGAAGATGTTGCATGAGATTCTAAATTAATTGGCCAATGACTTATGGTGTGACACCATCAAAACACCATTTATACAACATTCTCCCCCTTTTTGATGATGGCAACTATGAGTCATTGAGGTCACAGTTTTGACAGCAAATTTGGGCAGGTAAATCATGCAAATTTGAGTATAACAACATGATATGCAATGTACACATAAACTCATGCAAATTTAAGCATAGCAACATGATATGCAATGAATACATGACATATCAGCAAAACTTTCTCTCCCCCTTTGACATATTAACTATCTCTCTCTCTCCCCTTTATGATATACTAACTCTCTCTCCCCCTTTGTCATCAGCAAAAATATGAGGGGTACTGTAGATATAGCAGAGAAGAGTACGTGATGAGATGTGGTGAAAAACTCAAAAGAGAGATTCAGAATTAAGACATATTTTAGGAAATGACTGGAGTAACCCTCAAAATAGATATCTCCCAGCACATAAGCATGCCATGGTAGTAGAGTATGAATAGAAGGATTAAAGTCAAAAACTTGTCATAATTTAAGCAATTAACAAAGGAGTACTTAAGACAAGATTACTAAAGCTGATGCACACAAGAGAACAGAAGTCCTGGATAATCCCCATGCAGTTTAACTTATGAGATCTAGTGACCTTTCAGGATTAACTACCATGAATATTGAAGTCAAACAAGCTGGTATTGTGAGAACTTTTTTGAACTTACACCTCTGATTTTCACACTGGCCGAGCTGACAGTCAAGTTCTACTTACACCTTTTTACGTGAGGAGTCACATGTGTTAGATGCAAATGCCCCAGTTACTCAGTGCAGTTATCTATCATGTCTCATTTGATCAGAGATAGCTCTTGCCACTTCATGCCTGTCACATTATCACTTCATTGGTGAAGAGTGACAATTTCTCAGCGGGCATGAGCCATTGCTCTGTTAAGCCCTTCTAGCCATTTTTTTTGATAAATAAACTCTATCAGATCAGAGTTAGTCAAGACATTACCTTTTGACGCGAACCACCTCACGTCTCAGGTGAAGTGCATCCAGTTACTCAGTAGATCATGACCATTGCTCTGCAACGAGTGCTTTGGATAAAACTCACTAGATATAGTCGTTTGATTACAATACTCAATAGAAGTACATCAACCAAAAATGTCACTGAAAAGCATAAGCAGACCATGGAGCATTAGAACTTATATCATGAAAAGCATCATCATTAGTAAGCCTATGGAGTCTCTCTTCTAAGTTACTAGTTTTCAGAACACAAAGTTGTTGACCTTAAGCCTCATTATATTTAAATAACCATGATAAAGTAACATGCATGAGAGTGTTGTTAGAGAGGTCAGTCAATAAGAACAGTCTTAGAAGGGAATCTCCCCTTGAAGCATTCCACAAGGAAGTGAAGAATGAGATAGCCCAGATAAACATAGGAAATGAGAAGGCTGTGAGAGGTTTGAACAACCGAAGGATGGCGTCGACCTATCTTTTGTAGGGCATCGATGCAGAATGGACTCACAGAGCGTAAAGATTAGCAAATTGAACTGTGGCGTCGACGCATACTGGGTAGTGCATTGATGCACTAGAGTCAAACAGATGAAAAAGCTTCTAATGCAGCAGACTTGTTATGAACCTGTCTCAAGGAAAGACAGCCATCTCCCCCTCAACACATGGACACTAAGATGCAATGCACTTAGTATGTAAGCTAGACACTTAAAAGCATGTAATGGAGTATGACTAAGACCCATGGTACCCGGCAGAGAACTTGGATCCTTGGATCATCTCACGCATAGTGTGGGTTTTCAGACATATATAATCTGCCCTTCTCCTAACATCATTTAATATACCATAAGGTCATGCTATGGAATGAAACAACATATAATTTATGAACAATGCAGCCAATTAGTCATGCATGATAGACTCCCCCTGACTATTGTAACCAGTGATCCCTTGGACTTAGATGAGCAAAACCATACATGAATGATCAAGTGGGGGGTTTACACATACCCAATTCTCTTCTCAAGGTGGAGAATCTGTCATTACCCAGAGGTTTTGTAAAAATAGCTGCAATCTATTTTTTAGATTCAACAAAATGTAATTCAAAAAATTTCTTGCTTACCCCATCCCGGAGGAAGTGAGGCCTTATTTCAATGTGTTTTGTGTGGGAATGCTGAATGGGATTCTTGGTTAAGTTAATGACACTGGTATTATCGCACAAGATGGGTGTGCATCCAAGATCTACTCCGTAGTCCTGGAGTTGGTGCTTTATCCATAGCACTTGGGTTCCATAGTTACATGCAGCAATGTACTCAGCTTCTGCAGTGAAAAGTGTAACAGAGTGCTGCTTCTTGGAAGCCCAGGAAACTAAGCATCCACCCAAGTATTGGCAATAGCCACCAGTACTTTTTCTATCAAGTTTGCATCCAGCATAATTAGCATCAGTATATGAAATTAAATCAAAACAACATGATGCAGGATACCACAGCCCTAAGTCATGTGTGCTAGCAATGTATCTTAAGATCCTTTTCACAGCAATGAAATGAGATTCTTTAGGATTAGCTTGAAATCGAGCACACATACACACACTGAACTGGATATCAGGCCTAGAAGCAGTGAGATATAAAAGAGACCCGATCATACCTCGGTATGTTTTGGAATCTACAGATTTACCATTCTCATCCGCATGTAGAGATGCATTTGTTACCATGGACGTGGATATGTGCTTGGCTTTAATTCATTCCAAATCTTTTTAGGACCTCCAATGTATATTTGGATTGGTTTACGAAGGATCATTCCTTTGTCTGTGTGATCTGTAGTCCAAGAAAAAATTAGAGTTCTCCCATGATACTCATCTCAAACTCTCTTGTCATAAGTTCAGCAAATTACTTGCACATGTTAGAATCAGTTGAACCAAACATAATGTCATCCACATATACCTGTATAATGATGATGTGCCCATTCATTACCTTTGTAAAAAGTGTTTGATCAATCTTACCTCTGATGTAACCTTCCCCGGTGAGATGTGCACTTAGTCTGTCATACCAGGCCCGTAGAGCCTGCTTTAATCCATACAGTGCCTTATTCAATTTGTAAACATGGTTAGACAAATTAATTAATTCAAAACCAGGGGACTGTTCTACAAATACCTCTTCTTTTATCAGGCCATTCAAAAAAGCACTCTTGACATCCATTTGGTATAGTTTAATGCCTAGGGAGCATGCAAAGGCTAGCAGGATTCTGATGGCTTCTAGTCTAGCAACGGGGGCATAATATTCTTGAAAGTCAATGACAATTTCTTGATTATACCTCTTGGCTAGCTACCAACCTTGCCTTGTTTCTAATGATAGCCCCTTCTTCATTAAGCTTGTTCTTAAAGACCCATTTAGTCCCAATGACATGCTGGTCAGTTGGTCTGGGAACTAGGTTCCAAACATGGTTTCTTTCAAATTAATTGGTTGAGTTCATCATGCATGGCATTAACCCAATTTTCATCTTGCAATGCATCTTCAATGCTTTTGGGTTCAAATTAAGAGACTAATGCAATGAGGCCATCATTATGAACATCTTTAAGAAATGACCTGGTCCTAAGGGGGTCATGCAAGTTACCTATGGTGTTTTGTATAGGATGATCCTTTAGGGTGCGCAGATTGGTGGAAGACTCACCAGGCAACATTGTGTGTGCAGGGCTTTCGATCGACCGACCGATCTCTTGCTCTTTGAACTGTGGTTGGCTGTCATCTTCCTAATCTTCTTTAGATTCCAGAAATCTTCCATCATCTTCCTTCTTTTCCCTGTCAGAAATGTCCTTGTCAGATTTCTCATTAATTTATGCAAACACAACATGTGGAGTTTCCTCCACGGTTTGATTATTAATGTTAAAAATCCTATATGCTCTTGATGTTTCAGCATAACCTAAGAATACTCCAATGTCACTCTTGGCTTTAAATTTGTACAAATCTAATTTGTCATTATTATGCACATAGCACTTGGATCCAAATGCTTTAAAGTAAGCCAAATTGAGTTTCTTACCTTTCAATATCTCATAAGGGGTTTTCTTACACTTTGGCCTTATCATGGCCCGATTGACTATGTAGCATGCTGTGTTTGCTACTTCAGCTCAGAACTTTCTTGGGAGTTGGCTCTCAATCAACATGGTCCGGGTAATCTCCACAATTGCCTGATTCCTCCTCTCCACAATGCCGTTTTGCTCTGGGGTCCTGGGAGAAGAAAATCTATGTGTTAGGCCTTCTTGATCACATAGTTCAGAAAATGATGAATGTTTGAATTCTCCTCCATTATCAGACAAGATGGTGGAGATTTTGAATTTACCTTCTTGCTTTACTTTTCTAAAAAATTTCTGAAACACAAGAAAGGCATCATTCTTATTAGTGAGGAAGAAAATCCCTGTAAAGCTTGAGAAATCATCAACTATCACATATTCAAACCTTTTCCCATTAAAGCTAGTTGTTCTTGTTGGACCGAATAGGTCCATATGCAGGAATTCAAAAGGCATGGATGACAAGCCCTAACTTCTAGATTTGAAAGATTTTCTAGTTTGCTTACCTAGGGAGCAAGCTTTACAAACCTGGTCAACCTTTGTGTAGTCCAATTTTGGCGAACCTTTAACCATCCCATGTTTGGTCTGTTTATGCAGAGTGCTATAGCTGACATGTCCCAACCGTCGGTGCCACAGGCCTGCATCACTGAGTTGGTTGGCAGTCAAGCACAGGCTTTCAGAATTAGATGCATCAAGGTCTACCATATAAACATTATTAACTCTATGACTTATGAAGAGCACAGATTCAGAGTTTCTCTCAAAGATCCTACATTCACTAGCATCAAACATTACCTTATGGCTTTTGTCGCACAGCTGATTATGCTAAGTAGATTGTGCTCAAGGCCTTCAACGAGCATCACATTATCAATAGAGTTGGAGGAATTCTTACCCACGGTGCTTGTGCCAATTAACTTTCCTTTATCCTTGCCTCCAAACCTTACTTGGCCTCCTTCCTTCTTGATTAAATGGCTGAATTTTTTCTTGTCTCCCGTCATGTGCCGTGAGCAACCGCTGTCCAAGTACCAACGGTTGTGATGGGCTGCTAGGCAATCCTGCATAGAAGACATTAAGCAAAAGTCTTTGGAACCCAAACAAATTTGGGTCCATAGTCACAGTTCAAAGCATGCAATAAATTATTCAGAATCCAAACTTGCTTAAAAGCCTTCATTCTATGATTGAACCAGCACTGGTTGTTGGTATGTCCCTGTTGGTTGCATGTACGACAAGTAGATTTCATGAATTTCATGGAGTGTAAGTTGGGTTGAGGTCTGGTTTTTTGGTTTCCAAAAGGGTTGAATTGGGTCTGGAAGGTACCCAAGTTGGGCTAGCCGTTGAACCTTCTTGTGTCATTGGAATGGTTTTTCTTTCCAAAGTGGGAGAATGAGCTGCGTCGAGGCATATCCCTGGTGCATCGACCTGAAGAACCCTGTTGTGCACTGAAGTGTCGACCTGTCTGGCCATGGTGTCGACCTTGCCGTCTGGCATGCCTGCGCTAAGCTTGTGGCTTAGCAGAATTGCCTCGACTTTGTAGGTTGGTGCCTCGACCTGATTGAGTAGCATGTTTGCTAGGATTCTCTTCTATTGGTTCTTCAACAATCAGCTTCCCTTTTCCCTTCTCAGGATAGAAGGATATAGTCTTGAATTCAAAGGGCCTCTTCTCAATGGGATTGAAACCCAACCCTTCCTTTTTGAAATTAACCTAGGTACCTAAGATAGCATCTAAGTTAGATTTACCCTGTGTCATTCTCTCTAGGGTGGACTATTTGTTCTTTAGCTCTTCTTCAACTCTTTTCAAATTTTTGTGCATCTCAATATTAACAACGTTAACAGCCTCATATTTTTCAAGATTTAGTTTGTTCTCTTTCTCCCATTCTTCACATTTCAGGTTGGTCTGGCTTAGCTAATTTCTAAGATCATCATTTTCTTCCTTTAATCCTATCAGATCTGAGCGGGTGGTTTCAAGAGTTTTAGCTTGTTTTTTCAGTTCTTCAGTTTCAGTTTTTAAAGTTTCTAACTCCTTGTTGGCAGGATTATCTGAGCAAGAGCGTTGATCTTCTTCTTCAAATGCTTGTTCTCCTTTTTATACATTCCATACTTCTCAAGTAGATCAACATATGCATCTTCCCAATCCTCAATTGAAAAGGTTTCAAAAAGGTTGCTTACATGATCCTCACTCCCGTCAACCATGAGACAGAAGTCATCCTCATCTTCATCGGCAGAGGGACTCTCATTTTCTTCTTCATCATCACTCTAGGTGGAGACCATGGCTTTGGGCTTTTTTCCCTTGGCCTTGGACACTTGCTTGATCAGTTCAGGACATTCTCCTCGCATATGTCATGCTTTCTTACATTGATAGAAAATGACATTGCCAGATTTCTTAAATTGTGCAGGTCTGAAGTTGGAGTTTCTACTTACCTGTGGAATTTTCTTCCTTCTCCGAAATGTACCTTTGCCTCTTAAGAATTTTTTGAACTGTCGGGTGAGGAGTGCATGGTCAGCTAGATCTACCTCTGAGATGCTTTGCTTTTCATCTTCAGATTCATCTATGCTCTCAGAAACTTTGAGAGCCACCGTCTTCTTTTGCCTTGTGTCTTCCTCATTCCTCTTAATGTTCAGCTCATATGTCATGAGTGAACCAATCTAACCGTCTACTGTCATGGCAGACAAGTCCTTTGAGTCCTCAATCACAATGGCCTTAGTGTGCCACGCTGGGGTGAGAGATCTAAGAATCTTCCTAATCAATTCACTGTCAGGGTATTCTTTTCCCAATGATTTTAAGAAATTAGTTAGCTGTATGAGCCTAGCAATAATCTCAAAAATAGATTCATTAGGTCTCATTTTGATCATTTCATAGTCAGTAGTTAGCATGTTGGCCTTGGTGGCCCTGACTTCAGATGTACCCTCATAGATTAGCTCAAGCCTATCCCACATTTCTTTTGCAGATTTACAAGTGGATACTCTTGAGTATTTAGTGGGGTGGATAGCGCATTGCATGATGTTCATGGCGCTCCAATTGGTTGTGGATTTTTTGACCTGATCCGGTGTCCAAGTGTCATCTAAATCTGGTAAAACAAATGGGCCTCTACTCACAACACATCAGATCATGTGATCATGTGCACGCATAAAAAGTTCCATTCGATTCTTCCAGTACAGATAATTAGTTCCATCGAAAAACGGCGGTGGATTGATGGCAAGACCCTCAGCTATGTAGCTGCGAGGGATGTTCCCATCGGATCTCCCTGGGTCGTTAGACCACATCTCTAGGGATCCCGCTCTGATACCAACTGTTGGACGGTATGAGAGGATCTAGAGGGGGGGTGAATAGATCCTATGCCAAAATTTTGACTTCTACAAACAAGCTATGGAAGATAATACTGCGGGCATCACAAGCAATGTCAAACGGCAGAATAACGGAGCGAAAAGATAAGAGATACACTTAGACAAAACAAGCCACCTGTGAAGAGGGGATAGAAGATATGGAAAGCAGACCACAACATAGAACTTTTAAGGCGGTTCGGCTACGCCTTGGCACACCTACGTCCACCCCTCACCAACTCTGTGAGGCTTCAACTTTTTGGCCAAAAGAAACACACACACACACACACATACGCTGGAAACCAGCTGAACACGGGGACTAGCCCCAACACACACACACACACACAAAGATAAGTCCTCAAAGCACACGAGAAAGAAATCGCACAAGGAAGAAACAACACAAAGCAAGAAAGACAAACACACACACGCTGCACAATAGCTTACACGATGACAACACTCCACAAACACGGTGATTTGTTGTAGAAAAATAAAGACAACTCAAGAAATCAAAACAAGAAGCTGCAACTACAGCAGTCCCGAACGAAAAAGCACTACGAACGACGGGGCTAAACCAATGAGGCAGGGAACCAGGGCTGGCTGGATGGCTGGCTGTGAATCCTTCTCCCTTCTTTCACCTTCCTCTCCGATGGAAGTCTGAATATGCTCTCTTTTCTCTTTTCTTCTCTCTCTCTTTCCCACGTTCTGCTCTTCCTGTAGGCCAACTTTTTAACTCTAGCAGCAGCTTCATGCAAGGGAGGGCCGTCCAATATATAGCCCTCAAGAGGCAGAAGATTTTCCCTCCATTTCTCATGTAATTTGAATAGCTGAAATAAACAAAAGGTGGTTTGACCAAAGAGGCCTGCAGAACCTTAATTTCTGTTAGCAGAGAGGACGTCCTTTTTCTAGAGATATTTCTCCTTTTAGATAGAATCCCAACTGGCTAGCACAGGGAGAACAAGACTGGCAGAGAGTGAGGCTTTTCCAAGGTGTTGTACTGATTGATATCTGGAGTAAAGTGTTCATCTGGACACTTATGATGATAGGAACGTTTGAGAGTTCCTAGGAAACTCTTTTAGCCCTCAAAAACTAAGTTTTCCAAGGTTTACGTTAGACCTTTTTGCCCTCTGGATGTCCTCAGAACTATAGCAGAAAAAAAAAAGATAGTTTTATAATAGATAACCTTCTGGTGCGTCGATGCAGCAAGGTCACTGCGTCGAGGCACCCTTTGATGCTTGCCTATCTGACAGCTGCTAGAGCTGATCAGGTTGATGCACCATTGCTGTGAGGTCGAAGCAGCTGTGAAGGTTTAACAGAGAAGGTTTGGAAGGCTTCTGGTGCGTCGACGCAGCACCACCTATGTGTCAAAGCAGCAATTGAATTGTGGCCTATCAAACGGCTTCTGGAAACCCCCTGCTTCGATGCACTATGCAGGTGAGGTCGAGGCAGCATGGCACGACAGAAGGTCTACGAAAAGGAGTTGACTCTTGTTGACGAGGGGCTTGTTGTGTGTCGACGCAACAGATAGTGGGGTCGTCGCCGCCTAGACTCGTTTGGACTTTTTCTTTTTCTTGCGAACAGATGCGTTAACGCATGCTGTGGTGGTGTCGACACAGCCTTTAAGCTCTGTTGGTCTTCTTCATACCTAGCCAATTATAAGATGTTGCATGAGATTCTAAATTAATTGGCCAATGACTTATGGTGTGACATCATCAAAACATCATTTATACAACATAAACCAGAAACCATCACCTGGAACGGTGATTTCATCTCACACCCCCAAAACATGCATTTTGCCAAAACTTGTAAAAACCCACTGAAACTAGCGCTAATCGGCACGAAATCGCGAGGGAATGCTGGACAAAGGAAGAGTATCCATCCCCCTACCTCCACCGATGATCTCACACGCCAAAAATGACAAATCCATGCCAAAAACTTCACACGAACCCCGCCAAGGCTTCAAATCCATGAAACGGGGTCGCGCCTACGCCATGCCTCGTTCCTCGTGCCATCACGTACCTCGTCATCTCCACGGTGTCCCCGCCTCATCCACCTCCGCCACGGTCGGTCGCCCGGGGAGAGGGGAAGAGAGGAGAGAGAGAACGGAGGGAGAGAGAGTGAGTGGCGGTGAGAGGAGAGAGAGGGGTGAGGTGAGGGTTAAAAAGAAAAAAAGAAATTACGAATATTTCTAAAATCTGATTTTTGGCCTGAAATTTCATAAATTCAGAAAAATATTGAAAAATAACCTTCGCGATCCTCGGAGAGAGCATAATACACCTGTAGCGTCCCAGAGTCCGATATATCATCGGTTCACCCTCCACAGAGTTCTGCAAGTTACACAGCAGAAGAGCCCGAGTGGATTGTAAAACATAATCCGGGACCCACGAAAGCGCTCCGAAAGCTCTCAGATTCCTATCCGAAGGATCCTGGGTATCACAGCTTCTCACGGGCAGCCACATTGCCCAAAACACTGATCACGTCTTGCACGGCTCCATGGCACACAAGAGGTCAATCAATCTGAACACACGATGCAAGACGATGGAGCTTAACAAAAAATGCAATCTCTCCGAACAAAAGAGAAACCAGCATACCTCTTACAAAGTAGAAGGTCTCCACGCTTGACCTGATCTTGAACCTCATGCACGCTGGGAACCGCACCTTCAGCACCAGGAAAATCATTGCCACCATTAAGTCAGCTCCTCCGACAACACTTGCCAAGTGTTCCGTCGGACCACACTCACAGCATCTCCCGATACACCACTGCTGTAATTCCTCGAACTACAACTAGCCACGCCTCGAGCACCGACTCTGCTGATCTCTAGCCATACTGCCGCAACAGTTGAGCTAGCCGCTACCACATGCTGCTCTCCTATGCCCGCCTTTGATCTCAGAACCATTAACATGCCAAACCACTTATCGAGGAGTGAAGAAACCACAAAAGGCGCTAGGCTCAAGGGCTACTACATCTCTAGCCACCGGACATCATTATCTGGAATCTGTCCTTGCTAACACCAATCCATTCCTAAGCTGTCACCGCACAGACCACCACGCCAAGAGCCACAACACGAACCCACGATCGGCACCTGCCAATGCTCATCCTCAAATCCCGAATCTGCTGCAGAACCTTCACATCTCACATGTCGGCTGACATGGCGCATGTAGCAACCCTGGTAAATTAAAGGACTAGAAAGTCTAAATAAATTAAAACCAGTAAATAACCAAGGCCCAGACCTTGTACACAACCCTCTTACATCCTAAAAAGTCTTACAAAAAGAACTCATAGGCCCTACCCTTAAATTCTAAGGGATTATGAATTTAGCATCATTTTAAGTAGCCATTTAAAGTCATACTATATTTTTATTTGAATTAATAATGAATAAACCTTAAAGAAAATGTAAATTTATATTTTATTAATAAATTATAAAATTTTATATTTCCTATTTGTTACAATATAATTTTATTTAAAGGAATAAGGATATATAAATAAGATTTAAATACATTAAAGATAAATAAAGGATAAAAGAATGGACATATATATAAATTCGATCTTTTGAAGCATCCACGGCAATGAGAAGACAAAGTAAATAGCGCCCAACGTAGTGGCGTGCTATTTACATAAAAAGATAGATGCTCAGTCGCCATTTCCCAAAAGGGTGAATAGTGCCACTTTTTAAATTAAAGGAATTTTATAAAACTAATTACATGGAAAAATAGAGAAAAATAGAAAAATATTACCCACATAATTTCATGTCAATAACCCATCAAATAAAAAAGATAAAAATCTATAAAGATTGTAACACTATAAAATAAACTATTATAACGAGAATTTCATGAACACAGCCGTGTAACTAGGAAGGATTTGTGTTTTAGAAGGGTTAATGGGGGGAAATTCTAATAGCAATAGGACTCTTTCTGTGGAATACTATTCCCAATCGAATTCAACACCCATTGGATTCCCAAAACCCTTTAAATACCACCCTTAGAACTCCATGTTATTAGCTTCGTCAAACCCACGAACTACTTTCTCCCTGCCAAACCCCTCAACCCACGAATTGCTTCCTCCCTGCAAGCCAAAGCGTGAAGAAGTCTCCCTTCTTTTCCTGTAGATGAAGGAGTTGCTACTGCTACAATATATGTGCGTAAAGCTTATTCTCTCTGCCACCAAAACAGAGTTGCTACTGCTCGCATACAAGGAAAAGCCCCTATATCTCCTTGACCTGCTGTTGGTTCCCTGTTGTTGAAAGAAGTTTTGCTACCGTTACCACGTTCTGTTCTTATTCATCCTGAGTGTGAAGGAGGAAGAATCCTCTATTACCCTTCTGTTGGCGTTGCTAGAGTAGCTGCACTTCCATCTTCTACCTCCCTTACTGTGGAAGCTACAAAGTTCCTCTGCTTCTTAAACCGAAGCCTCTATTCTCCATCTTTGTTTGAAGCTGCAGTAAATCATATAGTATTCTTCATCGTTCTTCAAGTTCTTCAACCAAAAATCAACATTCAAAGGTAGGTGTTCTCAAGTGTATAAGCCTAAGTTAATAAATGTATAATTCATGCATGCATGTTGGTATAGTTTCACCCTGAATCATGGCTTTCTGTTTCAATTTTAGAGTTACAGTGAAATAGCGACCCAATCATGGGCGCTATTCTGAATTTGCAACCGTATAACAGTCGCTACTTTCATGATTAATTATTAAACCAACATGTTTAAAATTTAATAACATGAAATGTGGACATCTAATCAATTACATACGTGCATTGCTAGATTCCTGGTATTTTTCTTTATCTATTCATGTTCTTGTCCTTAGAAAATTATTAGAATGGGAAAAATGACACTGTTCATGCCTGTTATACTCTGAATTGAACAGCGACCATCATCCAGTTGCTATATCTAAACAAGCGCCCAAGGTCTGGACGCTAATTTCTGAAACATGGCTACGCCATGGGCGCGAATTAAAACAGAACCAAACAATGTGTTAAAAGGCTATAGAATTCCAGGATTTATTTACACTGAAACTGGAAACGGAATTTAAAATTGATGGCTGGGTCACAGGCGTGATTTATGAAATAGTGGCTGTACCCTAGGCGCTATTTAAGAAATAGAGTCCATGACCCAGGCGCCATTTTTCTATCATATGAGATTTCCGTTAATTTCATGTACACCCTTCCAATGGGTTACACACAAGGCACTATATTCCAGCCGTGAGTATAGTCCCACGTTTTCTCTGTGATTTATCGCATGTCCTATATTTTCTCGTGACATACAAGCCCTTCGTTGGACATTCCGTTCCTTCGGACTGGTGAGTTAGTCATAGAGACCTCCGTAAGCCTCCTCGATGCCTTAGATTCCCTCAAGGTCGATTGAGCTGGTTGTACCATATAAACCCATGACACGATTAAATTGCCATGTCACTCTAAAGAAATATGGTATACCGGCCCTCGTGACATGCTATGTGGATGTCATGAGAATATTCTTGAATAAAATGGAATGGGGAAACCATGCCATTTATATTCCGTAAGAATTATGTTCCGTACTTGTGGACACTAATTCTATCTACCTTATCATGTACAAGAACGAGCGACCATATCTATATGAGCGCTCATTCTTAATGTCATGGCACCCATCTAGGGAGTCAATTCCACCTAATTTTATCGTTAATCGTGATTATACCGTTATTATCGTCCTTACATATCATGTCCAGTCCTGGAAATTCTATTCTCTATGATCTACCTTAAAAGTTCCTACAAGCTTGGTTCCTTTGGAATTCTATATTGGCTATAACTATAGTGGATGTCGAAAAATACATGATCAATGCCTGCGCATATAGGGCCCGATCTGGTCCTGAGAGAAGCACCCGAATGTACTAGTGTCCATGGGAGTTGTAATGATCACGGTGTGGCATTGCACCGAAGTACTTGACGTTCTCGATGACATTCCACAATCTCGTACTTGACTCGACTTGACATGACATGACTTGCGTGACCCGAAAAGGGTATTTATTATATACTTGCTTGAAACATGATAGCCAATTCTCGACATGACATGATGAATATACTTGCTTGAATATCTTGATATTATTGACATGAGTTCTTGAAAGACATGCTAGTTCATTCCACTATCTCTTGATATACACTCACGATTGTCGTTTCATGCGAACATGCATAGCTATATTGCATTTCATGTAACTTGTAATCTACTTAAAGCAAGCTAGCACTTGAGATATAATTCCTACTGAGCGTTCGCTCATTCAGTGTTTTCCCCTATTTTTCAGGTAAGTCCGATGACGAGACTCAGTCGGATGGGGAAGGTCAAGAGTGAAGAGATGAGAGCTACTCCATTTATCAATGCGTCAATTAGTCCTGTCCTTCTATATTCTTGAGTGAATCGTTGTACTTTTCCCTTTATTGAGTCTTAGCACTTTCATTAAGTGAATTGTAATAGAAGTACTTTTGCGGTTGCGATTGAGTAAAGGATTGGGTTATCTTTACATTTGTGCACTCTGTCTTTGTGTTGAATACACTAACGCTCTGATTGACATGATCGATATAAACTCGTCACGCACTCCAGGTTCCTTCCGCGCTCGGGACGTGACAGTGTTTGTGGTATCAGAGTCCAGGATATTCAATTCTTAGGAAACCCAAGTCCAAGGATAGGTTTAAACCTTTACCCGGTGAGATTGGGTAGAACCGAGGGTTGAGTTAACTTAGAAACTAATACCTTTGAACATAATCACATATTAATATAGTTATTGTAATTGTAGGACCATGGCCGCAGAACGTGCTCAGTGCCGCGACATGCAAAGGACTGTGCAAGGTCTTACTCAAGTACTTCAACAGGTAGCACAAGGAGGTGCACACCGTGGAGCGGGAAACCTCTACCAAAGTTTCAGAAACATGAACCCTCCTAAGTTCATGGGATCCACTGATCCGGATGACGTCGAGCACTAGATCTGAGAGACTGAACGTATCTTTAGAGTTATGCAATGCACAGACCAAGAGAAGGTCTTATTAGCAACATTTCAACTGGAAAGGGACGCCCGATGCTGGTGGGAGTCAGTAGAAGCCACTCTAGACCAGGCTCAGGTCACATGGGAAGAATTTGTTGAATATTTCAATAATAAATATTTCTCAGATCGAGTCCAGGAGAAAAAGGCCACCGAATTCGCCACACTCAAGCAACGATCTTTATCGGTGACCGAGTACGAGGCTCAATTTTCCAGACTATCTCGGTATGCTAAACACCTAGTCAGTACCAAGAAGATGAAAGCTAGGAGATTCCTAAATGGGCTCATGCCCCAATATATCACACAACTGGCGCCAATGGGCATACATGTCTATTCGGAGATAGTACACCGAGCCCAATTACTTGAAGATGTCACTGAGCTATCTGATAGGATTCGTGGGAAGGATAAGAAGGAGCATGTTACTAGCTCCGGCACTTTCAAACCTAACTTCAACAAGAAAAGGTCAAGTAATGAAGGGGAGTCTTCTCAGGAGAAGAAGGTCAAGAAGAATAACAAGCCATTCTCCATCACCACCCCACCTTATAAAGTGGTGTGTAAACATTGTGACAAGGCCGGACATAAGGCCGAAGAATGTTGGAGAAAACTTGGAGTTTGTCTACGTTGTGGGAGCCGTGATCATCGGATTCCCGACTGTCTGTTGCTTACTGAACAAGCCGGTGAAGTGAAGCGCCCGGCAACGAAGAATGCACGTCTCTAGGCTATAAAGGAGGCGGATCAAGACGAAGGTGGACTAGTGGAAGGTACACTGAAAGTTTGTTCCAAGTCTGCACATGTCTTATTTGATACTGGTGCATCGCATTCTTTTATTTCCAAGAGGTTTGCTGATCCATTACCTATAGAACCGGAATGGATAAAATTAGTTTTGTCTACTCCTCTCGGAAGCGAAGCCGATATTACTCATCATTACCAAAACTGTGAAGTCTTGGTCGAGGATAGAAACTTTCCTATCAACCTAATATGCCTAGATTTGAAGGAATATGATATCATATTAGGAGCAGATTGGTTGTCCAAGTACCAGGCAACTGTGGATTACCGTAACAGCAAAGTTACTTTCAAGGAATTCCCAGAACTGGTCTATACTAGCCCTAAGAGTCGGAGCAAGTCACCTCTTATTTCGGCTCTTCGAGCTAGCAAGCTAATAAGGAAAGGATGTGTATCTTTCCTTACTTTTGTCACCATTAAGGAGACTAAGGAGACTAAGCTAGAAGACATCCCTGTTGTGCAAGAATTTCTGGGCGTGTTTCCAGAAGATTTACCTGGATTACCTCCACAAAGAGAAGTGACCTTCACCATCGATTTGATCCCTGGTGCTGGCCCAGTTTCTAAGGCACCTTATAGGATGTCCCCTGCCGAACTCAAGGAGCTGAAGGAGCAACTAATGGAGCTTCTGAAGAAAGGATTTATCAGACCAAGCACTTCCCCGTGGGGAGCACCTGTGCTGTTTGTAAAGAAGAAGGATGGATCCATGAGGTTATGCATCGACTATCGACAGTTGAATCATCTCACTATCAAGAACAAGTATCCACTACCGAGAATCGATGAATTATTTGATCAAATATCTAGATCCAAGTATTTCTCAAAGATTGATCTCAGGTCGGGATATCACCAACTAAGGATCAAAGATGAGGACATTCATAAGATCGCGTTCAGGAGCAGATATGGGCACTATGAATTTGTTGTTATGCCTTTTGGACTAACGAATGCTCCTGCAGCCTTTATGCAGTTGATGAATAGTATATTCAGGCCTCATCTAGATCAGTTCATTGTGGTTTTCATTGATGATATACTGATCTATTCAAAGACCAAGGAAGAGCATGAGGAGCATTTGAGGATTTCATTACAGATATTGAGGACAAATCAGCTATATGCGAAGCTCAGTAAATGTGAATTCTGGCTGGAAGAAGTATCTTTCCTAGGACATGTGATTTCAAAGGACGGTTTATCCGTAGATCCATAAAAGGTTGAAGCTGTAAAGAATTGGGAAAGACTAACCAATGCTAGCGAGATCCGTAGTTTCTTGGGTCTTGCCGGCTATTATAGGAGATTCATCAAGGATTTCTCCAAGATCGCCGTACCACTCACTAGGCTAACTCACAAGGAGATCCGTTATGAAGGGAGCAAGGATTGTGAAAGAAGCTTCCAAGCTCTCAAGGATCACCTAACTACTGCCCCGGTCTTAGCTTTACCAGTTGAAGGAGATAAGTTTGAGGTATACACCGATGCATCTGGCATTGGCCTCGGATGTGTCTTAATGCAACAAGGAAGAGTTATAGCTTACTCTTCTCACCAATTGAAGAAGCACGAGGAGAACTACCCAGTCCATGACTTAGAATTAGCTGTGGTAGTGTTTGCGCTGAAGATATGGAGACATTATCTATACGGAGTGTAGTTTACTGTATACTCTGACCATAAAAGTCTCAAGTATCTCTTCTCTAAGAAGGAATTGAATATGAGGTAAAGACGTTGGCTAGAATATCTCAAGGACTTCGACTTCACAATACAATATCATCCTGAAAAGGGTAATCCTGTAGCATATGCCCTCAATCGAAAGCCGAGAGCACTATTAGCCAATTGTATGATTCAGGAGTGGAAGTTGCTAGAACAATTCTCTAAGCTTGATATAAGCATGGACAAGGAGAGCAGGTGTGTTACACTATCCCACATGAGTATACAGCCAGTGTTGTGCCCCTTGTGCTTTGATGATAATGTGGTGTTTTAATGATAGCAACATGAATGAGTCACCATATTGTTTTGCTAAGAATAACACATTGAGTCTCCATATAAGAATGATGATGAAATGATGTTTTGAATGCATTATTCTATTTGAATGTTCTGGTATATAGATTGCATTGTTGTTTTCCTGCATACACTGCATCAGTGCAATAACAGTTGCTGCATGCGTCTGTTAAGAAGCCTGTACATTACCCTGCTTCAGGCTGAGCAAGTCTATACACTGCTGCACGAACATCAAGTCTATACACTATCTTGCACAGCATGTTGGCAAAGTCTGTACATCGTGCATCCTTTGACTTGAAGTCTGTACATCGTCAAAGTCTATACATTGCAGTGTATATCGGACCAAGTATGTACAGTCTCATTTAAAGTCTATACTGTGCATGCATCATTCAAGTCTATACATTGCACCGTCTTATTCAGCGTCTCATGAGCATACACTAAGTCTGTACATCGTCCGTCTCACTTGAGCATTTCAAGTCCATACATTGTCTCGCACAGTTCATCCAAAGTCTGTACAGCCTTCCGTCTCATGTTGCGTCTCACGGTGTGTCTCACAAAGCACTCAAGTCTATACATTGCATCGTCTCGTGCATCGTCTCATTCAGCATCTTTGTGAGTCTATACATTGCATCATATGTTAAGTCTATACATTGCATCTTTACCTACGTTCTGAACTGAGCAAGTCTATACACTCCTTATCTTCACCTACGTTCAGTTCAGCAAGTCTGTACATTGGGCTATCACTTAAAGTCTATACATCGCTACTTGTTCATGCATGTTAGCAAGTCTATACATTGACTGTGCATTCATTTGTCTGGCTACAGCACACTAAGTCTATACATTAGCACTGTAGCATGCACGAACTCTAAGTCTGTACATTCGTTGCGTCTTGTGCATGCATCACTCAAAGTCTGTACAGCCTGTGTTCACAACACAAAGTCTGTACATCGTTCTGCTTACACAAACACCAAGTATATACATTGGCTTTGCTTGCACGAGCTGAAGTCTATACATTGTCCACTTGCAGCACTTGCAAGTCTGTACAGCGGTTGCCTTCATGCCCATTAAGTCTGTACATCGTCTTGGTGTAGGCGTGGCAAAGTCTGTACATTGCATCGCATGCCCTGCACGCATTGCAAGTCTATACATTCATTGTGCATAGTCCATGAGCAAGTCTATACACTCTTCAAGGGCATAGTCCATGCATTCAGATCAAGTCTACACATTGCAGCTTGTGGTTCATTCGTCTAAGTCTGTACAGCCTGTTCCTCATACAAGTTTGTACATGCATTAACTATGAGCATGGCATAGTCTGTATATTGCCTTTACTGTACGCATGACTAAGTCTATACATTGTGCATTGCTCAAAACAGAGTCTGCACACTCATTGTCAGCAAGTCTGTACATTGCTTCATGCATTGCATGAAATCTGCACATCGCACGCAGAGTCTGCACACAATGCATTAGCAAGTCTATACAACGTCTGCATAGTGAACATGAGGTCTGTACAATGGTCGACGGCATGTTAGTGCATTCAGTTCTGTTGTGCATACTTCACCTTGTGCACACTTCAGCAAGTCTATACAACGTCTACACATCATGCATTCAGGCTTAAGTGTTAAGCACAGAATGTCTGTACAGCCTGTGCATCCTTTTGATTCAATGTCTACACATTGCATGTTAGCATGCTCGCACACACTAAGTCCATACATTACACAAAGTCTGTACAGCCATGCACTACTTCGCCTGCATAAGTGAAGTCTGTACATGCCTCAGTGTTGCATTCACTAAGTCTGTACACACCTTAGCTTTGCATCCACGAAGTCTGCACATGCCATAGCACTGTATATATGAAGTCTAAACAATGCAGAGTCTATACATTGCTGTCGCATTGCAAAGTCTTTACATTGCAAAGTCTACACATTACATATTAGAAAGTCTGTACAAGGTGTCGACATTAAACTGATAAGTTTCTCTCTGTCTGACAGGTACTGTTCGTGAAGCTTATGAAGGGCACGTGATCCAAGGCTGGAAGGGCTGACAGGAAGATGACACGTGGCCAAAACAATTGGGCGGGAACTATGGAAGACACGCGCCCAGTGATGCTCCTGCTGGAACTGCTATATAAGAAAGACTCCTTTGTCTAAAGAAGACTGATCGAAATAGAAGGAGCAGAAACTGAGAGAAGATAGCCTGAACGATCTAGAGAGCAGAGAAGAAGAAGAAGAAGCAAGGAAGAAGAAAGAAAAAGAGAGTGAGAGATCGAGAGCAGGGAAGAAGAAGAAAAAGAAAGAAGGAGAGAGCGTGAGTTGAGAAGAAGAAAGAGAAAGACAGATAAAGTGAGGAAGAGAAGCATACCTGAAGATCGCTCCTACTGGAAGTTGGATCAGATCCACTCCAGTCAGCTCTTTTGAGAGCCACATTGTGCTTTATCTTTTCCAGCTTTCAGTCGCTGTTGTTCTTACTTTTGTTTTTCTTTTTGAACCTTTTATCAAGCTGTTAGTCAGCTGTTTTGCAGAGGAGGATTCCTCTGGACAACAAGCTGTGTTGCTCAGCGGGCGAGGTGGATTCCTCGGACAGCAAGCTGTGAGGCTCAGCGGTTTGTAGGCAAGCTGTGATGCCCAGCGGTTCAAGCTGTGAGTTAGTAGTAAGCCACACTCGGGTTGAGTGTGGGGTGGACGTAGGTCTGGAGGACCGAACCACCTAAAAACCCCTCTTGCATTGTGATTTTATTTCTCTATCTGATTGGCGCTAGATGAATGCATAGGGGCGATTTGGCTTGATTGCACACCGGGTGTTTGACTGTGGTATTGAGTGTCCCTTGACATTGTTATTCCGCAATTGCTCATTAGTCTTCTGTTTGTATTAGAAATAATTTTTAATTGAGCGAAATTAATTTTTAAAGGGCTGATTCATTCACCCCCCCTCTGAATCGAACGCATCAAACCCAACACTTGGTATCAGAGCGGGTCTCTGACTTAACAGATCTAACAATCTGCAGAGGATCCTGCTAGTCTTTGGTGCATTTCAGAGTGTGCTTCTTGTGTTCTGTGTTTTGTTTCATCGGTTGTGTGTCTTGAGTTGTTCATCTGATTTCAGTGCATTCATCATATCTCGATGGCTAATCCTCCGATATTCAGAGGTAATAATTTTGATTCTTGGTTAGAAAATTTTCATCGGTATGTAAAATCAACTGATCCTAATCTTTGGAAGGTAATAACTCATAGTCCACACAAATTATCAAAAGATAAATCTTAATGGACTGAGAAGGACAAATTGAAAGACTCTGTCAACACTAGAGCAGTAGTTTTAATAAAAGAATCAATTGACAGACCTCTAATCGAATGCATTTCTTCTTGCAGGTCTGCCAAAGAAATTTTGGAAAAACTAAAGCTACTCAGGAATCACAGCAAATGCTTGATGGCTGATCGGAGAAATAATGATGATGAAATCTCATCTCAGGTAAGCTCTGAATCTGAAGAACTTTCGATTGATGATCTATGGAATATAAATGAGGAACTTAATGATAGATGTGAAAGATTAAAATCTGAGAATAAAAGATTGAAAAAGAAATGTGATCAGATAAGTTTGAAAGCTTCCTGTAAAAAATGTCCAAATCTGAAACAATCTTATGATGCATGTATGTTAGATGTTCAGAACTTTAAGGAACAAAATGGTTCTCTAAAACTTGAAAATCAAACATGTTTGGACAAGATATCTGAACTGGAGAATCAGCTTATTAAGATGAAAAATGAGCATCTAAAAGGCATGCAAGAATTGATTGAGATAAATTCTGTAATGGACAAACTGAAGTCTGAAAATGTTGAGATTCAAAAGCACAATGAAGATCTCAAGACTAGTCTGAATAAAATCAACAAGGAAGCAATGCATATTTCATCTGTAGAGTCAATCTGCAATATGTGCTCAGCTCTAAGAGAACGTAATGAAGATCTTTTTAGTGAGAATGAATGGCTGAATAAGTAAATTGCCTCGTTTAAAGAGGATCACAAAAATCTGATTATTGAGAAAATTAAAGTGGAGGAAAGAGAAGAGGAACTAATTGAGAAACTGGAGTTGATGTCCAGTAATGAAAATTGTGATGAAGAAGTTAAGAAGCTGACCAAAGAAAACACTGAACTGAAGGCTGAAGTTGAAAAAATAAAGCGGTTAAATACTGGCTTGTCTGAAAGACTTCTCACCACAGAAAAAGGAAAAGCTATCTGTGATAAAGAATCAGAAAAGTTGAGTAACTTGGAACAAGAAATCGAGAAGTATAAAACTGTAAATACAGTTCTAAGTGAATGTGTCAATTGCAGTGAACATGAGATAGCCAGTTATGAACTTCACATTGCTAGCTTGGAAAATAAAATTCATGATCTGGAAAATTCAACATCCAAGTCTGCTAAGAATGAAGGAAAAATGAAAGCTGTCACGAAAGATAAAAATGACAATTCAAGAGAGGGGATAAGTTGCAATTCTGATGTTAAGGAAATCACTAAAAACCAGCTATACACCACTTTTGTGCAAAGCTCTGATGTAGCTGGTACCTCAAATCAATCCCCAAAATAAAATGAAAAATTAGAAATCACCTTCAAGATCTGTATTTCAGTTCAAAGCCCAGAAAAATGAAAAGCAAACGAAAATTGTGAAAGGGGGTAAAAAATTGAAAAAAAAAATGGTCAGATGAATAAAGTCAAAATTGTCCCTGCATGTACTGTGAATTCTGCTAGCAGTGTGGAGTCTGATAGATTAACGCATGCCACTCACAATTCATCTACTCACTCGCATGCATCTGAGAAGGAATTCTCATGTTATTATTGTGGCAAAACAGGGCATATGATGGATGATTGCAGACTGTTGCTTGAAGATGAGCATGCTAGTGAAGCAATGCATTCTAGGAATTCATCTGATCGAAACCATGCCACTAAGAAATCTAATGCATCTTGTTATTACTGTGGTAGGCGTGGTCATCTAATGAATGCATGTTTTACAATGAAAGAAGACAACAATGTGAATTCTAGATTTTTCACACATGCTCATGGCCCACAGAGATATAGATCTACTTCAGGCTAGCATATTATTTGTTTCACTTGCAACAAGCCTGGGCATAAGGTAAATGAGTGCTGGTCAGGAAATCATTGGGGAAACAATGACTCAAGAGGTAAGCACCTAAGGTGCTATGAGTGTGGAAAGTATGGCCATACAGTCAAGGACTGTTGGCATGCCCAAGGAAGCCATGTTAATGACAAATCTTTTAAATTCTATGCCAAAAGACCTGTGAATTTTTCATGTTATAACTGTGGCAAGTCAGGTCACAAGTATGCTGAATGTTGGTCATCTGGTAATAAGAAACAAAATATTCATGTAAACAACAGAACATTTAATGCTCAGTTTCATAGGTCTCATGCTGTTGTTGATATGCACCATAGGACCAAAAAATCTGTTGTTTCATGTAGATATTATGGTAAATTTGGTCACTCCATGACTAACTGTCATCTGATGGACTATGACGATAATGTTGCTAAGAGACTGTTCAGAACACCTATCAGAACTAACTCGGGACCCAAGGCTGTTTGGGTCCCTGCAGGATCAAGTTGATTAACATACTATAGGTGTGCCTTGGAATGAAAAAGAGGGGTAAATAAACCAATGCACTCAACAGGAAGACCCCAGGGTTCTGCTGCTCAGGTTTGTTCTGAATATTCATCTTAAATTCCATTATATGAAATTGTGAACTTGAAATGATTACATATCATGTTGATTTGTTGATGTTAAACTGAAACTGTCTGAAATGTGAATTACACAATCATGTTTATGGTAATTCTCTTCTGTCTAATTTGCATGAATCATATCTGAATGTAAAACTTGATATCATGTGATGTGCTTTCAATACATTTCATGCATATAGTCAGGGGGAGTCCAACTGTTTTTGATCAATGCATATCATAATAATCTGTCTGTGCTAAATTGATTTATCTTGAAAAGTTGATTGCTCTCGCATGATGCTCTCTGAATAAAGAATGCGCTGATGTTTGAATAATCATCTTGCATAAATTGCATAAATTCAGGGGGAGTTTGTTGAGTCTTAAGTGTGTCACTGCATATAGACAGGGGGAGCATTATAATTTTTTTGACACTGTTTGAAATTCTCACTGTCTACACTCTTTCAAATCATCAATTGACTATTTTGAATTCATACTTTCTTGAATCTGAGAATTTGGCCGCCAATCCTCAATTTGTTGAAGGAGAATTTCATTTTGTCTGACTGAAATTCAATCTATGCTATTGGCTTTAAACTTTTATTCTCTCTTGCTGATTGACTCTTCCACCAGCTTATACTCATCCTTCATATATCTCTTAGCTGGTGTGACTGATTTGGTTCTACTATTGATTAGTTGATCAGCTAAATTTTTGATCTGATCTGAGGAACTTAATCTGCATGTCATGCAATTCAATCTGAGAATAGTGTAGAAATTCCTATCATATAGGTTTAAGAATTACCACTGAATCAGACTGATATAAGATTAATGTATTCTCAGATTTGTAATTAAATGAATTGAAAATATCTAAATGATGAGCTTTAATAAATTTTAACCATCTGTGTCATAAAAACCTTAGATTCACTTATCAGAAATCTGAAAATTTGATATCAGGGCTACTTTGGTTAAGATGCATAGAGTGAGTATTGTTGTTAAACATTAACTTTGAAAAATTTGACAGGAAATAAAATCAGTGAGTATTGAAATGACTTTGTTCACTGAGAAACTGGATTTTCCATCAAAGAAATAGAGTGAACCCAAGTCATGAAGTGTCATAGTCACTTAAAATGAAAATTCATTGAGAACCTGACAGAGCAATGGCATATCTGTGTTAAGTAACTGGGGAGTCTGGCCTCTGATCAAGGTGTCTTCTCATGTAAAAAGACACTTATATTGCTAACTCTGTTCTCGAAGTTGAGAGGCAATGACAGTTATCACACTGAGTAACTGGGTCACTTCACCTGAGACATGTTGTGCCTCATGTAAAAAGGTGTTGATCAACCTAAATTGCTCAGGAAAAATAAAATGTGCTTCAAATGAAAATATTTTGAAAATTTTGTCAACTCATGCTCTTAGAAAAGTGTTTAACCTCAGTACTAATCTATGTATTTTTTTCATAGGAGCTATTGAGATCATGTGTGTAAGATAAAGATGATTGTTTTTTAGTGTTATCTGACTATCTGGTTCACCTTTATTAAAACTTAGATTCAGATATGCGTATTGAGTTTAATTTGACAAATTTGGTATACATCATAATTAAATCAGATTGGTTAAGTTGCCACTTCATAACCCTTTATGATAGAAGAGTCTATACTTCTTAAGACTTATTGAAGTGATACAAGTATTAAAATCCCTCATGATTAGATTCATTCATGATCAACAGTAACTGTATTGACAAATCCTCTCTTATCAGTTGACTGATTCCATCTGCATTTTTTTTTGACCATACAAATGTGAGGTGCCACTCCCATTATTACCTTGTTCACTTGCAGCCTTCTGAACTTCAGAATCCTTATGGTGGTGGATTTCAGATTGCTTCCTGAGATGTACTCCTCTCCACACGGTTGGAATCTTCCATCTTGTTTTGCAACCAGTTCTGGTTCTGTGGATTTTCCACCTGTTTCATTCTGTTTAGGGGGAGTTATAGGCAATCTGCTTTTATGGGGAGAGTAGTCAATCATGCATGTTGATAGGGGGAGAGCTGCTTTATTGTCATAAGGGGGAACTCTATTTTAGTGAACCTTGTTTCATTCTGTGTATTTGTGTGCTGAATTTTGTCTCTCAAACCATCTCATTTTTGCTTATGTCAAAGGGGGAGAGTAGTTTGACGAGTCAGTGTGACTCATTATGTTGCCATCATCAAAAAGGGGGAGATTGTTGTGCCCCTTGTGATTTGATGATAATGTGGTGTTTTAATGATAGCAACATGAATGAGTCACCATATTGTTTTGCTAAGAACAACACATTGAGTCTCCACATAAGAATGATGATGAAATGATGTTTTGAATGCATTATTCTGTTTGAATGTTCTGGTATATAGATTGCATTGTTGTTTTCCTGCATACACTGCATCAGTGCAATAACAGTTGCTGCATGCATCTGTTAAGAAGCATGTACATTGCCCTGCTTCAGGCTGAGCAAGTCTATACACTGCTGCACGAACATCAAGTCTATACACTGTCTTGCACAGCATGTTGGCAAAGTCTGTACATCGTGCATCCTTTGACTTGAAGTCTGTACATCGTCAAAGTCTGTATGTACAGTCTCATTTAAAATCTATACTGTGCATGCATCATTCAAGTCTATACATTGCACCGTCTTATTCAGCGTCTCATGAGCATACACTAAGTCTGTATATCGTCCGTCTCACTTGAGCATTTCAAGTCCATACATTGTCTCGCACAGTTCATCCAAAGTCTGTACAGCCTTCCGTCTCATGTTATGTCTCACGGTGTGTCTCACAAAGCACTCAAGTCTATACATTGCATCGTCTCGTGCATCGTCTCATTCAGCGTCTTTGTGAGTCTATACATTGCATCATATGTTAAGTCTATACATTGCATCTTTACCTACGTTCTGAACTGAGCAAGTCTATACACTCCTTATCTTCACCTACGTTCAGTTCAGCAAGTCTGTACATTGGGCTATCACTTAAAGTCTATACATCGCTGCATTGGCCAAGTCTATACATCGCTACTTGTTCATGCATGTTAGCAAGTCTATACATTGACTGTGCATTCATTTGTCTGGCTGCAGAACACTAAGTCTATACATTAGCACTGTAGCATGCACGAACTCTAAGTCTGTACATTCGTTGCGTCTTGTGCATGCATCACTCAAAGTCTGTACAGCCTGTGTTCACAACACAAAGTCTGTACATCGTTCTGCTTGCACAAACGCCAAGTCTATATATTGGCTTTGCTTGCACGAGCTGAAGTCTATACATTGTCCACTTGCAGCACTTGCAAGTCTGTACAGCGGTTGCCTTCATGCCCATTAAGTCTGTACATCATCTTGGTGTAGACGTGGCAAAGTCTGTACATTGCATCGCATGTCCTGCACGCATTGCAAGTCTATACATTCGTTGTGCATAGTCCATGAGCAAGTCTATACACTCTTCAAGGGCATAGTCCATGCATTCAGATCAAGTCAACACATTGCAGCTTATGGTTCATTCGTCTAAGTCTGTACAGCCTGTTCCTCATACAAGTTTGTACATGCATTAACTGTGAGCATGGCATAGTCTGTATATTACCTTTACTGTACTCATGACTAAGTCTATACATTGTGCATTGCTCAAAACAGAGTCTGCACACTCATTGTCAGCAAGTCTGTACATTGCTTCATGCATTGCATGAAATCTGCACATCGCACGCAGAGTCTGCACACAATGCATTAGCAAGTCTATACAACGTCTGCATAGTGAACATGAGGTCTGTACAATGGTCGACGGCATGTTAGTGCATTCAGTTCTGTTGTGCATACTTCACCTTGTGCACACTTCAGCAAGTCTATACAACGTCTACACATCATGCATTCAGGCTGAAGTGTTAAGCATAGAATCTCTGTACAGCCTATGCATCCTTTTGATTCAATGTCTACACATTGCATGTAGCATGCTCGCACACACTAAGTCCATACATTACACAAAGTCTGTACAGCCATGCACTGCTTCGCTTGCATAAGTGAAGTCTGTACATGCCTCAGTGTTGCATTCACTAAGTCTGTACACACCTTAGCTTTGCATCCACGAAGTCTGCACATGCCATAGCACTGCATATATGAAGTCTAAACAATGCAGAGTCTATACATTGTTGTCGCATTGCAAAGTCTTTACATTGCAAAGTCTACACATTACATACTATAAAGTCTGTACAAGGTGTCGACATTAAACTGATAAGTTTCTCTCTGTCTGACAGGTACTGTTTGTGAAGCTTATGAAGGGCACATGATCCGAGGCTGGAAGGGCTGACAGGAAGATGACACGTGGCCAAAACAATTGGGCGGGAACTGTGGAAGACATGCGCCCAGTGATGCTCCTGCTGGAACTGCTATATAAGGAAGACTCCTTTGTCTGAAGAAGACTGATCGAAATAGAAGGAGTAGAAACTGAGAGAAGATAGCCTGAACGATCCAGAGAGCAGAGAAGAAGAAGAAGAAGCAAGGAAGAAGAAAGAAAAAGAGAGTGAGAGATCGAGAGCAGGGAAGAAGAAGAAAAAGAAAGAAGGAGAGAGCGTGAGTTGAGAAGAAGAAAGAGAAAGACAGATAAAGAGAGGAAGAGAAGCGTACCTGAAGATCGCTCCTACTGGAAGTTGGATCAGATCCACTCCAGTCAGCTCTTTTGAGAGCCACATTGTGCTTTATCTTTTCCAGCTTTCAGTAGATGTTGTTCTTGCTTTTGTTTTTCTTTTTGAACCTTTTATCAAGCTGTTAGTCAGCGATTTTGCAGAGGAGGATTCCTATGGACAGCAAGCTGTGTTGCTCAGCGGGCGAGGTGGATTCCTCGGACAGCAAGATGTGAGGCTCAGTAGTTTGTAGGCAAGCTGTGATGCCCAGCGGTTCAAGCTATGAGTCAGCAGTAAGCCACACTCGGGTTGAGTGTGGGGTGGACGTAGGTCTGGAGGACCGAACCACCTAAAAACCCCTCTTACATTGTGGTTTGATTTCTCTATCTGATTAGCGCTAGATGAATGCATAGGGGAGATTTGACTTGATTGCACACCGGGTGTTTGACTGTGGTGTTGAGTGTCCCTTGACATTGTTATTCCGTAATTGCTCATTAGTCTTCTGTTTGTATTAGAAAGAATTTTTAATTGAGCGAAATTAATTTTTAAAGGGCTGATTCATTCACCCCCCCTCTGAATCGAACGCATCGAACCCAACAGCCAGATCTACTCTCAGAAATATAAGGACTTCAAAATAACAACCCAATATTAGTGGAAATCAAGGGCAAGTTAGAAGAGCAGTCTGACTTCAAGATAACATCGGATGGAAGATTGTTATTCAGAGATAGAACTTGTATACCGGATTGTCCAGAACTGAAGAAGAAAATATTAGATGAAGCTCATAGATCGAGGTACACGATCCATCCAGGATCTACTAAAATGTACCAGGATTTGAAAAGGATCTTCTGGTGGCCCAACATGAAAAAGAAGTAGCGGACTTTGTGTCTCGCTATCTCACGTGCCAACAAGTCAAGGCAGAACACCAAAAGTATACCGGTAAGCTACATCCTCTAGATATTCCCAAGTGGAAGTGGGAAGATATAGGTATGGACTTCATTATGGGTCCGTCTAAATCGAAAGGAGGACATGATGGGATATGGGTCATCATCGACCGTTTGACCAAGTCGGCACACTTCTTGCCTACCAAGAGCCGCTGGTCAGCTGATGTTCTTGCTGCTTTGTACATCAAGGAGATTGTCAGGTTACATGGAGTACCTATCTCAATCGTGTCTGACCGAGACCCGCGCTTTACTTCTCACTTTTGGAAGGATCTACAACATTCGTTAGGGACGAGACTTAACTTTAGTACAGCTTTTCATCCTCAAACGGATGGTCAGACCGAAAGAACCAATCAGGTGGTAGAAGATATACTTAGAGCTTGCATTATTGATTTTGGTGGAAGCTGGCATGATCACTTGCCGTTGGTCGAGTTTGCATACAATAATAGTTACCAGGCAAGCATATAAATGGCACCTTTCGAAGCCTTATACGGAAGGAGTTGCCGATCACCCTTGTGCTGGGATGAAGTTGGCGAGAAGCAACTATTAGGCCCAGACATGGTAAGGGATAACACCGAAAAGATTCAGCTCATTAGAGAAAGACTTCAAGTGGCTCAGTCTAGACATAAGGCTTATGCTGATACAAGAAGAAGAGATCTCGAATTCCAAGTCAGAGATCACATATTTCTCAAGATATCACCCGGACGTGGAATAAAGAGATTTGGTGTTAAAGGCATGCTTACATCAAGGTTTATCGGATCATTTGAGATATTAGAAAGGGTTGGCAAGGTGGCTTACCGCGTCGCCTTACCTCCTCAATTGTTCGAAGTACATAACGTGTTCCACATATCCATGTTAAAGAAGTATGTACACGATCCGTCACATATCATCGATCATGGAGACTTGGTGATTCAAAAGGATCTCACATATGAACAAAAACCTATGAAGATCCCCGATCGTGAGGTACGTACACTAAAGAACAAAACCATTCCCATGGTCAAAGTGCAATGGAGTAAATGCTCAGAACACAAAGTCACATGGGAGACCGAGAAGTCTATGAAGAAATGATTCCCATAGTTATTCCAAGTGGTATGTACTCTGCACCCTCCACGTTGACATGTGATTGAATTTGGGGACCAAATTCTTTTAAGTGGGGGAGGGTGTAGCAACCCTGGTAAATTAAAGGACTAGAAAGTCTAAATAAATTAAAACCAGTAAATAACCAAGGTTCAGACCTTGTACACAACGTCCTAAAAAGTCTTACAAAAAGAACTCATAGGCCCTACCCTTAAATTCTAAGGGATTATGAATTTAGCATCATTTTAAGTAGCCATTTAAAGTCATACTATATTTTTATTTGAATTAATAATGAATAAACCTTAAAGAAAATGTCAATTTATATTTTATTAATAAATTAAAAATTTTATATTTCCTATTTGTTACAATATAATTTTATTTAAAGGAAGAATGATATATAAATAAGATTTAAATACATTAAAGATAAATAAAGGATAAAAGAATGGGTATATATATAAATTCGGTCTTTTGAAGCATCCACGGCAATGGGAAGACAAAGTAAATAGCACCCAACGTAGTGGCGCGCTATTTACATAAAAAGACAGATGCTCAGTCGCCATTTCCTAAAGGGTGAATAGTGCCACTTTTTAAATTAAAAAAATTTTATAAAAATAATTATATGGAAAAATAGAGAAAAATTGAAAAACATTACCCACAAAATTTATGTCAATACCCCATCAAATAAAAAGCTAAAAATCTATAAAGATTGTAACACTATAAAATAAACTATTATAACGAGAATTTCGTGAACACAACCGTGTAACTAGGAAGGATTTGTGTTTTAGAAGGGTTAATGGGGGGAAATGCTAATAACAATAGGACTCTTTTTGGGAAATATTATTCCCAATCGAATTCAACACCCATTGGGTTCTCAAAACCCTATAAATACCACCCTTAGAACTCCATGTTATTAGCTTCGTCAAACCCATGAACTGCTTTCTCCCTGCCAAACCCCTCAACCCACGAATTGCTTCCTCCCTGCAAGCCAAAGCGTGAAGAAGCCTCCCTTCTTTTCCTGTTGACGAAGGAGTTGCTACTGCTACAATATATGTGTGTAAAGCTTCTTCTCCCTGCTACCAAAACGGAGTTGCTACTGTTCGCATATAAGGAAAAGCCCCTATATCTCCTTGACCTGCTGCTGGTTCCCTAATGCTGAAAGAAGTTTTGCTACAGTTACCACGTTCTGTTCTTATTCATCCTGAGTGTAAAGGAGGAAGCATCCTCTATTGCCCTTCTGTTGGCGTTGCTAGACTAGCTGCACTTCCATCTTCTACCTCCCTTACTGTGGAAGCTACAAAGTTCCTCTGCTTCTTAAATCGAAGCCTCTATTCTCCATCTCTGTTTGAAGCTACAGTAAACCATATAGTATTCTTCATCGTTCTTCAAGTTCTTCAACCAAAAATCAACATTCAAAGGTAGGTGTTCTCAAGTGTATAAGCCTAAGTTAATAAATGTATAATTCATGCATGCATGTTGGTATAGTTTCACCCCGAATCATGGCTTTCTGTTTCAATTTTGGAGTTACAGTGAAATAGCGACCCAGTCATGGGCGCTATTCTAAATTTGCGACCATATAACAGTCGCTACTTTCATGATTAATTATTAAACCAGCATGTTTAAAATTTAATAACTTGAAATGTGGATATCTAATCAATTACATGCGTGCATTGCTAGATTCCTGGTATTTTTCTCTATCTATTCATGTTCTTGTCCTTAGAAAATTATTTGAATGGGAAAAATGACACTGTTCATACCTTTTATACTCTGAATTGAACATCGACCATCATCCAGTCGCTATATCTAAACAAGCACCCAAGGTCTGGATGCTAATTTCTGAAACATGGCGACGCTAATTCGAATTAAAATAGAACCAAACAATTTGTTAAAAGGCTATAGAATTCCAGGATTTATTTACACTGAACTGGAAACGAATTTAAAATTGATGGCTGGGTCACAGGCGTGATTTATGAAATAGTGGCTGTACCCTAGGCGCTATTTAAGAAATAGAGTCCATGACCCAGGCGCCATTTTTCTATCATATGAGATTTCCGTTAATTTCATGTACACCCTTCCAATGGGTTACACACAAGGCACTATATTCCAGCCGTGAGTATAGTCCCACGTTTTCTCTGTGATTTATCGCATGTCCTATATTTTCTCGTGACATACAAGCCCTTCGTTGGACATTCGTTCCTTCGGACTGGTGAGTTAGTCATAGAGACCTCCGTAAGCCTCCTCGATGTCTTAGATTCCCTCAAGGCCGATTGAGCTGGTTGTACCATAAAAACCCATGACACGATTAAATTGTCATGTCACTCTAAAGAAACATGGTATACCGGCCCTCGTGACATGCTATGTGGATGTCATGAGAATATTCTTGAATAAAATGGAATGGGGAAACCATGCCATTTATCTTCCGTAAGAATTATGTGTCGTACTTGTGGACACTAATTCTATCTACTTTATCATGTACAAGAACGAGCAACCATATCTAGAGCGCTCATTCTTAATGTCATGGCACCCATCTAGGGAGCTGATTCCACCTAGTTTTATCGTTAATCATGATTATGCCATTATTATCATCTTACATATCATGTTCAGTCCGGGAAATTCTATTCTCTATGATCTACCTTAAAAGTTCCTACAAGCTTGGTTCTTTAGAATTCTATATTGGCTATAACTATAGTGGATGTCGAAAAATACATGATCAATGCCTGCGCATATAGGGCCCGATCTAGTCTTGAGAGAAGCACCCGAAAGTACTAGTGCCCATGGGAGTTGTAATGATCACGGTGTGGCATTGCACCGAAGTACTTGATGTTCTCGATGACATTCCACAATCTCGTACTTGACTCGACTTGACATGACATGACTTGTGTGACCTGAAAAGGGTATTTATTATATACTTGCTTGAAACATGATAGCCAATTCTCGACATGACATGATGAATATACTTGCTTGAATATCTTGATATTATTGACATGAGTTCTTGAAAGACATGCTAGTTCATTCCACTATCTCTTGATATACACTCACGATTATCGTTTCATGCGAACATGCATAGCTATATTGCATTTCATGTAACTTGTAATCTACTTAAAGCAAGCTAGCACTTGAGATATAATTCCTACTGAGCGTTCGCTCATTCAGTGTTTTCCCCTATTTTTCAGGTAAGTCCGATGACGAGACTCAGTCAGATGAGGAAGGTCAAGAGTGAAGAGATTAGAGCTACTCCATCTATCAATGCGTCAATTAGTCATGTCCTTCTATATTCTTGAGTCAATCGTTGTACTTTTCCCTTTATTGAGTCTTAGCACTTTCATTAAGTGAATTGTAATAGAAGTACTTTTGAGGTTGTGATTGAATAAAGGATTGGGTTATCTTTACTTTTGCGCACTCTATCTTTGTGTTGAATACACTAACGCTCTGATTGACATGATCGATATAAACTCGTCACGCACTCCGGGTTCCTTCCGCGCTCGGGGCGTGACAGCGCATCCAAGGCAATGCACAATGACCTCAAATTCCACAATCTGGGCCAAAAACCAAGCCACCGCCACAATCTCGAGCCAAATCTATAGCTAACATAACTCATTCACATTCAGAAGCGTAGGACTTAGAGCTCACTGGGACAACTCTACCTAATCCTGCCTTGAAATCTACAAAAATAATCAGGATCGACACGTCATTTCCGATGCCAAAGAGCATGACGAGAACGTCGGGCTTGACAATCAGCAGCTCATCCAGAAGATCCCTTGCTCGTCCGAGCACATTTCTGGACCAGAACATCCATTCTGCTGCCTCAAACCACGACCTTAACACCTCAGGCGCTGGAAAAACCACAAACTGTGATGGCCTAAACGACATTAACTCCCTCAGAGCACACTTATGGCCACTAAATCACATGCAATAATCCTCACCAGCCACCTGACCTCGCTCCAAATTCCTCGAACGTAGCACCGCGAACTCACGCCTACCGACAACTCTGCCCAATGCAGCACGATTGGGGTCACTACTTTAGGGGAGAAAGCTCTCTATCTCGTATCTCAGGCCCCACGCCGGCACTCCGATGAAGCAGCAACCGCCTTCACAGTGCCAACACAGCGCACTCAAGCGCTCAAGCGATAAACAAGCGGTAAATAAATGCAAAACCCTATGCCAGCTATTGACTATACTGGACCTTATGGACTCTGATCACTGCAATATCTCAAATTTTCATGTACATCCACACCACTGCTCTGATACCATCTGTAATGACCCAAGATCCGGATACCGGGAATAGCCCGATACCATTCGAATCCTGACCCGCCGCCCATGAGCCGGAGGGCTCGGAAGGGCTAAAATTAAGGTGTGTGGGGGGGGGTGCATAGAAATATGAAATAAAGTCAGAATAACAATTATAATAACAATTAAACAATCTAACTACAGAGTCCAGTCAAAATAAAGTACAATCTAAAGTGAAAGAAATGTACCCAACACTGAGTGAACACTCGGCTCTAGCAAGCTGGCAGCTAAGAACCTCCGCGCCGCACCTCCGAGCCTCTAGGAGGAACCGCTACACCTGAAAAGTAGGGGGTGAGCCTCGTCTCACTGGCTCAGCAGGGGTCCCGCGGAACCCCAACCGTAAAACAACAGCGGTAAACGACGCTAAAGAAAGCAGCAACAACAGCAAGAACAACAACCATGGTGGCCCATAAATCCTCGGCTTTAAGGCTACTCCTACTGTACTGGAAACATGTCCCAATCTCACAGTTAGGGAACCACCGGACTAACGGGAAAACTCTAGCTATGCCGCCAGAAGAAACACCACGACACCTCTGTCATGGAGGCCTGTCCTCGCTGACTAAGGCCCAGCCCAAGACCACGCGGTCTGGGGAAGCACAACCCTACACAAAGCATGGGTGAAACCTCGGTAAGCCTACCGGGAACCCTCGACCTCGATGTTGGGAAAACACTTAGAAACTACCCAGGGAACCACGAAGAAGCTCGTCTCGTGTGACATGAGTATTGCCTACTAGAAGCAAGGCCGGATGCGTCCACTAACGGCTTAGTCCGCGCCTCAGGTGCCTCCCTCGTCCCAGACAAAACTGAGACACCGTACTAGTAACCACGAAACAAGTGTAGTCGGGGTCGTGCTCATCAGCACGCATCCGTATTATCCGACCATGTGTGCACACACTGACTGACTGCACTATGTCAGACCCTCTAGCTAGTTTTCCTCCAGGCCCAGACTTGAGCCGCTACAAGGGAGGCCCTACGGCAACTAGCCTAAAAATCATCTCTCTCTCAGGTGTAGCTCTCGACCTAATCCCAGGTGGGTCGGCACACGGGTGCCCCGTCAGTTATGACTAGTGGGGGCCACTAAGCAGATGACACTCGACGGAAACCACTAAAATACAGATAGGCTACTCACAAGCCCGTCATAATTAGCTAGAAAATGGGTGGCACGATGCCATGCACCGGACTCTGGACAGTCCACTAGACCTACTAAACCCAACGGCCCTTGAGTCACAGGACTCAGGTCAACGCTGTTGCACAGGGACAACTCCATGTCGTCAATCTAGCCTATCCCTAGGTCAGAAATCACGGTAAAATAGTTATTAGGGCGGCTCACAAGCTGCTGAGTTCATCTCCTTTTTAAGGGATCCTCGAGAAACCTCCAGCCCTAGGCTGGATGACTAAACTCACAGCTCACAGGCAATACGCATGGCCCACATAGAAACCGCTTTCCAATAGATATAACATTATGCGGGAATAGCCCTTCGCACTCATGTAGGTACACAGTGACTCGATTAAGCATAACACGAAAGTCCGGAACACAAGAGGATCGCCCGGACCCTTAAAACCCACGGGCATGCTAATCGAGGTAAAACGGTACCTCCAGACGTCCAAAAATATGTTCATGGTCCCCACGGGGTGTCCGGGACAACCACGGGGCCATAGGTCAACCATTGGATCTCAACTGGGTCGACCGGGGGCCAAAACGAGCCAAGGGGCTGCTGGTTGGTCGACCAATCCTCATGGGTCGTTCGACCAACAAGGGTCGGTCGACCAACCCATCCTAGACAGTCGACCGGCCCACAGCAGGGGGAAGCACTGCCCTGGTTGGTCGATCGAACCAGGCTGGTCGGTCGACCGAACTAGGGCAGACTCTCCTCCCGTGGCGAACGCCGTCGGTCGACCGAACTGCTGACGTTGGTCGACCGAAAACGGTAGAGAACCCTCAGAGCCCCACATAGGGGTCCGATTTCCAGGCCCACTCAACTCCGGTTGAGGGGGAAAACAATGGGGACCATCCCCCGGGTCCCAAAACACAAAAATGGGAGGAAATAAATGGAAAAACGTCGATCAATCCGACGAAACCGTCACATGCCCTAAAAATATGATTTTAACCCCCGGCATGAAATAAACCCCGCTCGACTCACCTCGGCCTACGAAATCCATGGGAAATGAAGGGCACGGGTTAGGGAACCATCCCCCTACCTCCATCGAATATTACGCGCACCGAGATTACCGTTCCGTCATGAAAATGCTGTTTGAACCACGTCGGCACCCTGAACTCGCGAACGACGAACGCCATGCCACCACGCCTCGATCCTCGTCCCATCCTCGTGCTCCTCACCCCACGAGTCTCGCCGCCTTGCCCCCGCCTTCCTCCCTCAGCAGCCGAAGAAGAGAGGGAGAGAAAGGGAGAGTGTGAGAAGAGAGAGAGGGAGAGATGAGAAATGAGGGAGAGAGAGGGGTGGGGGGTTATTTATAGGAAAATATTTGGGGTTTTAAAATTCAAAAAATATAAAAATAGAGAAAAATACTTCCCATGATCCTCGAAAGATGCACAACATGCCTACAACATCCCGGAACCCGACAACACATCGGTTCACCCTACGGAGGGTTCCGAAGAATCGATAGGCAAAAATCCGCATAAAGCACGAAACACGTTCCGGGACTCGCAAATGCGCTCCGAAGCCCACGGATTCAGGCCCGAGAAAAAGAAAAAAAAATTTGGGGCGTTACACTACGAGTTTTTTTTCCTGGTAGGTAATTGTGTTTTTTGATTTTAAACGGGGAGGGGGAACCGGGTATTGAACCCAGGACGGGTGTCCACTCCGCCACTGGCGAGGGACTTCCCGCCACTACGGGTTTGCTTAGAAATCCCTACAAGTCAATCAATAGACAAATAAAGAACACCCATTAGAGGTATAAAAGTGTGGTAAATGTTCAAAAGTTGGAGAACATGCATGCAATTGGGGGTTAAGTTTACGGGGAAGGGGGTTGGGAAGGGGGGATGGTCGAGACTTTCGACCACCTTCCTTCCCTCTGTTTTGAGGTTAAAACCTCTTAAGATAGGGATCTAGGATGTTCTATTATGCATGCAACGCAAGGAAAATGGAGAAAAATGCAGTGAAATGGACTGAAACATAGTAGCAAGAGGGGGTAAAGAGATGGGGCTACTCGTCGGCCAGCAAGGTTCAGGGGAGTTGGGCAACCAAATCGATGGCTGCCCTTTGTGGATGATGCTTGTCCTTCGACCGTCAGATGTAGGGCCTCCTTCATGCATTGTTCGAGCTTCCCTCGTCCTCGGCTTGCATTTGGGATAGCAGAAGGAAGGGGGAAGGCTCTTGAGAGTCTCAGAAACCTTAGCAACTATGATTAACTCTAGGGATTTGAAATTCACAACTTTGGACCTAGAGCCCTAGGGATCTATTTTATACATAGGGGCTTTCCCTCCCTCGAAATTTATTCAAAAATGAGCTTGGATCTACGTAAAGGGGCTTTGAACCAATCTTCGGTTGAGTACATGCATGCTTGCGCACGTAGCAACTCCCCATAGTGGGATGTGTCGTGGAAGGCACTCTCGGAGTGGATGGGAACGTGGGACGTGGCATTTGACGGGTGGTTGATAGAGCGACTAGAAGGCGGCCAGATTACTAGTCGTTTTGATCAGATGGGTGGCTAGATACCTGGCCTTCCAGGCACATGGGCGGCCAGGTATCTAGCCTCCTTCTGCCTTTAGTGGCTAGTTTTCTGGCATTTTTCAGGCTAGTGAGCGGCCATCGATCTGGCCACCCAGACCATGGACTTAACCTAATTTTTGACGTGTTTTCAGTCTGGTTGAGTTATTGGATTGGAAATCGACACTTGGGGATCCGAGCATCAAGGGATAGTGCCACTCTTACGATAACTAAATTATGGTCTGCGGGATTTTTAAAATTAGGTGTCTATAATATACTCTTAAATTAAGTAGCATTTTGCATATATATCTCCATCTTTGTCATAACTCATGGAATCTTTTTGCATATTTTGTTAGAGTTCACATCACTTTGATGGAAGGATATAACTACAATTATTGATGATGTCAAGGGTATGAAGTTTATAGGAATATGTATCAAGGTTCGTGGTACTGTCGATACGAACCGTGTGGTCCTCTGGTGGTGTGATCCGACATAGTGCGATACGGTACCTTGCCACAACTTCCCCCCTTTTTTTGCCTTGTTCGGGTGGAGAGAGGGGGAATCTGCTGGGGGCAGTTGGAGAGAGAGGGGAACTCACTGCTACAGTCGCCTCCGCCCTCTGCCCTCCTTCATGACCACGGCCGCCTCCTCTGCTTCAGTCGCGACCTCCTCCTCCTCCCTCCTCTGTAGCCTCTACCGTTACCCATCAGAGGCTACCAGAGAGAGTGGAGCGCACAACTACGACCACCTCCTAATTTTTGCTCAGCCTCAGCCGCGACCTCCTCCTCTACCCTCCGCCGATGCCTTTACAGGTATATTGATTCTCGACTGAGAATCCCTCCTTTCCTTTCCCTATGCCCTCTCCTCAAACCTTCCCTTACTACACCTACCTTCAGCCGGCGTCTCCGTCGGTTGCTGCCGCCGCCAAGCCGTCAATGACTTGATACTAGATTGAGTCTGGATCGATGTACCAACGTGCTGATTTTTCGCTGACATGATCCGGCATGGCTGGCACTCATTGGGTCAGTGTGGTACCCTTGATATGTATATACAAAAATTCCAATAGAAGAATGTATTTTTTTAGACTTAATTAAAGGACAAATAGAGATTAAAAAGATACATATATTTTTGATATATAGAAGGTTTGAAAGAGCAAAAAGAATACAAAGTGGCTGTTCAAAGTTGCGAAAAGGATATGGTACGGAGAGTACGTGGGGGTGGAGAACAGCTAGGAGGGTGTGGTGATCGTTGGAGATAGGGAACGAGTTTAGGAGTGGCAAGATATTGATTATGATGATAATGTTACTGAGAGGATGTAGGAGTGGTTGGTGTCCGAAAGGGATGCCATCCCTTGGGCGGGCATATGTATGTGGTTGGGAATGAAAGGAATATGGACTAGTGGTATAGTATGTGAGATATAAACTAATTAAGATGTTGTCCCACGGCTGAGATGGAGGCTAACGATATCCTATTAGACTGGATTCATTGTCCAATCAGTGTCAGGCGTGAATTCTTCACGGACAGCTCGGGTCCAATCTGACGTAGGTTGTCGGTGTGTATAGGAGTGTCAATGGATCCTTCGGATCCGAAAATCTGATCCGATCCGGATCCGATTCGGATCCGAAATTCTAATCCGTAAATACGTATTTGATTCCCATGATAGTATTCGGGGGGAAGCATTTTTGATCCGAAATTCCAGATTTTGGATCGGTCTCGGGGCGCCATAAAGCCCCTCTCCTTTTGGGGCGAGCAACCCCGCTGGCCACTCCATCCATCATCGCCGCTTCGTGTCGCGGCCTCCCTCTAGGGTTGCTCCCGTCTTCCGCAACGCTGTGGCGGCCGGCCACCAGTGGCCTCTCACAACAGCGATCGGCCACCTGCGGCGGCGACATCACCTGTGGGCTGTGGCGGCGATGGTACCTCGCTCTCCTTCGACTGCTCACAACGGCGACGACATCTCCTTCGGCTGCTCACGACGGCCACGACCTCGCTTTCCTCCTAATCTCCTTCTTAATCTCTATACATAGCAAGGCGGCACCTGCTACAGGTAAAGCTATGGTATTTGGCGTTTGCTCCTACTGTTGCCTCTAGGGTATGTTGATCTCAGAGACGAGGACATGATCGGTGCCTTTAGGGTATGTTGATCTCCCCCACACTCCTCTTCCTCCAACCCCCTTGCATCAAATAGGGAGCGATGGTCGGCGCCTTCCCTAAACCCCTTCGGACGTTCTTCCCCTTTTTTCTTTTTTCTTCTTCTTCTTTCCTCTCGTCGTCGCGCCTGACTGGTAGTTATTCTTTGTGGCGCTTCGCAGGCATCGGAGAAGAAGCTCTCGCATCCGATCCGGGATATCAAGGTGTAGAAGCTCGTCCTGAACATTTGCGTCGGGGAAAGTGGAGATCGGCTCACCAGGGCGGCAAAGGTATTTAGATGAGACCCAAGTTCCTTTCTTTTATTTTCTTCCATCGGTGACGTTGAGTGCTTGTCCGACGCGCGTTTGTTCATGTTTTTGTTTTGCATTTTTTGATATGGTCTGTCTCTGGTTTGTCTCTGTGCCATCCTTTGAACTTGTAAATAACATGTGTCCGAGAATTTAATTGTTTGGGTTAAAAGAAATTAGACTGAACATATATATACATACATATATATATATATATATATATATATATATATATATATTGATATTAGCTTACTAGCTCACTTCTCCACAATTTTCATCTAGCGATTAGTTTGTTAACAATAACATCCTTCTTCTAGCTATAGTTGTAGTTAATTATATAGTTCTCTGATACATAACTTTTCACCAATTAAGCTTACTGCATGTCTAGTTGATTCCAAAATGAGACAAAGGTTACTAATTAACTACTACTGTGTTGTACCCTTGATGGTGATGATCGATGTTTTTGTTTCCTACTACACTATTGTGTATTTGTCTGTGTATCAAGTTCAGTACAGTTCAGATTTGATTTCTTACTATATAGACACTTACTATTTGGATTTCTTCTGCATGTATGGAGAAGGGTACATATATCAGGTACCTTATTTTTCTTCTTCTTCAAGTGCCTAGAGTATTTATTTTTCAGCTAGAGCGTCTTTGTGGGTACTCCTATTTTTCGAATTAATATTTGTTTAACGTCCTGATAATGCATCTTTGTGGGTGTTTAGGTGGATATGACAAAGAAGAGAAAGCATCTAGAGTGTATGATCTGGCAACTTTGAAATATTGGAGTCCAACTATAGCCACAAACTTTCCAGTAGGTTCCTTCTTCCTTACAATAAAACTTTCACAACTAAATGTAGTTAAAAAATAGTGTAATCTTGCAGCATCCTTAATATCTCTTCCACCTTTTCTATGGCCCAAGAAATGCTTAAATGTTGCACAATATTTGTCATTTGTATATTTGTGTGTGATATGTAACAGAGCATGATGGCAATTTTATTTTTCAGTTAAAGACCATTTCATGATTATGCTAATGCCCACCTCTGATGTTCCTTAGTGTGTGATATGTAACCGGACTTAATAAATTTTAACATGATGTCTTTAGTTATACATCCTTGTGATTGAACTTAAATTGATTTATTTGAGGGGAAATGTGTTAGAATGGTTAGATATTGGTTAAGGGGTCCAATAATTTCAACATGATCATAGTTTGGCATCACTGATTATCCAGCTCCTCCACTGTTCGTGGACTATTACAATATAGTATAAGCTGAAATTTGAGCAGGTCTAAACAAAAGTCCTCTATTCATTTGTCTTTCCTCTGTTTTATATGTAGAACTAGGAAACTTAGTTGACCATGCTAATGTCATTCCTCTGTTAAAGTCAGATTTCTGTACGTACATGTTTAGAAGAATGATGTGTTTTTATTGGTTCCTTTGGCATATACTATCTGATCCCTTGGGTCATTAGCTATATTCATGTCCTCTTCTCTATACATAAATACAGCAACTATAGATCCACATGATGAGAAGACCCACATGATCATTCCATTCCATGATATTGTTGCATATTATTATCTCTTTTACCATTATTTATGTTCTGTCAGTTTCAGACCTTGATGATTAGTTGTTTTTTGTACGACATTGCCATGCATGACCCAGTGGTATATGAAATGATATGCTGGGAGAAGGATAGATTATGTCTGTCTGGAAACCCACATCATGCGTAGAGACTAGTCCTCTGCCAAGTACCATGGGTCAATTGTGTGTCTAGGTTCTTGCATTCCTTTCTTCAGTCTAAACTCATGCATACATGTCTAAATTGGTATCAGATCTCTGCTTTGTTAATGCATACATGTTTATATTGGTATCAGTCTAAACTAAACTTCTAGGTCCTGCAGCATGGAAGATGCTTGAACCTCCCAATTTACCATTAGACTCTATATTGAATAACTGTGATGCATCTAATTTTGCTGTATTTTTTGAAGCCATTCCATGTAACATGTCAGGTGACAACTTATGTGGTGACTCATCACTGGAAATTCTTTTAGCCTCGGCTGATTCCCCTTTTGGAGAATGAACTAATTTATCAAGCTGTTGCAATATTTTTTTTTGCCATTTCTATGGAGTGAAGAGGTGCAGAAGCATTTGCTGTAGGGAGAAGCTTCCGAGGAAACTCTGAGACTTCATCTTCTGACGGGGACACTAAATTAGACTTTTGTCTAATCCTCTGTATGGTGCCAATATATCCAAGGTCACTTTCTAAGGCAGAACAACTCCGTCTCAGTATCTGTTTGCCACTAGAAAATGCAATCTTTGTGGGTGTCTGAGTTAACATAGAAGGACCAGGATAAACACACTCCATAGGTTCACCCTCCTTCAGCATAACGGCTGGCTTTCCCTTAAAATAGGGAGAACAAGCCATTTTCTATATGGCTGATCTGCCTCGCAATCTTGGAGTCATATAACCATCCTCAAGAGTCCCAGGAACACTAGAAAAGCAGACAACTGATTTTGAAGAAATACGTGCAGCTGATGATTTCGGAGCAAAACCAATAAAACTTGGTGATGTTTTAGCTTCCCTAAGCAAAAGAATATCATCTCTGTTGTAATCAACTCATTCCGAGCTTATGATTTTTCTTATGCAGTTTAATGGATTTTTGAATACGATTTTTCTGTTTCAAGGACAAGGTTCTAGTTTTGATCATATGGGGGCTTTCACCTTCTGGACTCTTTTTTTTGGCTAGTAGGAAAGTGCCACCATTTTTTATGTTAATGAGCAACAGCTGTAATTTTTTCCCTTGTTGTCCCATGTATGGTTCAACAGAGTTTAGGGGTTTTGTAAACTGATTTGTGGTGAATTTGACAAGTGTAAGAGATTTTGGTGATTTAAGTTAGTCCGATTGGCCACCAATGACAAACTGCAAACTATAGGCAAATTAGCCATTTCATTGATTGTACATGGTAATGTAACAAGCCAACACCTATTGGTAGACGCTGGTGCTTTCTTTTGGCCTCTTTGTTGAATTTTGGTTATTTGGTGCATTTTGTTTTCCAATTAGCATGTTCATATTGGATTGAGAAAGGAGGCATGCTGTTTGGAAGTGATATGAGTATCTAACTCAGACTCACTGCTCCTGCTGCTATAGCTCCAGACCTGTTCATTCTCTTTAGCTTAATCTCCCGTGTTGATCTATGTGTATAGGGATGCTTGAAAGCACTCTTATGAGGGAATTATGTCCAGAGAAGATAAAATGGCCACCAGCATATAAATTTTCAGCTATGTGAGAGCATGTTTTATCATTATGCATTCTCCTACATCAGGGTGTCAATGGATCAGTGTTTTCACCTGTCATGCTGATTGTATTGGTAGCTTGGATAATCATGTAACTTATTAGAGGTTTGCCCTTTTTTGCCGTCTATTTCCATTTCAGGTGAATAGTATGTTTAGACATGGATTTGACCAGTGCATCCCTGCTTTGTAACTGGAAGATTTTCATATGCAAGGGTCTTTGGGTGCTGCTAGATGGGCTTCGCGTTAGCGTTATCTCTGGAAAAAGAGTTACCCTCCTTTTGTTTAATGGGTTCATGGGTTTACTTATGTATATGCAGCAGTGTGCAAATTGATTGTGCTGTTCAGTCATATGAGCACCCATTCGAGTAGATCACTTATACATCCATCACTCTGCATTAAGTTCAAACAAGTTTATTGGATCCGAAAATTCGGATCCTCCGATCCTCTTATTTCACTACTAGAAAAGGCGGGATTAGAGACGGATTTTTCAGACGGAATTTATCCGTATGAATATAAGTCTGAAATTACAGACGGATGACAACTATGCGATGGATATGTTTATCGTCTGAATATAAGTCTGAAATTCAGACGGTAATAAATTCCGTCTGAAATCAGTCTGTAATTTCAGACGGAAAAAGTTTTCGTTTGAAATCCGTCTGAGACGGTCTTTTCCCCCCTCGAGAAACCCTTCCCCCCTTCCCTCCATCTCCCTCTCACTCTTTTCCCCCCTTCCAAGTCACCAGAGCTCGCAGTCCCCGCCATTCCCGCGCCATCCTCGCCGTCGCCGGAGCTCGCTCTCCCTGCCAGTTCCGCGCCATCCTCGCCGTCGCCGGAGCTCGCTCACCCTGCCAGTCCCGCACTATCCTCACCGTCGCGCGTCGGAGCTGGTTGTCCCCGCCGTAGCCCTCATCGCCGGAGCTCGCTCTCCCCGCCAGTCTCGCACCATCCTCGCCGTCGACCTCGTCGATCCACGCTGTCCTCGTCGTCGCCCTCGTCGGTCCAGTAAGTGCTCTCTCTCTCTCCCTCCCCCTCTCCCTCTCCCTCTCACTCTTCGCCAAAGGTCGCCGGCCATCGGTCATGGTGCTATTGTCTTTTTTTTTCATCCTGGAGGGGTTCCGGTGAGGGGGGTTTTGGTGGCAGGGGGTGGCGGGGGAGGTTTGTCTGGGAGGGGGTGGGGGCAGCATGGGGGGGAGGGGGGTGTAGCTCGCTGGGATGGGGAGCTCGTTGGGAGGGGAGAGGGGCATCCGAGAGGGTTCCCGTGGGGGGAGGGGAGCTCAGTGGGAGCAGGAGGGGGGGAGCTCTGTGGGAGGGGGGTGGAGCTTGGTGGGACGGGGAGCTCGGTGGGAGGGGGGAGGGGCATCCGAGAGGGTTCCAGTGGGGGGGAGCTCGGTGGGAGGGGGGAGGGGCATCCGAGAGGGTTCCAGTGGGGGGGGAGCTCAGTGGGAGCAGGAGGGCGGGTGGGAGGGGGGGAGGAGGGGGAGCTTTGTGGGAGGGGGGTGTCATGTCTCGAGTGGCTCGACAGGCCGAGTCGCAGACCGTTGAACCAGCTCGGAAGCTATAACTCAGTTCTGAGCGGGGTTAGTTAAATTAGTTATCCCTGTTGCATTTTATTAGTTAGTGGCTGATGGATTAGTTGTTAGTTAGTGGTTGATGGATTAGCTGGAGTCATGTCTAATCGGATGCAATCTTTGGAGTCCAACTTCGAGAAATTTGAATCCCAAAATTCTCTGTCTGCTGTGGCTGATATTCCTGGTTCTTTTCGCGATAAGTTGCACGAGTTCCCTAAATTTGATGGGAGTTCTGACCCAGCTGAATGGCGATTCAAAGCTAATCGCTATTTTTACTGTAATAATGTTCCGGATACGCAACGAGTTACTATAGCATCTTATTATTTGGATGGAGAGGCCTTATAGTGGTTTTGGCATTTCTCTAGCTCTAAAGAATCTGTTTCTTGGCATGAGTTTTTAGCTGGGTTAGAGTCACGGTTTGGTGCAGTTTCTTCTGTGGATTCTCATGGGCAACTAAGTAAACTCAGACAAGTGGGTACAGTAGCTGCGTATCAATGGCAATTTGAGACCATGTGCAATAGAATAATTGGACTTTCTGAGAAGCATTTGCTGGGTGTTTTTCTCAGTGGTTTACGAGAGGATCTTGCCTGTGAAGTTCGCTCCTTCATGCCCCATTCCTTATCACATGCTATGGAGTTGGCAAGAATTCAAGAACAAATGTTTACTGCCAGACGCCAAGCTTCACCACACTTTATCTTTTCAACACCTCAGACACTGAAACCTTTTACTCCAAACTCTCAGCCAGCATTCTCCCCTAAAGGAGTAAACCCACCAGTTAAAAAGTTATCTACACAACAGTTGCAGGAACGAAAGGCTAAAGGCCTATGTTATAATTGTGATGATAAATGGCTTCCAAGCCACACATGCCAACCTCATAAACTTTTTTTACTGCATCTTATTCCGGATGATAGTGATTTTGCTCCTTCAGACAGTGTGGATCCGGAACCCTTCATTGAATTCTCTCCTGACATACAACCCTCTCTGTCAGCTCAATATGTTACTCACTTAGCATCACCGGGCACATTGAAAGTATTAGGAAAAATGGGTACCATGTCTGTCCTGGTTTTGATTGACAATGGGAGCACCCATAATTTTTTGGACCCCCATGTTGTAAAGAAGTTGGGATTATCTGTGACAAACTTTGATTCCCACCCTGTCAAAATAGCTGCAGGTCTCCAAATCTCTTCACAGGGTTGGTGTCCTGGAGTTACCCTTAAGATGCTTGGCATGTCATTTACTTTAGACTTTTTAATTCTTCCTCTTGGTAGTGTTGATGTGGTCTTGGGGAATACTTGGCTCTAGTTACTTGGAGATATAACCCTAAACGTTTCTCAAATGTCCATGAAGTTTTCCTTGAATGGTCAGGATTTCATATTACAAGGGCTTCCTAACCCTTCCACAAGTATTGTTTCTGCTAAAACAATATCTGCTGACCTTCCTAAATCCCGAAGCATCTATTCTTTACACTTGTTTTCCTTGGAAGCTTCGGATATTTCATCTACTTCTTGTGGGTTTACTGGGACTTCTTATTCTCAAGACATTTCCAGCATTCTAGACCAGTACTCAGCAGTTTTTTCTGAACCTCATGGCTTACCCCCATCCAGACCTTATGACCATCGGATTCAACTACTAGATGAAACAAAGCCAGTTTGTCAACCTTCTTATAGACATTCACCTCTACAGAAGACAGTTATTGAGCATCAAGTCAAGGACCTACTCTCCCTCTCTCATGTGCAATCAAGCACATGCCCTTTTTCTGCTCCAGTGTTATTAGTTCAGAAAAGGGATGGCTCATGGAGAATGTGTGTAGACTACCGAGCTCTGAATCAAAACACTGTTAAAGACAAATATCCCATACCCTTAGTAGACGATTTGTTGGATGAATTACATGGGTCTAAGTACTTTTCCAAGCTGGATTTGAGATCGGGTTATCATCAAATTAGAATGCATCCTGATGATGTTTACAAAACTGCCTTTAGAACACATGAGGGACACTATGAGTTTTTAGTCCTACCATTTGGGCTTACAAAAATGCACCCTCTACCTTTCAGAACTTGATGAATGACATATTCAAAGGCTGTATGAGGAAGTCTGTCTTGGTTTTCTTTGATGATATCTTAGTTTACAATGTTGACTGGGACCTCCATTTAGTGCACTTGTGACAGGTTCTGCAGATCCTAGCAGACAACCAATTGTATGCTAAAATGTCTAAATGTGTGTTTGGGGTCAGAGAAATTGAGTATCTTGGCCACATTATTTCAGAAAAAGGGATTGCTATGGACATGTCTAAACTACAAGCCATTTCTACTTGGCCTGTACCCCGGTATGTGAGGGCTTTGAGAGGATTCTTAGGGCTTACAGGATACTACAGAAAATTTATTAAAAACTATGGTCTTATTGCTGCACCTCTGACCAGTCTTCTTAAGAAGGACAGTTATAGTTGGAGCCCATCTTCTCATCAAGCCTTCTTACAGCTTAAAGAGGCTATGTCAACTGCCTCAGTTCTTGCCTTGCCTGATTTTTCAGAGACTTTTGTAGTCGAGTGTGATGCTAGTGGAACTGGCATGGGAGCAATTCTCATGCAAAAAGGCCGTCCTACCATTCTTGAGGCCGTAGATGCTCCACTGAGGTTGAAAGTGATCCCATTTGAACCTTGTCTTATGATGATAAGAAGATATAGAGAAATAGAATGACCACATATCTTAAGTAGTACATATATACAAAGATGTGGATAAATACAAAGAAATCAGAATTCTCTATAGCAATAGGTAAATACCCAAAAAATTCGTTTTGTGATTTAAAACTTTGTGGATTTTAATTGCATGTAAATATATTTTTAAATCTGATTTTAATAGAAATTTGATGTTAATTTAACTCAAAAATGTAGATTGTTTAGCTTCGATGTTCTTTATTTGAAAACTTTTGTAATTTGGGTGTTATTTAATTTGATATGTGCATAATGATAATTGCGTTGTTATTTAATTTTATGTTATATAAATGCATGGGGTATTCCCTATGAGTTGAGGTGCGTGGGTGCGACCTAACATTACACGCACCTCAGGAGAGCGCGTTAAAACCGTGTCAATGTGCCTTCCCGTTCAAGACTTTGGGATTGATGTGTATGTTCTCATTTGTTTATGAGAATGTATATATCTACCTCAAAGTCTTGAATTGTCCCGTTTGGACAGTCTGTGAATGTTTGATCGCACTTAGGCAGTCATTTACTATATATGTTTGTATGGTTTGTTGAGAATTTCGGTTGCGTCTCCTCACTCTTCTCTGATATACCATTATTGATTTTGAGTGTTTTCTTAACCACTTACTTGTAAGTGTTTAAGAAAATTTTAAAATCAATAAATATATTTGGTATATCGGAGAAGTGTGGGGAGATGATGCCGAAATTTTTAGCAAATCGTGCAGTACATATAGTAAGTGATTGTGCGATCAAACCTTCATGGATGGGTTAAAAAGTGATAATCTAATCAATATTCCTCTTTCAACTGCAAATGGTCTATGATGAACGATGTGAGGAAAGGGTCGGGTGTAATATTATGAGTAATGATTTGAAAGTTAGGATGTGTATTGTCATTTATTGGGTGCAGGCAAAATGTCGACAGATCGTTCATGGATGTATTGTAGAATAGTTGACCGGGTGATGTCAGATGACTTTAAGCTTGGGGTTGAGAGTTTCATTCAATTTACATTGGGGAATCCAAATGCAGCAATAGATCGCGACGGTCACATTCGATGCCCTTGTTCAAGTTGTAGAAACTTGAGGTGGTGTTCAACATGGGATGTGCAACATCATTTGTACACGAAAAGTTCGTGGATGGTTATACAAATTGGACGTGTCATGGTGAGCAATTCTTGAGGTATGAGCCCGACAATATTGCAGGCACAAGTGGGTACGTGGATATGGTTATAGATGCTGCTGGTCCTAGTTTTAATATTCACGATGAAGCGCCGAATAAGACAGCCGGAAGATTTTATAAACTACTTAGGGATGCTGATGAGCCGCTGTGGGATGGTTGTGAAAATCACACTCGATTGTCTGCAGTGTCACAGTTGTTGAACTTGAAATCTGAATTTCACATCAGTGAGACTTGTTTTGACCGTCTCCTCCTCTTGATCAAGAGTATGTTGTCTCGAGACGAGAAGTTGCCAGAAACTTTTTACCGTGCAAAAAAGATGGTCAATGACTTAGGACTTGGATATGTGAAAATAGATGCATGTCCGAATCATTATATGTTATATTACAAAGATGATGCAGATAAGATATCATGTTCCATTTGTGGCCATGACAGATTCAAACCTAAGGGGGGGGTCAATTCAAAGGTAAAAGATGTACCTTACAAGGCGTTGCGATACTTCCCTCTTGTGCCTAGGCTGCAGCGACTGTATATGTCCTCAAAGACGGCTCGACATATGACATGGCACACCGAAAGAGTACGTCATGCCGATGATATAATCAGTCATCCTGTCGATGGTGAAGCTTGGACTCACTTTAGTCGTACTCATCTTACCTTTTCAAGGGAGTCACGTAATGTTCGATTGGGTTTATGCACAGATGGCTTTAATCCATTCGGTGGTTCAGTGGCAGCTTATTCTTGTTGGCCAGTGTTCATGACACCGTACAACCTTCCGCCGCACATGTGCATGAAGCGAGAAAATCTATTTTTGTCCCTAGTAATTCCTGGTCCAAAAAGTCCCGGAAAAAATTTGGACATATATCTCAGGCTGTTGATTGATGAGCTCAAATTTTTATGGACTGATGGAGTTGTTACTTATGATGCATATAGAAAGAAAAATTTTATTATGAAGGCTGCACTGATGTGGACAATAAGTGACTTCCCTGCATATGGAATGCTATCTGGTTGGAGCACACATGGGAGGCTAGCATGTCCTTACTGTATGGAAGATACCAAATCATTTGTATTGAAACATGGGGGGAAAAGCTGCTGGTTTGATTGCCATCGGTGGTTGCTACCAAGTGACCATCCTTTTCGAAGGCAAAAAGACTCGTTTAAAAAAATACTGTTGAAATGGATGAAGCTGACTTGCAACGGGTGTCGGGTCTACATATGGCGTCACGGGTGCACAATTTACCAGATGTAGTTCAATTGTCTGGTAGCACACGGCAACTCCCTAATTTTGGAAAGGATCACAACTGGGTCAAGAAAAATATTTTTTGGGAATTACCTTATTGGTCAACTCTTCTTGTACGACACAATCTGGATGTCATGCATACCGAGAAGAATTTTTTTGATAATGTGTTCAATACGATCATGAATGTTAAAGGGAAAACAAAGGAGGGATTATAGCGATACGGCAACTGTAAACTTACATGTACTAGACAGGGTGGTTTGAACCCGGCGTCCTCTGAGATCACGCGGATTTACTTGACCCAATATGATCAAAGGTTTGGAATAAATTAAACTGTTATTCGGCTCTAGTAGAAGCGAATAATAAGTTTAATTTACTTCTAATTGGGAATTAGAAGTTAATGGACCTTAAACTAGAGTGACTATGGGTCTAGAGGATCACACACACTGGATTCTCGGGTGACGAAGTATTATTGTGCAAATGTATATATTGAATCCCTTAAAGTTTTTTTGGAAAGGAATTTAAGAAGGGCTTAATATATATGTACAATAATAGAAGGGATACATATATAATATCGGTCCTTAGAGGCTCTTTTAGAAAAGGCTAAAATCCTATATATATGTGTATCCTACGTGAAAACATCTTCCTTTCTTTAAGCCAAGCATTACAGAAAGAAAGGAGAGGTTTTCTCTCCTCCCCCTTCCTCCCTCTTGCTCTCTCTATCTCCCTAGAAGCTCTCTCTCTCTCTTAAAGGGGAAAGTTTAGGGAAGATCATGTTGGGAGGATACCATCACTGCGCGAGGATCCGTGTGAATCAGCTCTAGAGGCCGTACATCTGTGCGGCTCGACGTGCGTAGAAATCTGCATCGGGCATTGCGGACAACGTCGTTCCCCGCAAGGTGAAATCCGCAACCCGTAGTTAGGGGTTGAGAATTTTAATGCATCGATTAGAGCACGGTTCTAGGATTCCAACAAGTCGGGTTCAGGTAAATAAATTTTTATTATCTGCTGCGTTGCCTGAGCAGGGCTGAACGAATCCTTACAGTGGTATCAGAGCCAGGTTGTGCCCTGATCTATGCATTTTCTCCGCATAGAACCATATTTTAGGGGCAATTATATAACCTTCAATTATTATGGATAGAAGGGGATGCTGAGCATCTATGTTCTTCCTAGATGCTGGGCATCTCTGTTATGAAGTAAAAATTATATATATATATATATATATATATATATATATATATTGGTGCTCTAGGCACACTGCGCCGCACAGGGCGCACTGCGCCCGCCCGCGCAGGTATTGACCGTTTTTTATTTAAAAAATTGCTTATGTTAATTTATTGGGCCATTAATATATATGAATATATATTTGAGGGCACATTAAATTAATCTGATTTTTATCTCAAATAATAATTATCTATTCTCAATAAATAAAATTCAAAACTTAAATTTTATTTAACTTTTGAATTTAATGAGGTGAGATAATTATCATTTAACTTGAGATAAAAAGGTAATAATTGAAGATAATTTTGTGAAATTTAATTTTTGAATTGTTAATTATTAGATAATTATTAAATTCAGAATTTGAATTTCATTGAAATTAATTATACAAATTTCAAATATTTGAATTTTTAATTATTAAATTCAAATTTTGAATTTTAGAAAAATAATAATTGAGGATAATTATGTTATTTAAATTTACTTTCAAATGAAATTATTGGATAATTTATTTGAATTTAAATTTGAATAATTATCTTATTTAAATTTATTTTTAAATTTAATTATTGGATAATTAAATTTAAATTTAAATTTTAAATAATTATCTAAATTATCTGATTTATTTGAATTAGATTCAAATATACATGCCCATGTTATAAATGATGGTTATATGTATGATTTGCTTAATTTACCTTGAAATGGCTTGCTTATGTGTTTAATTTTAGTTAATCCAACTTCGATTTTTAAAATTAAACAAAGCTAGCATGTTTTTGTTTGCACATCCCATTTTTCAATCCAATATAAGGATTATTTTCAGAAATAACCCTTGATTAAATTTTTACATGTATGGGTTGGCAAGTGATCATGGACATTACTAATGTAATTATTTGGGGTATGCGAGCCTCCTTTCTCTCTCTGTTAAAATTCCTATGTACTTCTATCTCCCTTTATAGTTGTACTTGCCCTGACGGCTTCTGGAATTTTATTGACATGTAATTTAAATTTTATCGGCCTGCGTGCCGTGTAAAAGTTGTAATTGATGCGGTGTCGGAGTTTGAAAGCATGGAGCACACCCGACGAGGATGATCCAACTGCTTCGGAAGCGAGCCGGATGTCTTAGTAGCATTAGGAATAAAGTCCATGATCACTTGCGATTTAATTTTACATTGGATGCACTTACTTTGTGCAAACTACTAAGTACGGTAAATATATTGGATATATTTATATTACCACCTAGGGTGAGATCAAGATAAAAATAAATTTTCTCGTAATTTAATTTTAGATCTGGTAAGCGTGGCTCTAGGAGTCGTCGTGGCCCTCCATCATTATGGGGTGAATGAATGTCTTCATCTCATGGATTTGTTGTGCCTTCCACAAGGTCCATGAGTTTGAGGGCAGGATGCAACCACAAGGCTAGGCCTCAATGGGGTGAGGAATTGAACTCGATCTTGTTGTGCTTTCCACAAGGGTCGGATCATAAACTCATTGCTATGTAGTAATGATGGTTAGATCTCACCGAGAGTATCATTTGGTGTGCTTTCCACAAGGGGATGACTTCTCGGGGGCCGAATATCGGATATTGCATTGGATGCAAGTGCTTGCTGACTGCCCTTGAGATAGTGTATGGCTTGTTGTGCTTTCCACAAGGTCATACCTCAGTCTCGTTGGGATTTCGACCCACTAGGATGATCCCGATGATCTCCCGTTCTATATACTGAGGGTTATATAGTTCGTTCGAAAAATAGTGAGACTAACTAAGATAGAAAATCACATCTAAGTTAGAATTTGAACATATGCTAAGTTATCTTTTATTTCTTATTCCAGATTACAATGTCGTCGTCCAACCCCCTCCGTGGCATCTTGGATGCCAACAGGCTGACCGGACCCAACTTCTCGGATTGGCTGCGTAATTTACGCATAGTCCTCACCGCCAAAAAAATAGCTTACGTGTTGGACACGGTTCATTCTGAGCCAGCTCCTGATGCCGACGAGGGCGATTTAATGACTTATGCCAAATGGTCAGAAGACTCTTCCCTTGTCCAATGTTGCATGCTGGCCTCTATGGCTCCTGAGCTGCAGAGGTAATTTGAAAAGAGTGATTGTAGAGCATACTTCTTAACCTACGCCAGCTCTTCGGGGAGCATGGCAAGATTGAGAGGTATGATATCTCCAAGAAACTTTTCAGGACACGGATGTCAGAGGGTGCTTCAGTACAGGCTCATGTACTGAAAATGATGGAGTGGATTGAGAGACTCAATGCACTGGGGTTCAAGTTGGATCTTGAACTGTGCATTGATCTTATTCTCCAGTCATTGTCCGATTCCTTTTCTCCCTTCATCATAAACTTCAACATGAATAGGATTGAAGCAACTCTCACGGAGCTGCTCAACATGTTGAAAAGTGCTGAAGGGACTATGCAGAAAGAAAAAACCATCTTCTGTAATGATTGTTGGCCGGGCCAATAAGAAAAGGAAGGCCACCCAGATATCTACCAAAGGTGACAAAGGTAAGGGAGAGAAGAAGGCCAAGGGAAGGGTAAGGAAATCGCCAAAGTTGATAAAGGAAAGGGCAAGAAGAATGAAAAAGAAGACAAGTATTTTCGATGCAGGGAAATAGGGCATTGGAAAAGGAATTGTAAGGCAATTCTAAGTATGTTTGTCATAGACCTTAATTTGTCATATATGGAATATACATCATAGGTATTAGATAATGAATGTGCATCTCATATCTACAACTCTGTGCAGGTGCTGGCAAATAGAAGGCGGATGGGTAAAAAGGAGATTGAACTGAGAATGGGCAATGGAGCTTTAGTTGTTGTCAAAGCTGTCGGGACTGCACGCCTCAGTTTACCTTCAGGGGTCATTCTGGAGCTGAATGATTGTTATTATGTTCCTAATATTATTAAGAACATTATTTCAATCTCTAGCTTGTATAACGTTGGATATACATTGGCTTTTAATAGCACTGGGTGCTCTATAATGAATAATGGTTTGGTGATAGCCAATGGTTCATTAGTCAATGGTCTTTATGTATTAGATACATGTTCTAATGTTATGCAGGTTTCCAATGCTAATGAAGTGAATTCTACATATCTATGGCATTACAGGCTTGGTCATGTAGGTGAGAAAAGAGTCTCTCACCTACACTCAAATGGGTATTTGAATTCATTCGAATACAAGCCATTTGATACCTGTGAGTCGTGTCTCATGAGGAAGATGACCAAGGCTCCCTTTAGTGGACATGGTGAGAGGGCTGTTGACCTTCTCGAGCTCATACACTCGGATGTGTGTGGGCCCATGTCCATGGAAGCAAAAGGGGGTCACCTCTATTTCATTTCTTTTATTGATGACTTCTCGAGATATGGCTATGCGTATTTAATGAGGTATAAATCACAAGTCTTTGAGAAGTTTAAGGAATACAAGAATGAAGTAGAGAAACAGACTGGTAAGAGTATTAAGACTCTTCGATCAGATCGAGGAGGAGAATACCTTAGCCATGAATTCACTTCTTATCTTAAGGATAATAGAATTATTTCTCAGTGGACTCCACCGTATACACCACAGCACAATGGTGTACCCAAAAGGAGAAATATGACCTTGTTAGACATGGTCCGATCCATGATGTCGATGTCGGGACTACCCTTGTCTCTTTGAGGCTATGCCTTAGAGACTGTAGCCTATTTACTGAATATGATCTTAAGTAAATCTGTTCCTTCTATACCATATGAGATATGGAAGGGCAGGAAACTAAATTTTAATCACATTAAAATTTGGGGGTGTCATGCCCATGTAAAGAAGAACGATTGTGATAAACTTGAGTCAAGAACTGATAAGTGTAGGTTTGTGGGATATCCAAAGGAGACTTTTGGATATTATTTCTATCACCCTTCTGAGCAAAGGGTCTTAGTAACTAAGAGAGCTATATTTCTAGAAAGAGAATATCCACTCTAGAAAAATAGTGGGAGCTAGATAGAATTAGACGAGATCCAAGAACCACAACCTAAAGACTCATTAGATGAGACTGCATCGGTTGATCCTATTCAGAGTGAAACACAGACACTACGGAGATCTGGTAGACTACCAAGAGAACCTGAGAGATATGTTAGACATGTCTCAGAGAGGTCCACTAAGGTGTGCATCGATAAGGATGAAGATCCTCAATCCTACCAAGAGACGATCCGTAGTGCAGACTCCGAGAAATGGCAAGAGACAATGGATTCAGAGATCCAGTCAATGTACACCAACAAAGTTTGGAACTTAGTTGATGTAACCGAAGGGAAAGTCCCTATCGGCTGCAAGTAAATTTTCAAAAGGAAGATCGGTGCAGATGGACACATTGACACATACAAGGCCAGATTAGTGGTGAAAGAGTATCGTCAAAGATAAGGTATTGACTATGATGAGACATTTTCACCTGTGGTCATGGTTAAGTCAATCAGAATCCTCCTTGCCATTGCTGCATATCTGGATTATGAGATTTGGCAAATAGATGTGAAGATAGCTTTTCTTAATAGAAATCTGTCAGAAGAGGTGTACATAGTACAGCCTGAAGGATTCACCTCCATGCTTCATCCTAATAAGGTATGCAAGCTTCAGAGATCCATTTATGGATTGAAGCAAGCATCTCGGAGCTGGAACTTAAGATTTGATGAGGCTGTCAAATCTTTCAACTTCATTCGGAATGAAGATGAACCCTGTGTTTACAAGAAGGTCAGTGGGAGCTCTGTGACCTTTTTGGTCTTTTATGTTGATGACATCTTACTCATTGGGAATGATGTAGAGATGTTGACATCAACTAAGTCTTGGTTGTCCAAGACTTTCTCTATGAAGGATTTGGGAGAAGCATCATATGTGCTGGGCATAAGGATCTACAGAGATAGATCAGAAAGGATGCTAGGATTATCTCAATCCATTTTTTTTTCCGCCAATAGTATCTGGCCCTAAATTTTATTGATACCATCGCAATCAATTACAAATAGAGCCACGGGGCATACCCCTCGTAAAGAACTGACAGAAATAGAGAAGGACGCAATGAACTATACATATTTTATCTCCTCCAGCTAAAGAGACCAGCTGCATCCACCGTGGCACAACCACGAGCTCTGTTTGGGAGGTCCCTCCAGCTGCTATAATCAATGTTTGTTTTATTGATGCACGCTATAGAGGCTAAAGCATCTGCTACCGAATTTCCCTCTCTGTATATGTGTTTAATATTCTAGCCATACCTTACAAGAATATCTCTTATTTCCTCCCACCATTTGCTAATCCTCCATGGAGGCTTGTCATTGGAGTGAATCAGTGAAATGAGGGCTTTGGAGTCAGAGTATATCACTGCTACATGCAACCCACTCTTGATTAAAATTCTAAGGCCATCAAGTAAAGCTCTTGTCTCAGCCACCATATTGCTTCCCACACCATAATAGTAGGAAAATCCATATAGGAACTCACCTCTGCACCCTCTAATGCATCCTCCTCCACTGGAATGACCTGGATTTCCTTTGGAGGCTCCATCAACGTTTAGTGCAACTCCTGTACTCGGGCAGTACCATTGAACAATTTTTGGGGGCTTCTCTGTAATCCTGTATTCAAGGTTAAACTGTTGCATGACAGATCTGTCTTTATCCGAAGGGGCCCTGTTGAAGTAATTATGTTTCATGGCAAAATCCAGTTGCCTCATAATTTGCTGTTGTAAGACACCTACAGATGGCCCTTTATCTTCGTATTTGAACTTACACCGCGCCTTCCAAATCTCCCATAGAATATGCATCATGGTGAAGATGGCTGCAAATCCAATAGGAGATTTGTGATCCGCTATGTTTATAACATCCCAACAGAACCCTGTAACTGAACTGGAGCTTCGGCATCGAGAATCGAATAAGGTTCTGAAGGATTGCCACAGAGGTTTGGCAATTTGGCTATCTAAGAATAAATGGTTCATGGTTTCTTCCTGGTTATTGGACCTGCAGCAAACGCATTTAGATAGGAGACTTATTCCACTGTTCTTCACCATACTGTCAACCGGGACTGCAATATGCAGAACCCTCCAGCAAAACATGGAAATCCTCGGAGGAATGTTAACTCCCCAAATCTTTTTAAGAGGCTGCCTTCTATTCCCTTGATGTCTAACCACATTGTATGCAGATTTGCTGGTGAATATTCCATCTGTGGTAGGGGCCCAGACACATAGATCCGCCTTCTGATTAAGCTGAATTGTTCTGGCTTTTTTAGCAAAATTAGGGGGGATATGAGACCAAATTGAATGGTTTGGATTGAGAAGAGCTTCCCTAAGGGTGACCTTCGGGAGATTGACGTGAGGTGCCAGCACAATTCCACACCAATTGTCTCTCAAAAAATCAATGGTGTTTCCATCCATTGGGATCCACCGAGTATTGGATATCACAGTATGCTTTGCTATATTGAAAACATCTTTTCGAACACCAGTGGGAAAAGGCTTCACAATAGTTCTGAGATGCCCTTTAACATATTTCGAAGTAGCATATTGAGACCACAAAGAGTTGCCATTTAATATTCTCCATAGCTATTTTGCCACCATAGTGATTTGGATATGATTCAGGCTTTTTATCCCAAGTCCACCTTTCTCAATAGGTTTAGTAATGTTGGCCCAAGAGACCCAGTGGCGCTTATAGCCTACATTGCCACTCCAGAAGAAATTAGCACAAATCTTGTTAATTGTTCCAATTATGGTAGCTGGAAGACAAGAAGCACTGGCAGTATATATCGGGATAGATTGAAGCACTGAGTTAATAAGACACCTTCTGCCTGCTTGTGACAGGTGCTTGGACTGCCAGCTTTCTAGTCTAGTACAGATTTTGTCCAGCAAGTATTTATAATGTGATATTCTTTTCCTACCTTCGAACAGTGGGACCCCAAGATATGATTGAAGGCCCATCTTATGTTGGAACCCAGTAGCATCTGCAATTCTTTTGATGACTGAAGGGCCTGCTTTATGTGATACAATGTAGCTGCTCTTATTACAGTTTACTTTCTGACCAGAGGATTCTTCATACTCCTTGATGAATTGTAGAAGTCTATTGAGATTCTTTGCCATTCCATTAAGAAACACCAAGGTGTTGTCAGCGTACAAAAGGTGAGTGATCTGTTTGCAACCTCGAGGTACCTGAAAAGCCTGAACCTGTCCACTTGTAAACAATCTGGATATCCCTCTGCTAAGAGCTTCTTCAGCAATGATAAAAAGGGCCGGGGCCAAGGGATCACCTTGCCTAACACCTCTAGAGGATTTGAAGAAACCAGTTGGGGATCCATTAAAAAGGACTGAGAACCAGCAATTGCTAATCATCATAGAAATCAGAGAGCAGAATCTTCTGGAGAAACCAAAAGCATTCATGACAGCAATCAAAAAGTCCCACTCAATTCTGTCATAGGCTTTGGCCATATCTAATTTCAGAATAATGTTATGTCCTCTGATTTTCCTGCCCAGTTCTTTCATCATTTCAGCAGCTAAGGATATTGTGTCCATTATATTTCTACCTTTAACAAAAGCTCCTTGGTTTTCAGAAATAATTTTTGGGAGGATGTTAACCAGTCTATTGCTGACAATTCTGGAGATAATCTTATATGTAAAGTTACAAAGACTAATAGGCCTCATTTCATCAAATGATCTTGGAGAGGGCACCTTTGGAATCATAGCAATTAGAGAAGATGTAGTACCTATTGGTAGTGGCATGCCTTTGAAGAAACCCTGGACAGCTTGAATAACATCATCAGAGAGGATATCCCAACAATGTGTAAAAAATCTCCCCGTGTAGCCATCAGGCCCAGGGGAGCCATCAGGGGACAAAGCATGGACAGCAGATTTTATCTCTTCCCCATCGGGTACATGGATTATCTCAATCCATGTACATAGATACTATCCTCAAAAGGTTTAGGATGGAAAATTCCAAGAGAGGTCTCATTCCTATGAGACATGGAATTTGTCTATCTAAGGGGATGAGCCCTAAAACATCTGAGGAGGTGGCACACATGAATAAGGTACCCTATGCTTCGGCCATAGGGTCAATCATGTATGCAATGCTATGTACACGGCCTGATGTTGCCAATGCTTTGAGCATTGTCAGTAGATATCAAGCAAATCCAGGCGAAGAGCACTGGAAGGCAGTAAAGGGCATCCTTAAGTACTTGCGAAGGGCTAAGGATATTTTTCTGCTTTATGGAGGAGAGGACCTACAGCTTAGAGCTTACACAGACTCTAGTTTCTAGTCAGATCCAGATGACTACAAATCCATGTCTGGATTTGTATTCATGTTGAATGGAGGGGCAGTCAGTTGGAGAAGCTCCAAGCAAGATACGACTGCAGACTCGACGACGGAGGTAGAATATATTACTGCGACTGAAGCTGCTAAGGAAGCCGTCTGGATGAAGAAATTCATCTTGGAACTCGGCATAGTTCCCGAGATATCAGCTCCCATCCCATTATTTTGTGATAATAATGGGGCCATCGCCCAGGCGAAGGAACCAAGATCTCACCAAAGGTCGAAGCATATTCTGAGACGCTTCCACCTTATTCGGGAGATTGTTGATCGTGGAGATGTGGCGGTAGAGCTTGTACCGTCATAAGACAATATAGTAGATCCACTGACTAAGCCTTTGACATAGATTGTATTTGAGTGACATCGGAATAAGATGGGCCTCAAAGTTGTGGGCAATTGGTCATAGTTCAAGTGGGAGATCATCAGTATTGGTGTGCTACAGGTCAATTTAGGGTCGGGTAGGCCCGATAGATGTACGATCTTGTTCATTATTAATGAGGTGATATTTGAGCATAAATATGTGAATGTATATTACTTTACGATGTCCCTAGGATATGTGGTTGTAAAGTCAACTCGAGATGAGATCTCGATCATGAGACTTACTTTACATGGACACATACCTTAAACTATTCCTGATTAGAGGGTAATCACTCGGGGACTTTGATTATCTAGTAAATCAGTACACATGATGTATGGGTGAGTAGTCTCATGGTCACTGGTGCGGGGCACCGATACATATGTGTAGGTGTACGTCCTTGGAGGATGTACACTGAACTGATCCGCTATTGGATCTTTAGATGGTTGATTATACCTAATGTCAACTGAAGATCCAATTGTCTCAGTAGCATCGTTGCTCCTTTGACCTGAGACATTGATCGGATCTTACACGAGGACTGGAATGGTTTAATTACTTGGCTAAGTGACTTTAACCATAAGTCATGAATTGCCGAGTCATTAACCATTTCAGGATACGTGTGAAGATCATCAATGGTCAAGAGGGGATCGCTCACTGTCGGGTATAAATCAGACAGTTAATGGGTTATGACACTGACGCTCCATTAAATCCTTGGCCAGGGTCGTGTGAGTTCGTTTAGAACGGACGTCATATACTTTAAGGAGGTCATGGTCAAATGGCACGATCATGAGATTTGACATTTACCATACCCTCGATCGAACCAGACTCGTAGAAAGAGCGAGGCATTATAGCGATGCGGCAACTGTAGACTTACAGGTACCAGACATGGTGGTTTGAACCCGGCGTCCTCTGGGATCACGCGGATTTGCTTGACCCAACGTGATCAAAGGTTCGGAATAAATTAAACTATTATTCGGCTCTAGTAGAAGCGAATAATAAGTTTAATTTACTTCTAATTGGGAATTAGAAGTTAATGGGCCTTAAACTAGAGTGACTATGGACCTAGAGGATCACACACAATGGATTCTTGGGTTACGGAGTATTATTGTACAAATGTATATATTGAATCCCTTAAAGTCTTTTTGGAAAAGAATTTAAGAAGGGCTTAATATATATGTACAATAATAGAAGGGATACATATACAATATCGGTCCTTAGAGGCTCTTTTAGAAAAGGCCAAAATCATATATATATGTGTATCCTACATGAAAACCTCTTCCTTTCTTTAAGCCAAGCATTACAGAAAGAAAGGAGAGGTTTTCTCTCCTCCCCCCTCCTCCCCTTTAAGCCAGTTGAGACTACCTTCCCTGTCGTTGCATGATGATATGATGGAGAGGGAGCACGCGCAGGGAGACCCCTAGCCCCCTCTCGCGCTCATCTGGCGATCATTCTTCAGATCCGAGAGTTTAAGTGGCATTTCGTTAAGTAGGAACGTGTGCTCTGAGCCTTGCAGAAAGGGAAGCAAAGCTCCCTAGATGATGGAGACGAGGATCAATCCCCGTTCTCTACTGAAATTCTAGAAGTCAGACTATCACCCAGGGTCTAGCTTCTGGCCTTCAAATCCTTTGATGGCTTGGGCGATCCGGCTAACCACTTCAACAGTTTCGTCCCCCTAATGACCCTACTGGGGGCCTCAGACTTAATCAAGTGTTGGGCCTTTGCTACCACATTTGGTGCTAGGTTCCTAGGCCTTGTTCCGAGCCCTCACGCCAGGGATATCTCTAGCTTTGGGCAATTCGGACGGCTTTTCAAGGAGAGCTTTGTCGGGAGTGGCCCCTCGAGATCGATCGCGGGTCTCCTAGCACTCAAGAAGGCCCCTATGGAGAAGTTTCGGGCCTACATCAACCGCTTGAAGGCGGAAGCCGTGTGCATCCCACGACTTGATGTTGCATCTATGATCACCGCTTTGACTATGGGAACCCGGGATGAGGAGCATAGGGGTGAATTGGTTCTCCCCACGCCCGCCTCTCTTACTGACCTCGTCACTTTAGCTCTGCACCACACGGAGTGTGAGGAGGTCCTGACTACTTGCCGAGATACCTCCAGCCAAGGCAAGGAGGGGGGGAGGAAGCGCCAATCTGATCAGCCTCCCCAGCAGGGGAAAAGAAAGAATCGCAAGGGCTATAGGAGAGAGCCTCCAAAGAAGTTCGAGCGCTACACTCCGTTGGCCATTCCAATCTATGAGATCTACCGGGAGATCAAGGACTTGGGCCTCCTTCGCCGATCCAAGCCAATGAAGTCTGACCCTCGGTGCCACAATGGACGTAAGCACTGCCAATTCTATGATGACCACGGCCACCATACTAGTGACTGCCAGCAGCTCAAGGATGAGATCGAGACTCTCATCCGACGTGGGCACCTGGCCCAATACGTGGCCGATCGCCGTGATGCCCCGCTGGACTCCTTAGAGGAGTTTGACAACCACCCCCGGGGTATGCACATAAATGTCATCTCGGGAGGGTCGACTTCTAGCTGGGATACCAATCAGGGAAGAAAGTGTCACGCCGAGCGAGCGAGCCAACGAAGCCTATGACTCCAACTCCCAAACCACATATCATCACTTTCTTCGACAAAGACCTAGAGGGAGTGCTTACCCCACACGATGATGCATTTGTAATATCTACTACTATAAATCATTGTAACGTAGATAGGATCCCCGTGGACAATGGTAGTGTAACACCCCGAGATCCGATTCCCAATTTATGGGCATATTTTTTTTCTTTTCTTCCATCAGACTCGAGATATTACGCCGTACGTATCGCGGAAGCACAAATATATATATATATATATATATATATATATATATATATACGCATGAGTGAGAGAGAGAAACCATAATCACATGAAATGTAATTGGCATTTCAACCATTCATAATCCCAAAGTTACATGACCATTGTCCAAATACATATAAGTCCATACATGTGCATCAATCCACGAACTAGGTATATAATGAAATATAAATATCCATTGCCTACCCAGACGTAGGCAAGACTAAACTACTCCTCGGCCGCAGCATCCTCCTCGACCACCTTCACTGTGTCTCCTGAAAGATGTGTCACAAGGGGGTGAGTGTGACGCTCAGTAGGTAGCCTAAAAAAATCGGGGTTAACTCGCATTCATATATCTAATATATATGTATATATAATTCAATGATCACAATACAAGAGCGCAAAATCCCATATAATCTTTCCAAAACCTTCCAAAATGACCCTAATAGTTCCGTCAAGAATCCAAGGATAAATTGGTAAGGGATGGAACCCAAGTGGACCAAATTGATGGGTTGCATGAAACCGGAGCTGCCATCGGTCGACCGAACTAGGCCACCGGTCGACCGAACTATAACAAGTTACAGACCGGCCAACACTGAAAAAATCGGTCGACCTAAATGCCCAGGTCGGTCGACTAAACTCTGCTACAATCTAGATAAACAACAATTCAGTCCCAAAGGTAAAAAAACCCAATGTTGCTCAATGAACCATTTATTACCATCTGTTTAAAATAATTCATACGAGAAAAAACACATGTTTATTAGCTAACATATAAGATACCCATGCATGCACCAAAACCACGGTGAATGATTAGTTACACATTATCACATTTTCATGAGTTTTATATTTTCGTTATTAATGGAACCAAAATAGCAGTCACAAACACAGGAGGCCCACACACACAACGAACAAAAGAGTACTGCGCAGACCCGAGAGCGAACTCCCACCTAGACTCCTGTCGCCCGGGGCGTTACGTCTCGCTGTCCCCCGGGTTCATTGGCATTACGTATCACCGTCCCACAGAACGAGTCAGCCGAATCATAGGTTTTTAACCAGGACATTACGTCTTGTTGTCCCCTAGGTTCTTTTACTTCCACGGCGCTACGTATCGCCGTCCCGCAGAAGAGACCGAAGTCCAACCTCACAGAATGCTGTTATTTTCCATTCATAACATTCACATCGTATTCGCATTCATATTCATATTCATATTCATATTACATTACTAGTATCATACTTTTATCATAACATAAGCATGCTTTCATATGGTTTAAGTGGCTAATCATACTCATAAGTTCACTATTGTGAAACCGAACATGATCAAGTTACCAGCAATGTTTCCGTTTAAAAGAAGATATGTTTATTTCTAGATTACACATGCGTAGAAAATAAATCATAACTACAAGTGCGGAATTTCTGTGAGCACAAAATTTTTACAGTGAGTTACTAACTTAGTCTTCTACCATTTTCTAATTTTTCATATTTTTCTAGAATTAGAATGACCTCTCAAAACTCTCCTTTTTCTAAGATTCTAGAAATTAGGACAAAGTCATAGGGTGTCGACCTGTCCAAGGGTGGTGTCAACATGTCCAACTGGTGGTGTTGACACCATAAGTGTTCTGAAAGAGGTGGTGTCAACCGGTCCAACTGGTGGTGTCGACCTGTCCAACTGGTGGTGTTGACACCATCAATGTTCTGAAAGGGGTAGTGTCGACCTGTCCAACTGGTGGTGTTGACACCATCAGTGTTCTGAAAGAGGTGGTGTCGACCTGTCCAACTGGTGGTGTCGACCTGTCCAACTAGTGGTGTTGACACCATCAGTGTTCTGAAAGGGGTGATATTGACATGTCCAACTGGTGGTGTTGACACCATCAGTGTTCTGAAAGAGGTGGTGTCGACCTGTCCAACTGGTGGTGTTGACACCATCAGTGTTCTGAAAGGGGTGGTGTTGACGTGTCCAACTAGTGGTGTTAACATCATCAGTGTTCTAAAAGAGGTGGTGTCGACCTATCCAACTGGTGGTGTTGACACCATCAGTGTTCTGAAAGGGGTGGTGTTGACCTGTCCAACTGGTGGTGTTGACACCATCATACTTTTGAAAGAGGTGGTGTCGACCTGTCCAAAGGGCAGGTCAACACTCTCAGTGCAGTGACCCAAATTTTTGATAAAATTGAGAGGAACCTCACGAAAACACATAATTTAATGGAAGGACGAGAAAAATAAACATGGCAATCGACCCCGTGAACCCATTTGCCCCTTTTTAATGTATAGAAACTATTTAGAAATCGTTCTAATGCATCGTTGTCCCCCTAAGATTTGAGGTTAGGTGCCTACCTTCAAAGTGTTAAACCGACGATCAGGGGATAAGACCCACACCCCAGATCCATCCAAAGCTTTTCCCTTCATCCTTAGGTGCTGCAGGATCATCCTCCACGCGTTGGATCGTCCTCCACATGCCGAATCATCCTGCCCACGCAGAGTCAAGGTCCATCACCCTTACTCACTCAAGAAGGACGGTAGAGGGTGGAGAGTTGAAGAGAATGGTTGCTAAAGTCTTACTACCCATGAAACCCACCTTCTTATATAGATTTCAAGCCTCCCAAGAGTTTGCCCATGTTCCACAAGGCTCCATCCCGCTCCCGAGGTTTCTACTTGGAGAGAGTTAAGGCCATGCACCTCTTTGGGATTTGAACAGTCACAACTCTTCGTCCATCTGTCATAAATCTGGGTGGACGCACTCTTCTGTTGAGATATGGGTTGGGACGTCTTCAGATGAAGTCTATAGGACTTCCAGATCTAATCTTGGGATGTCATTTCACCGAATTTCATCAACCCTAGCGTGAGCTATGATTTTTGCAAAATTAACATTTATTCTCCCCCGTTCCAATCGTGACCTTTCGGTAGCCCGAGGTAGTTCGGGTATAACTCTAGTAGCCCGCCTGAATTTGGCCTTGATCTTAACATAGAAGATGTAACTAACACCACATATGATATTATGGCCTTAATTTCAGGTCATTTGAATAACTACAGATGAAGTTATGATTTTCTAATTATTTACATGTGAATTTTCCCCAACAATCATGCGACCTTTCGGTAGCCCGAGATAATTCGGGTATAACTCTAGTATCCAGGTAGAATTTGGCCTCGACCTAAACATAGAAGATGTAGCTAACATCCCATTCGAAATTATGGCCTTAGTTTAGGTCATTTAATTAACAACAAACGAAGGTATAAATTTCTAATTTTTTACTTGCAAATTCTCTCAACAGGCACACCTCTCCGTGACAGTTGGTGACCAAGGGCTCAGAACCTTGGGTTTTACTACGAATTGGGTTTTCATCTCAACAGAATAGTTCGGGCTAAGGGCCCAAGCTTTCCAATAAACCTGGTTTCATCCCATTTGGTTTACTATGGGCCAAGATATCTTTATTTCAACAGGTGACAGTGTTTTCTGTAACTGTTTTGACTTATTATCGTAAACTCCCTCTTTTCCCCTATTAGGCCTATTTTTCAGAAGTTATACTCTTCATCCAAGTTGTTATTTACCCAATGGCCGTTGCATGGGCTTTGATTTCACCTAATTCTGACCTTCCTAGGTTAAGTTATGAATTTCCTAAAGATCATTCAATAATCTGTTTAGATTTCTAGTTCATTGTGTTAATGGGCCTGACTTGTACCCAATTGGGCCAGTGCTCAATTGGTGGTTTTAACATCCTCTCCCCCTTAAAAATAATTTCATCCTCGAAATTGACTTGAATTTTTTTTTAAGATTACTTACCGAATAATTGAGGATATTCCTGGCGCATCTTGTCCTCCGGCTCCCATGTTGCTTCCTCGAAATGAGAATTCTTCCATAACACCTTCACCAGCCGGATGGTTTTATTCCTCAACACCTGTTCCTTCCAGTCTATGATCTTACTGGGCTGCTCCACATAAGATAAATCTGCTCGAACCTCCAAGGGCTCATACTCTATAACATGTGAGGCATCCGGGACATACTTTCTAAATATAGAGGCGTGAAAGACCAGATGTACATGCGATAGAGCAGGCAGGAGTGCAAGGAGATGGAGATAGGTGCAGTGCCCGGCACCAGATCAATAGAGAAGTCCGCCTCCCGAACTGGTGGCAGTCCCGGCAGATCCTCGGGAAATACATCAGGAAATACTCGGATCACGTCCAAGTCTTCCAAAAATCTCGACAGTGCCTTCTTCGAGTACCACACTAGCCAAGAAATAATCACTTCCCTTGCTAATCAGCTTGGAAGTCCTGATGGCTGATACCATCATTTTCCCAAACTTACTTTTCGGGCATTGGAAATTGAATGTCTCCTCCCTTGGCTCCTAAAAGATCACGCTCTTTCGACGGTAGTCTAAGAGAGCATAGTGCTTGACTAACCAATCCATTCCCAGAATGAGATCAAAGTCGGTCATATCTAGGATGCACGCTTCTCCTAGCAATATCCTCCCATTGATGTTGACTTCTAAAGTAGGGATCACAAACTTGGTGTGGACTTATTTCTCGCTTGGTGTACTAACTACCATCTCCTCGAAGGATGTGACTTGGGGTCTGTTCTTCAGTTGCTTAGCAAAACTAGTGGATATAAATGTGTGTGTAGCCCCCCCCATGGGTCGAACAAAACTTTTGCATAAACATTATCCACAAGAAGTGTACCTTCAGCCACGGTAGGGGTATTGTCTGCCTCTTCTTGAATTAGTGCATAAACTCTCCCTCTATACTGAATCTTCTCCTGCGGTGGTACTGGCTTTTGTTGAGCCTTCTTAGGGCAGTCCCTCACAAAATGTCCAGCCTCGCCGCATTCATAGCACTTGCCCTCTGCCCTCCGGCACTCCTGCCCTATATGGGTGCGCCTACAATGGACACAGAATGGAACCCCCCGGCCTGTATCTTGGTACCAGCTCCTGACGTGCCACCTTTTTCTTGTCCTGCCTCCCTTCTTCCCGCCTCGGTCTTCTGCCCATCGTCTTCTGCTCCTTGGTGAACCTATACATAGGTATTCATTAGAACCTAACTTAATATGTCCCTTAAATCCTTATGGTTTCAATTGTTACATGTGAGGGTTTGTTTAAAATAGGTTATAAATATACCCTACCATTTTTCACTCTAGCCTACCTCTTCTTCTACTACTTGGACAATTGGAATGGTTGTAACCATGGTTTATCTCTCGTGCTCTAATACCACTTTGTAATGCCCCGAGATCCGATTCCTGATTTATGGGCATATTTTTTTTTCTTTTCTTCCATCAGACCCGAGACATCATGCCGTACGTATCGCGGAAGCATAAATATATATATATATATATATATATATATATATATATATATATATATATATATATATATATATATATATATAAAAGCATGAGAGAGAGAGAGAGAGAAACCATAATCACATGAAATGTAATTGGCATTTCAACCATTCATAATCCCAAAGTTACATGACCATTGTCCAAATACATATAAGCCCATACATGTGTACGAATCCACGAACTAGCTATACAATGAAATATAAATATCCATCGCCTACCCAGATATAGGAAAGACTAAACTACTCCTCGACCGTAGCCTCCTCCTCGACCACCTTCACTATGTCTCCTAAAAGATGTGTCACAAGGGGGTGAGTGTGACGCTCAATAGGCAGCCTAAACAAATCGGGGTTAACTCGCATTCATATATCCAATATATATGTATATATAATTCAATGATCACAATACAAGAGTGAAAAATCCCATATAATCTTTCCAGAACCTTCCAAATGACCCTAATAGGTCCGTCAAGAATCCAACGATAAATGGGTAAGGGATGGAACCCAAGTGGACCAAATTGATGGGTTGCATGAAACTGGAGCGGCCATTGATCGACCGAACTAGGCCACTGGTCGACCGAACTGTAACAAGTTACAGACCGGCCAACACTGGCAAATTCGGTCAACCTAAATGCCCAGGTCGGTCGACCGAACTCTACTACAATCTAGATAAACAGCAGTTCAGTCCCAAAGGTAAAAAAACCCAATGTTGCTCAATGAACCATTCATTACCATCTATTTAAAATAATTCATACGCGAAAAATACATGTTTATTAGCTAACATATAAGATACCCATGGATGCACCAAAACCACGGTGAATGATTAGTAACACATTATCACATTTTCATGAGTTTCACATTTTCGTTATTCATGGAACCAAAACAGCTGCCGCAAACATAAGAGGCCCACACACACAACGAACGAAAGAGTACTGCGTAGACCCGAGAGTGAACTCCCACCTAGACTCCTGCCGCCCGGGACGTTACGACCGCTGTCCCCCGAGTTCTGTGGCGTTACATATCACCGTCCCACAGAATGAGTTAGCCGAATCATAGGTTTTTAACCCGGGCGTTACGACTCACTATCCCCTGGGTTCTTTTACTTCCACGGCGTTACGTATCACCGTCCCGCAGAAGGGACCGACGTCCAACCTCACAGAATGCTGCTATTTTTCATTCATAACATTTACATCATATTCGCATTCATATTCATATTCATATTACATTACTAGTATCATACTTTTATCACAACATAAGCATGCTTTCATATGGTTTAAGTGGCTAATCATACTCATAAGTTCACTATTGTGAAACCGAACATGATCAAGTTACCGGCAATGTTTCCGTTTAAAAGCAGACATGTTTATTTCTAGGTTAAACATGCGTAGAAAACAAATCATAACTACAAGTGCGGAATTTCTGTGAGTAAAAAAATTTTACAGTGAGTTACTAATTTAGTCTTCTACCATTTTCTAATTTTTCAGATTTTTCTGAATTAGAATGACCTCTCAAAACTCTCCATTTCTAGGATTCTGGAAATTGGGACAGAGCCACAGGGTGTTGACCTGTCCAAGGGTGGTGTCGACCTGTCCAGCTGATGGTGTCGACTTGTCCAAGGGTGGTGTCGACCTGTCCAGCTGGTGGTGTCGACCTGTCCAACTGGTAGTGTTGACAGGATCAGTGTTTTGAAAGGGGTGGTGTTGACCTGTCCAACTAGTGGTGTTGACACCATCAGTGTTCTAAAAGAGGTGATGTCAACCTGTCCAACTGGTGGTGTCGACCTGTCCAACTGGTGGTGTTGAAACCATCAATTTTTTGAAAGGGGTGGTGTCGACCTGTCCAACTGGTGGTGTTGACACCATCAATGTTCTAAAAGGGGTGGTGTTGACCTGTCCAACTGGTGGTGTTGACACCATCAGAGATCTGAAAGAGGTGGAGTCGACCTGTCCAAAGGGCAGGTCGACACTCTCAGTGCAGTGACCCAAATTTTTGATAAAATTGAGAGGAACTTCACGAAAACACATAATTTAATGGAAGGATGAGAAAAATAAACATGGCAATCGATCCCGTGAAGCCATTTGTCTCTCTTTAATGTATAGAAACTATTTAGAAATCGTTCTAATGCATCGTTGTCCCCCTAAGATTTGAGGTTAGGTGACTACCTTCAAAGTGTTAAACCGACGATCCAGGGATGAGATCCACACCCCAGATCCACCCAAAGCTTTTCCCTTCATGCTAGGGTGCTGCAGGATCATCCTCCATGCACCGAATCATCCTCCCCATGCAGAGTCAAGGTCCCTCACCCTTACTCACTCAAGAAGGACTGTAGAGGGTGGAGAGTTGAAGAGAATGGTTGCTAAAAGCTTACTACCCATGAAACCCACCTTCTTATATAGATTTTAAGTCTCCCAAGAGTTTTCCCATGTTTCACAAGGCTCCATCCCGCTCCCAAGGTTGCTAGTTGGAATGAGTTAAGGCCAAGCACCTCTTTGGGATTTGAACAGTCGCAACTCTTCATCCATCTGTCATAAATCCGGGTGGACGCGCTCTTCTGTTGATATATGGGTTGGGACGTCTTCAAATGAAGTCTAGAGGACTTCTAGATCTAACCTTGGGATATGGTTTCATCGAATTTAATCAACCCTAGCATGAGTTATGATTTTTGCAAGATTAACATTTATTCTCACCCGTGCCAATCGTGACCTTTCGGTAGCCCGAGGTAGTTCGGATATAACTCTAGTAGCCAGCCCGAATTTGGCCTTGATCGTAACATAGAAGATGTAACTAACATCCCATACGAGATTATGGCCTTAGTTTGAGGTCATTTGAATAACTACAGACGAAGTTATGATTCTCTAATTATTTACGTGTGAATTTTCTCCAACAGTCACGTGACCTTTTGGTAGCCCGAGATAATTCGGGTATAACTTTAGTATCCAGGTAGAATTTGGCCTTAACCTAAACATAGAAAATGTAGCTAACATCTCATTCGAAATTATGGGCTTAGTTTCAGATCATTTAATTAACTACAAACGAAGGTATGAATTTCTGATTTTTTACTTGCGAATTCTCTCAATAGTCACACCTCTCCGTGATAGTTGGTGACCAAGGGCTTAGAATCTTGGGTTTTGGTACGAATTGAGTTTTCATCTCAACAGAAGAGTTCGGGTTAAGGGCCCAAGCTTTCCAATAAATCTAGTTTCATACCATTTGGTTAACTATGGGCCAAGATATCTTTATTTCAATAGGTGACAGTATTTTCTATAATTGTTTCGACTTATTATCGTAAACTCCCTCGTCCCCTATTAGGCCTATTTTTCAGAAGTTATACTCTTCATCCAAGTTGTTATTTACCCAATGGCCATTGCATGGGCTTTGGTTTCACCTAATTCCGACCTTCCTAGGTTAAGTTATGAATTACCTAAAGATCCTTCAATAATCTGTTTAGATTTCTAGTTCATTGTGTTAATAGGCCTGACTTGTACCCAATTGGGCCAGTGCTCAATTGGTGGTCCTAACAGGTAGTGCTCTAGACATTTTGTCTTATGGCTGTTTCTTAAAGATCGATGAAAATTCACTAAAGTTGTGCCCGGTCTGAACCCATCGTATAGGTTCAATGGTCAAGCTACTTATCCCGAGGGAGCACTTAGCATGCCAGTTATCCTCGGAACTCCCCCCAAAATCGTAGCATTTGTGGCCAACTTCATTAAGGTTAAAGGGATGATGGCCTTTAATGCCATTTTTGGCAGGGCTATCATCGGTCAAATAAAGGCAGTGCCTTCCACTTTCCATCAAAAAATGAAGTTCCCCACAAAATACGGTGTGGTGGAGGTAAGGGGTAGCCATGACGTGGCGAGGAGGTGTTATGTAATTTCTGTCAAAGCCACAAGACCGAGGATGAAAACCGAGGGAAAGGGATCATTGAGGAAAAGGCAGCGACCAGCAAACCTGGAAGGGAGCTATTACCGATCTACCTGTAAAATGATCTGACCCTCGAAGTCAAAATCAGGGCAGATTTATCACCAGAAAGTCAGGAGCAAATAAGAATTTTCTTTCGGAGTACATTCACGTCTTTGCATGGTCTGATGACGATCGTCTCGGGATCCCCGCGGAGGCCGTGACACATAGGCTTAACCTCGATCCATCTGTCAAGTCTGTTCAACAGCAGAAGAAAAGGCACGCCTCAGCTAAATAGGCGGTCATCAAAGAACAGATCAACAAGGGTAGGAAAATCGGGCTCACTACAAGAAAGGGCAGAGTTTTCAACGAACGAAATATGTCAGAAACAACATTTTCGATGGAAGTTCCGACGATTATTCGATGGATCATGTTCATCAATTATTCCTAGTCAGAAATTTTTGACAGTAAACAAATCTCTCAAAAATTTGTCAAAAATTTTCAACGGATAAAAAAGTTTAACAGAAATTTTGTTGGGAAATGTTTCCGACATATACGTCAGAAATTCTGCCAGATGTTTTCCGACAGCTTAAATATCGTCAGAATTTCCATCGGAAAACTTCCAAAAGAATTTATTTTGTCGAAGAGTCCGTCGGAAATATTTCCAACAGACACATTATTCCGTCGAAATTTCCATCGGAATCCATCATAACTTTTCTGACGGACCAAATTTCTGTTGAAAATGAGTTTTATTATTTTTAAATATATATATAATTCATATAAAAATATGCTTAAATAAAAAGCATAACATATGCACATCACCAATAAAACACAACATCTACACAACACAAACAAAACATAGCATCATTTATCAATTTTATTACAATAAAAATAATCAACAAATATTCTCAACGTCCTCCATGTCCTCATCCTCCTCGTCTTGCTCGTCCCCTCTGTCGCCACCCGCTGGAGGATCCTATATTGAAAAGGTAATAGCATTAGACATGCATGAATAAATAATTTTTTATTTAAAATTAAATTAAATACTTTATTTAATTGTATCAAATCGAACCAAGATGATATATATATATATATATATATATATATATATATATATATATATATATATATGAATTCTTTAAGTTACTTGTGAAAGGGGTAATTTTAACGTTGAGCCCAAACAAGATTTTCAAATCAGATTCCGTCAACTCTCATAAGTCACTCTTACCGCCCAGGTCGTGTGGGAACGATCGACACGTTGATCAGATTGGTATTTTAGATTTTGGACCTCCGAACCCAACTTTTTAAATTTTAAACTAAATACATTTAGATAATGTTATTTTGAGCTCGAGCCTAAACCGAATATCCCATTTAGATTCCGTAAGTCTCCCAAGTCACTCTCATGACCCAGGTCACATTGGAATGATCAGCACGCTGATCAGACCGTTATTTCAAGTTTTGTACCCCCGAACCTCAGTTATTTGATTTGTTTTAAACTAAGTTGGATCTGAATTGGGTAATTTGTAACGCCGAGTTCAAACTGGGTATCCAAATCAGATTTCATCAACTCTCCCAAGGCACTCTAAGCACTTAGGTCGTGTCAGAATAATCGACACGCCGATCAGACTGGTATTTTAGATTTGGACCCCCGAACTCAACTTCTTTAATTTTAAACTAAATGCATTTAGAGAATACTATTTTGAGCGTCGAGCCCAAACCAGATATTTGATTTGGATTCCGTCACCTATCCCAAGTCACTCACACCACCTAAGTCATGTTGGAACGATAAGGCACACCGATCAGGTTGGTATTTTAGATTTTGGACCCCCGAACCCCAGTTATCTAACTTGTTTTAAACTTAGTTCGTTCTGAAAACTAAGTTAATTCTAAATTAAGTAATTTTAACGTCGAGTCCAAATCGGGTATCCAAATCAGATTCCATCAGCTCTCACAAGTCACTCTTATCACACAGGTCGTGTTGGAACGATCAACACGCTGATCAGACCAGATTTATTAGATTTTGAACCCACGAACCCCAGTTATCTGACTTGTTTTAAATTAACTTACTTCTGAAAACTTAGTTTTGAATTGAGTAATTTTAACGCCAAGCCCAAACTAGATATTCAAATCAGTTTCTGTCTGCTCTCACAAGTCATCTTATCACTCAGGTCATGTTGGAATGATCAGCACGCCGATCAGATCGGTATTTTAGATTTTGGACCCCTGAATCCAACTTATTTAATTTTAAACTAAATGTATTTAGAGAATGTTATTTTCAACATCAAGCTTAAACTAGATATCCGATTTGGATTTCGTCAACTCTCCCAAGTCACTCTCACATCCCAAGTCATGTTGGAATGATCGACACGCTGAGCAGACATGTATTTCAAGTTTTGTACCCTCGAACCTCAATTATCGTATTTGTTTTAAACTAAGTTGGTTCTGAATTAAGTAATTTTTAACGCCAAACTCAAACCAGATATCCAATTTAGATTCTGATAACTCTCCCAAGTCACTCTAACCAGCTAAGTCGTGTTAGAAAAATCGACACGTCGATCAGACTTGTATTTTAGATTTTGGACCATGAACCCAACTTCTTTAATTTTAAACTAAATACTTTTAGATAATGCTATTTTGAGCGCATCGAGCTCAAATTGGATATCCGATTTGGATTCTGTCAGCTCTCCCAAGTCACTTTCACCACGCAGGTCACGTTGGAATGATCAACGCATCAATCAGGCTAATATTTTAGATTTTGGACCCCCAAACCTTAGTTCATTCTGAAAACTAAGTTACTTCTAAATTAGGTAATTTTAAGGACGAGCCCAAATCAGGTATCCAAATCGGATTCCGTCAGCTCTCACAAGTCGCCCTTACCACCCAGGTCATGTTGGAACGATCGGCGTGCCGATTAAACTGATATTTTAGATTTTGGACCCCCGAACCCCAATTGTCTGACTTGTTTTAAACTAAGTTAATTCTGAAAACTAAGTTAGTTCTGAATTAGACAATTTTAACGCTGAGCCCAAATCGGGTATCCAAATCAGATTCAGTCTGCTCTCACAAGTCACTCTTACCACCCAGGCCGTGTTGGAATGATCGACATGTCGATCAGACTGATATTTTATATTTTGGACTCTCGAACCTAACTTTTATAATTTTAAACTAAATATATTTGAAAAATATTATTTTGAGCATCGATCCCAAACCGGATATCTGATTTAGATTTCGTCAGCTCTCCCAAGTCACTCTCACCATGGTCGTGTTGGAATGATCGACACATCAATCAGATCGGTATTTCAAATTTTGGACCCCCAAACCTTAGTTATCTGATTTGTTTTAAAGTAAGTTAGTTCTGAATTGGGTATTTTTTAACGTCAAGTTCAAACTGGGTATCCAAATCAGATTTTGGCAGCTCTCCCAAGTCACTCTCACCACCCAAGTCATGTCAGAATAATCGACACGTCGATCAAACTGGTATTTTAGATTTTAGACCCCACAAATCTAACTTCTTTAATTTTAAACTAAATGCATTTAGAAAATGCTATTTTGAGCGTTGAGAGAGAGGGGATCGGCCATCCCTCCTCCTTTATGAGTGTGTGCGTGTGTTGAAGAGAGAGGGAGAGGGATCAAGAGAGAGACAGAGGGAGAGAGGAGACACCGAGAGAGGGAGACAGAGGGAGAGAGGAGACGCCGAGAGAGGGAGCAGGAGAGGGAGAGGGAGATGGTGAGAGAGGGAGATGGTGAGAGAGGGACAGGGAGAGAGGAGACGCCGAGAGAGGGAGAGGAAGTGGGAGAGGGAGACAGTGAGAATGGGAGAGGGAGAATGTGAGAGAGGGAGAGGGCTCCAGTGAGAGAGGGTGAGGGAGATGATGCCTACAAGAGAGAGCCACTGCCGCCTCTCGCCCGAGAGAGAGAGTAGGGGGGAGACGCAACCGAGTGCCAGCGTCTGTCGAGAGAGGGAGAGGAAGACCACCGCGAGAGAGAGCAAGAGTCGAGCGTGAGCCGACAGATTTCCGATGGGAAGAAATTTCGTCGGAAGTTTCAAACGAAAATTCCGACCGCACTTAATTTCGTCAGAAACTCAAACATAAATAATATTTTAGTCGCCAAAATTTCTGATGGATATCGGTTCGTCGAAAATGGCGTCGAAAGTTTCGATGGATATTCTGACAGAATATTAATCTGTCAAAAATTCTGATGGAATTTCCAAAAAATAGCTATCCATCGAAAATACAAACGAAATTTCCAGCATACTATTTTTCATCAGAAATTTCCATCGCTATAACAGTCTTTCCTTGTAGTGGTTGTTTCACCCGGTCCTTTATCTGAGCTGGCTGGCCAATTTCATCTTGGTGCCCAAGGCGTCTGACAAATGATGGATGTCCATCAACTTCATCGACCTGAATAAGGCTACTCCGAAGGGATTGCTACCCGCTCCCGAGCATCGACCAATTAGTCGACTCAACATCAGGCAACGTGCTACTCAACTTCCTCGATGCCAATTCTGGATATCACCAAATCTGGATGCATCTAGTGGATGCTGAGAGGACAGCTTTCAAGTTAGACTTCAACATATATTGCTACACCCCAATGCCTTCTGGGCTCAAGAACACCGGATCAACGTACCAAAAGCTACAGAATCAAATATTTGAAGATCAGATCAGTAGAAACGTGGAGGTCTACATCGACGACATGCTGGTCAAGTCCCCAAAGACCAGAGACCATTTTGTTGACCTGGCAGAAACATTTAAAGTAGTACTCCAGAAGTACAACATGAAGCTCAACCCCGCCAAATATGCTTTCGGGGTTATGTTGGGAAAGTTCCTAGGCTTCTTAGTCACTCATCAAGGGGTCGAAGGAAACCCCAAGAAAATCCAAGCCATCTTGGATATGCGGCAACCACAAAACATCAAAGACATCCAACAGCTAACCGAGCGGGTCGCTACACTCAATCGCTTCATGTCTCGCTCCACGGAGTGCTGCCTACCGTTCTTCAATCTTTTGAGAGGATCCAAGGCGGCTGCCCCAACCTTCTCCTAGGACAGCGAGTGCGAGCAAGCCTTCATCGAGCTAAAATAGTTCTTGATGACACCACCTATACTCTCGAAGCCTGTCCTAGGAGAAACCCTGTATCTCTACCTCTTGGTGACACCTTTCGCCATTAGCTCGGTGTTAGTTCGAGAGGACCAGAGCATTGAAAGGCTAGTTTACTACATCAGCAAGGTGCTCTTGGACGCTGAAAAGAGGTACCCTACAACCGAGAAACTTGTGCTAGCGTTGGGGACCTCAGTCAAACGGTTTCACCCCTATTTCTAAGGGCACAATATTGTAGTTTTTATGGACGAACCCCTGAAGAAGATCTTAACCCAGCTCGAGGCTTCAGGTCGCCTTGTAAAGTAGGCGATCATGTTGGGGGCGTTCGATATCTCCTACTGCCCCCGCACCACCATCAAGGGCCAGGCTCTCGCCAATTTCATCGCAGAGAGTACCTCCCAACCCGAGGAGCCTCTGTCATCTACTGCTAACCCAGCTTGGGAACTCTACGTTGACAGGTCCTCGTGCTCAGTCGGCAGTGGAGCGAGAGTTATCCTAAGCTCCCCTGAGACAATAGAGCTATAGTATGCCCTCAAATTCAAGTTTGTGGCATCCAACAATGCTTTCGAGTCTGAGGCCTTGATTTCAAGGGCTCGTATGGCCAAGCGGCTGGGAGCAGAAAGGGTCAAATTCTTCATTGACTCGTAGCTGGGCGCTACTCAGTTCAACAGAGACTATGAAGCCTAGGAGCCATAGATGGTTAAGTACCTCCAGTTGGCTACAGAGATGGCTTGGCAATTTGAGAGCTTCCAAGTCATCAGGATTGCTCGAGAGGCGAACTCCCGAGCAGATGTGCTCTCTCGCCTAGCCTCCTCCTCCTCTAGCCTAGCTGGGTCTCAGTCAGTCCTCTTGGAAGAACTAGAACACCCTAGCACTGACTCCGAGCTTATCGGTGCCGTCCAAGGGATACCCGATGACTAGAGGCCACCCTATGTTCTTTGGTTGAGAGATGGTCGAGAACCTTTCGACCCTCGGGAGGCGAGATGGCTCAACTATCAGGCCTAGAGGTTCATCTTGCTCGATGGTCAGGTTTATAGGAGGTCCTATGCAGGACCACTCCTGAAGTGCCTTGACCTTCATGAAGCTCAGCAAGTTATCGAGGAAGTTCATGAGGGGATTTGTGGCATGCATCAAGGAGGGAGGTCGGTTGTGAGGATTTTGTTGTGGCAGGTATATTGGTGGCCAACGTTGTACGTAGAGGGATTGCTCGGACTACGTTCAAAAATGTGACCGTTGTCAAATGTATGACCACTTGATACACCAGCCAGCCACCACCCTCGTGTCCCTTTCCGAGCCATACCCTTTCGCTCAGTGGGGCATAGATATCCTAGACCCCTTCCCTATGGCTCAAGCGCATAAGAAGGTCATCATTGTCATGATCGACTACTTCACGTAGTGGGTCAAGACAGAAGCAACTGCAAAGATAACTGAGAATGTAATATGGAGTTTTGTGTGGCGGTCGATCATATGCCGCTTTGGCATCTCTCGGGTGATAGTGAGCGACAACGGTCGGTAGTTTAATTGCTTTTATTTCAAAAGTAAGTGCAGTAACCTACACATTCACAATCACTTCATCTCGACAGCCCAAGCCAACAGCGTAGTCGCGAATGCCAACAAAACCCTTGTTAAGGGGCTAAAGACTACACTGAATAAGGTGAAGGGTAATTGTCTCGAGGAGCTACCTAGCATGCTATGGTCCTATCGAACGACCCCACGAGCGGCCAATGGCAAAACTCCATTCCAGTTGGTCTATAGTACTAAAGTGGTCATTCCGCTCGAAATTAGAAGCCCATCCCTCCGAGTCGTTCATTTCCAGCCAGAGCTTGATGAATAGAAGCTACTGGAGAACCTCGACTTGATGGATGAGGTACATGAAATCGTGAGGATTCGGGTAACAGAGTATTAGAGGCACATGGCTCGATTCCATAATGCCCAGGTTCGAGATAGACAGTTTCATTCTGGGGATCGATGGCCGGACTTAGTCTTAAAAAAGGCCGAAGTCTCTCGACCACTCGAGACGATGGGGAAGCTAGCACCAAACTGGTAAGGTCCCTACCAAGTGGTCGAGATATTCGACAAAGGACCATACAGGCTAGCAACTTTGAATGGAGAACCGATCCCGCGTACGTGGAATACTGATTCATTGAGAAAATTTTATTTTTAGTGCAAGTACACTCATGTAGCTCTTCGTGCAAGAAAGAAGAAAAAGTATACTTGTGAACACTAGAAAACATGTGTAATTCATTGCACATCTTGAAAATTAATACAAGGTAATGGACAGCTTAGCCCGTGCAAGATTGCAACCTTACACCGAGCCACTAACTCCACTGATGTGGAAACTGGCTCGAGTGTTAAGTCTGTGAACCTTGTCGTGTCTATGCTTACCATCCCACTATAGGAAGCAAACCTTAGCCAAATGGTCTGAGGAGAGAAAAAGAATGAAGGATATGCCCTACTAGAGGAAACAAAAAAAAGGGGAGAAAAGAAGGGGGAGGGGGCGGATGTGCAGTGGAATCTCATCTAGGTGGACATGAGGCTATCTCACCAAGGGCCGCTGGTTGAGACACTACACACCTGAACTTGCCCCTCCCTTCCTGATGGGGCGGTGTAACGACTTAGGGGAAGGATCCAGCGCCTTCTAACCCCCATTTCGTTACACTACCCATTCTTCTAACTCCCGCTTCATTACATCAGGTTAGCCAGCCTGGTCCGACGAACTTCAGCGCCTTCATCCATGTCGGCGGACTCCATGGCTTTGCTGGAAATAGATGGGGGTAAGAGGAGAAGAAAATGCTAGAGAGAAAGAGGAGGGGAGGTAGTTAGTGTGGCGAATAAGTCGGCACCCTTTACAGCCATTTTAGAGGCAGAGGGAAGGGCGGGGCCCCTCCCATCAGAATTACTCGCCATTAATGCCTTTCCCTTCTTCAAGATATATGTGCAGACCTTTTGAGAAGCCATTTTTTCTTTGCAAGGCATTATGACTCTGCCATTGGGAGTAAGCGAACTCTACATCAAAATCTACGCTCGCATGACATAATGGGGAATTGCGTGGATAAACAGTCGCCTCTTGCCTACGGTAAGTGAATTGAACGGTGATATAGTTACATAATGCACGTAGGTATAGTACAAAGATTTTTTGACTAAAATAGAGGTTGCTGAGGCCTTAGGCCCTAAAAAAAAGAGAGAGAAGCATAGTACAAGATGGACTCTAGTCCAAAGTGATCAAGGATGAGGCCCTGAGACTTGGTTGGCCATCTCGGGCAGTGAAAGAAGGTTGCTCCTCGACACTTTGAGGACGAACAGTGCTAGGGGGCAACAGAGACTCAGTCCCTGAGGAAACTTCAGGGATCGGCACTGACCCCACTAGTGTGGAAACTGCCAGTGCCCAGGGGTATCCTGAAGTAACCTAGCCCGGTGGCCCTCCCTCAGCAAAAGCCACTATACCTTCGCCTCCCACATCTAAGTCTGAGGGTGTTGCTGAAGCAGAAGACTCCGGGGTGGATGGAGGGGTTGTGATCTCTTCGCTCTGGTTGAATCGCTGCCTGAGGTCAAACATCAACTCTTCCATGACCTGTTACTGAGCTAATCAAGCCACTCGGTTGAAGCCCTAGGCAAAACCTTTCCTTAGACCCTGCTGGAAACCTGGCTTATAATAAGTGAGAGCACTTTGTTTCAGGGTCTCTCTATACTCTTCCAACCCAAGGAATTTCTCCACCGCCATGGCCTCAGCTTCCGCCAGCTCTCGCTCGATTGACAGAAGATGACCCTGGAGCTCCTCCTTTTGTGCTAGCTCCTGCTTGTTCGATCGGAGGCACCCCTAGAGCTCCTCTCTCTCGGCATCTCACCATTTCCACCTTCCTTCTTTGGCTCAGCACTCTTCCTCAAGGAGCTTGGCCTTTAGGTTGGCTCGATAGTTCACCTTCTCGAGCTACTCAGATAGGGAGCAAATCTTTTCTTGATCTGCCCTAGCTTGGCTCAGGAAGGACCTTGCCTCGTGGCAGAGAACCCCGACCTCGGAGGAGAGTTGACTGCATTTTCGATCCAAGTCCGCATGTTCCTTCATGAGCGCTGCCTCGATCTTCTTCGACCACTCAAAGCGCTCCAAGACCACAGATTCCATCTGAGCCAGCACCTTGTTCGAAAGTCGTTGGAGCTCGGCCTGGCTCATAGGGGTCATCAACACCCTGCAATACTCGTAAGCGGACCTCCTAAAGGTGGGCCCGTGCTCCCTAAGGTCAGGGCGGTCCCCTCAGGGGGAAGGCACAGGGGGTCGATCACCCGAAGTGATCGAGCCAGTAGGAGCCGCATCTACAAGGGAGGGGGCAACAGCATCAGCACCTTCCTCGGGAGAAGGGAGCGTCAGGCCAAACCCGAGGGAAATCACAACAATTGGCGGCTGCTCCCCCGCAGAACAAATCACTTGGTCAACAGTAAGAGTTGAGGCTGTGGGGGCTTTCAGACCCTGTTCTGTGGTAGGAAGCTCTAAAGGCATTGGTGGAATAGCCGAGGACATTGAGGACGCATCTACTGCCTTGGGCACCCTCCTTTTCTTTCAATGGCTCCCCTCAGAAACCAACACCTTCAGGGAGTCCAACATAAGCTTTTGCTCAGGGCCTTTACATTTGGACCCCCTCCGCTCTTCGGCCTCGGTGATCGCTACGCCCTTTCCCTTGTCGCACTCAGTATCGCGAATGGCCGAAGGGTCTTCACTTCCCCCGGCCTCAGGATGAACTTCTCACGCCTCAGGCGTGACTTTTTGCTCCTCCCCGACCCCTGCACAGCTTCTTCTGAGCACTCCGACTGACTCCCCTTCTCGTCACAGGCGTAGTCTATGAACAAGTGCCTTTGAGAATTCAGTAAAGGTCAATTCGAGGGATAAAGTAAAGAATCGCCAGCCCAACCCTTACCTCGGGGATCCAGTGGAGCTCGGCCATAGCGTAGAAGGTTCGACTCATCGAGGAGCTTGACAGTCGACTGCTTGTTATTCTAGAGGACCTTGATGGCGACCGTAAGCTCCTTGGAGATCGGGATGTCGACAATGGCCGAAAAGGTGTGATCATTACTCCTGCCGCCTCGACGCCCTCAGGCGGCCACGATCATGACCCCCTGGGTAAGAGCGTGACAGCGTCAAGGGAAGAAAAATCGAAGCACCCGCCCTTGCCAAAAACCTGAACTGAACCTTACTCACCGAGCCTTGGCTCGGGAGTAGAGGGCAAGTGAAGAGGGAGAAATTTGTGACCCAATCTGCGGCCCATAATAGTTACGGCCCAAAGCCCATCAGAGCATAGTTAACGCCCAAAGCCCGACAAGGCACACTTGGCCTAATAAGTGATAGCCTAACTTAACAAACAAGGCCTACTCACTGAAAACCCAAGCGATGAGGGCCAGGGAAGTGCCATCTAGCCCCGGCCCAGTTGGCTAAGCAAAGGACTCCCCTAGCTTGGGAGAAACTCTGACGCTCCACCCGCCTGAGTTATCAGAAAGTTGCCGAGAGAACTCCTTTGGAAGGGTGCTGAGGTCAGGGAAATACATGGCTGTCTCGGCCCCCCTGAAGGGATAGCCCACGTCTAAAGGCATTTGGGCTCACAACATGACAACCTCTTAACTCGAGGAAAGCCAATCCCAGCCTGGCACTTATCCATCATAACCGATGGCGGACCTCCCGTGAGAGAATGAGAGCAGAGAAGATGGAAGGGCTATGAGAAGGGTAGGAGTCCTTTAAAGGTAAGAATACATGCCAAAGGACGTAACTCCCCTACCCAATGATCCCTCTATAACCTCCGCAGATTGGCTAAGGGAGTTTGCACTATTTAATCCCAGGGATCCCCCCCATAGAAGGTAAGAAATCCTCGCCCCTCAACTTGTGAAGAGTGATCTTGTGCCCCCAGTTTTCCCATATTTCCCTGCATTTAGCTCTTGCCCACACTGACTTAAATATCGGATGATTTTTTCTGAGATCTCAATCTGAGGCCAATTTGCTCTTCCGACATAGAGTTCTTCCAGTAGGAAAGTACTCATCCTTGAGTCTTAATCAGTTCTGATAGGGACATGTGAGATGTAGTTCACGGGTCCATCATAAAGATGATGGAGTAGTCTAGTGCGTGGTAATTAATCTTGGAAAATTCTAAACCAGAAAACTAATTTTCTTCTTTAAAAGATAAAAACATATGATTTAGTACGACATTGAAATAATATGTATCTATGTCATAAACAAATCATATGCTAATCGTTTTGTTCTCTAGGCCTCTCAAAATATCATGTACATCTCAATTTCTCATAAATTTAACTTCATTTTTAAAAGAGAAATGATTACTACCTATGTACTACTTATTCTGTATGTCATTGGGCCACGTGTGTAATATGTGGGTTCCACTATCTTCCCCCCCTTTTTATACAGACTCATGTTATCAATACAAAAAGTTATTTGTCACCCTTAACTGATTATTTATCACTCTTAGTATTATGATTGATAAATAACAAAATAAAGGAGACAACTAACTTTTTCACGTTGAAATTATATCACCCTTAAATTATTATTTATCACCCTTAGTTCTAAGAGTATCAAATAATAAATTAATAATGACAAATAACTTTACGAGAAAGAACACACGAGTATTTAAGGGACATTTAAGCAGTATTTAAGAAACCTATTGGGTGGGGCCCACGTGCCGGTGCATGGAACATGCAATAGCGTGGTGGATGGGTAATTAACTTTCATACCCGGCCAAACGTGCAGCTTTCGGTTCTCTTTTTAAAATACTCATTATAACTAGGAGGAACACCCCAGTTGGCTAGCCTCACAGTTTTGTACTACGTCAACAACATTTAAGATGTTATTTCCTTGTTTCTATGCCTTCTTATAAAATGCCACTATATGCCTTTGCCACCAAGACAAAGCAAATTTCATGACCTTCCCAATCTAAAGTGCCTCGTCATGGTCATTAAAAGTGCTCATCCATCCTTTTACCCAGCCGAATCTTCAATTTACATCTCTTCTATGAAAGAAATAATTTCATGGTTTGACAACCCAAGGAAACATGATTACTACCATCACACTTTAAATAGTTTTTGCCCTTAGAATGAGTGTAATAAACAAACTTGGCATTGTTAATTTGAAAAGTGTGCTTTAATTAAGGAAGTCTCCTCATCTTCTTGTTAGTAAAAGTTATAATCTCTCGACCTTTTTCACCAGCATTTGAAAATCATTGACGGCCATCTGGCCATCTAATTAAGATTTTAGTCAAATGGTGCCATAAATCTATCGAGAAGTGCCAGCTCCACGTCCCACGGGTAGGAAAGTTACTCGTTAAGTGCGCTATTTGTCCACGCACTAACATGCATGTAACAATCTATTTAAATGTTCTCTTCTATATCTTTTCTATATCACCCTTAATTTATTATATGTCACCGTTAAAACAAAGAGTGACAAATAACAAGTTAACTCTTTATTGATTATTTGTCACTCTTAGTGTCTAAGGGCGACGGATAATCAATTAAGAGTGACAAAAAAAAATTGTATCGAGAATGTGAGTCTATATAAAAAAAAAAGGAGAAAAGATGACAGAGACCCACACACTTAGTGCGTGACCCAATGACATATAGGACGGAGGGCATTAAGCATTTCTCTAAATCTATAATCAAAGACACCTAAATATCTAACAACCTTTGCTCCTTGGGTTCCATAACATCCGAACAAAGTTATTGTACTCCTCTATGGTGCAAGAGTGCTGATGAAATAGAAGCAAATAAATGAACCCGTTTTGTAAATAACTTCGGAGAAGTGAGAGTTCTTGCAAATTAAGCTCTTTCCCATATGTTTTGTCCCACAAGGTAATATTGGATTTGTTAGCCTTCCGTCTTTGAAACTTTAGATGCTCCTATATACCAAAGTAAAGAACGTTTATAAATTAATTTGGTGCAGGTGGCATTCCTCAATGTGGATTTGACATCTCTGTGTAGTCAAAGATACACTTTAGCCGTTTGGTATCGAGTTAGAGTAGAGATATCTCCGCTCTAAACTCATTCTATATTTGGTATGACTAAAACGGACGAGGATAAATTGGGTTAAGAGAAACAGGGTTAACCCGATTTTAAGGTTGAAAATGGGGATAAGTCATTCTAACAAAAGGATAAGTTGGATTAAGAGAAACAGGGTTAACCTGATTTTAAGGTTGAAAACGGGGATAAGTCATCTCAACCTTTTGTTGGAACGACTTATCCCCATTTTTCTAACTCCATTTCATCTCTTGTGTATCAAATGTACATGAAAATAAGATTAGACATAAATTATCTTAAAATAATTTACACTTATTCTCCTCAACTTATATCTCGATACCAAACAGCACGTTAGTGTTGTGTTTCTATTTCCGTGACGCAAATGCTCTCGTCTAAATCAGAACATATTCGACCTTCTGAGATGACATCGCCCACTTGCTATGGAGAGACTTCAATGTAGATACAGGGCTTTGACACCACTTGATTAACGTATGTGAGTCAAACAGATCAAAGAAGTGAAAGTGGAAGAATGAGAGAGAACCGTTTTGACATGGTAAAAAGTTTACTTTTATTTTACGAAGGAACGATCAATCATGTCCAGTTGCATAGGATTAAGTATACACCGAGTAGAGACATCCCTATAGTCACCGTCTAAGACATTTTGTACGCCCAAAACCCACAAAATCTTACTCTTGGTACTCCATTTCACTCTCTTTAATAATAAAAGTTGATCCCCCCGACGTTCACTGCTACACAAGGCTCTTAATAGTTTGTGGTGTGGGATATGGAATTTTTCTTCTTCTTCTTCTTCTTTAATAAATTTTTTAAATGTTTGATATTTATTTATTATTTCATGTGCGTGCAGACATGTTAGTCACGAGATGATAAATTATTAAGACTCCAAAGACCCAAGAATTTGAAATTGTGTATATATGTGCCGTCTGACCAATCAGACAAAAAGAGATAATGAGTCGAGGACCCAAAACTCGTTGTACCGTAAAGTTTATAGCGTCAATTGCATCTCTCCGATGGGAGAAAATCTTTGATTAATCGTCAGGAGAAAGGACCCTATGCCCTAAAATTTATATTAATGCATGTATTTTTATTATTATTTATAACGAGGAATGAAATTTGTCCGTAACGAAACTCTTTTGATTTGGCGAGGAAGAAACTTTACGCTGTTCATAATTATTTCGTTACGATCATTGTTATTATTCTTTTATTTTTTTCTATTCTATGTTGTTTTGATTTTATTACATTTTTTGTTGTTTTGAATTTATTATATTTTTTGTTGTTTTGATCTTATTATATTATTATATTTTTTGTTATTTTGATTTTATTATATTTTTTACTGTTCTGATATCAAATACGTGCATTGGTAGGTAGACATGGCGTCAAGATGTTCAATTGATACAACACCATTCTTTGAAGCATTCTTTCCTTGTATCTAATCGATTTAACTACAATATAGCCATCAACAAGTTTTAAAGAAAGGGGGCCACACACAATCATCTAAATCAAGTCCTTCGAAAATCTCTCTAGGTCTATAATTCAGATCAAATTTCGACAACATCTCTCCTAGTCGACCCATGACATATTGGGGGTGATAAAACGGATGCTCATCCGCAGTAGTTCGAGATGGCCCCTTAATTAATTATTTGAGTGCGCATAAAACGACATCACTCATAATCACTTGTGACGTTGTATCCTCGAGGGCTAGCCTACTAAAGGATCTGAGTCGAACTCTAGACGGAGTTAAAATTATGTCAGTGTACCCTTTAAGTACACTTCTTTTATTCGGCCCATTAGCTTCACCATAGACGGAACATTTGGAACCCAGGAACGAGCTAATTGGCCATGGAAAGATTGGAGTAGTCAGGAACTGGAAACACAAAACAGGGCTCCAAAGGGAATCAGGCGATGGCCAGCGAGGAATCTTTCGGTGACGTTGGCGTTAATGGCCCTTGGGTACGGATTCGATGTAAAGTTTAGACCCATTTAACATCTTTGGAACTTGAATTTCCAAAGGGGATTTGCATAGGCCAGTGGCAGGGTGCCGGATAACGCAGCGGAAAGAGAACTTGGGAAGAAACAGTTATATCTCGGGCAGATATTGGACCTGTCTGGAGTCTGGCACTCAACCGTAGCATGGGCAAACCTAGATGCCATGATCGTGCTCGCAACAGATCGCGTTTCTGGTCTTAAAATCGCCATATGGGCTGTGCCGGAATAGGGCATACCAATGAAGGGCCACAGAGAGAAATGACAGGGGTTTAGGCAGACGCAATCTGGACGAATATTGGGCCCGTTAGGAGTTTAAACCCCCGGCTATGGCGGGAGTAATCCCAGGCTTCGAGATCTCGCTCACAATGGGTCTAGCTTCTGGCTCCCAAACTGCGCTGTTTGCTGCGCAGGATTAGAGCATGTACAGATTGGTCACGCCAAAGAGATCGGATAAGACGGAGGGGCCCAAATACTGCCAAATGTAGGGCTATTGCGAGAACTATCTAGAGCCATGATATTGGCCAACCAGAGCACACCTACGTCCCTGAGAATAGGACAAATGAGGTGTTGCAAATCTGTCCAGACGTGGGGTCAAAATAGGAACCCGTTAACCGGCGACAGATTCACGCTTTAAGACGAAAGGAGTATGTAGGCCCTTGGGCCCATCTTTCTGATGGATCATCTACCCAACAGTGCTTAACTTGCAGGGAAAGAGTGGGGGATCTTGCCCCTTCGAGTAATCATCCAGACGAAACCCTAAGGAGCATCATCATTCTCATCGCAGCCCCCTCAAGTGAGTATGATACTTGTTACACTTTTTAATTTACAAATTTTGACTAATAATACTACTATTTAGTTAAAAGGAATTTAATTAAAAACTAAGTTAGTTCAAAATAACAGCTTGAGGATAAACCAGGAAAGTAGGGTTCGATGGTCCAATATCTGAAATATCAGTTCGTCCAACATGTAAATTGTTCCAACATGACTGGAGAGGGGAGAGTGACTTGTGGGACCTAACAGAATCTAAATCGGATTACTGGTTTGGGCTCGGCGCTCAAATTACCCACTTACGAATTAAGTTACTTTAAACTAAAGGTGTCTGGTTCAGAAAGTCAAAAATCTGAAATATCAATCCGATCGGTGTGTTGATTGTTTCAACACGATCGGGACAGTAAAAGTGATATGTGGGAATGTGGACACACTTTTTTAATCATAAATCGTTTCATTTTATCTTTTATCGGTTTATCAAGTGCGAGGGTGTACCAGTCACATAGGGACAATGTGTTCAGGCTCCGAGACTGGAGTGGTCCGGAGCTTGTGGTGCGCACTGTCTGACTAATCAGACGATTGTGGATATCGGGTCGGGACTGGAGACCCACAGCACCATAAAGGTCACGGCGTTAATTACATCCCCTCGGAGAGGGGAAAACCTCTGATTAATCACCAAGATAAAGGGCCAAATGGCCTGAAAATCGGCCTTCGTGAAAATATCGAATGAAGTGTTGAACAGCAGTAAAATCCCCCACATTAGGGTGCAAAGGAGTATTAAAAATCATGTCGGTCATATATTGGCCATTTCATGTTCGGACAGATGTTCGGGATGAAAATGTATGCCGAGATACCGAGAGAAATGTATGCCAAGATACGGCAAATTTGATATTTGAATCATTGAGAAATGAGTCAAGCTTAATGAGATATCGGCTCGGAGCAAGGTCCGTCTATGGCCATGATTGGGTGTTACTCGAGGGCCAAGCACGGATTGCGGGGCGTCTTTAGTGTCTCCTTCACGTCGGGCTCAAAGAGGTGAAGACTTCTGGATCAAACGCCATTAATTCCTTAAGTTCATTTTCTTTATTATTGTATTATCTCCCCTTTTTTATGTTGTTATTCGTAATTTGTCATTCATTTCTTTATTGTTTTGTTCATCACTTTTTTTGTTTATATGGACTTTGGCTGTTTATTTTTTTTAATTAGTTTATTGATCACTTATTTGTTTCGCTCTCTCTCTCTCTTTTTATCAACATTTCCCTTTTCTTCTTTTATTTATCTACTTTTATCTTTCTTTTTTTGTTCAACGAAGACTGAGCACGAAGGGTGAAGCAACCTGGGAGCCAGGGAAAGGCTGGCTCGACGCAGGGACCGCATGCGTCGACTCAGCGCGCAACAGGGGGCTACCCCAAGAGCCGAGGGATGGCTACATCGACCTGCGATGTTGGCCGCATCGACGCGGCGCGCCAGGGCTTGGCTCAGATCCGCGTTGCGTCGACACGAGGTCCACACCGCGTCGGCGCAGAACACACGCTGAATGGGGGCCAGGCAAGGTTGCGTCGATGCAGGGCCAAGCTACGTCGACATAGCCTGTGTCAAGGGTAGAACCCCTCCCCTCTTTGGGTTTCTTTTGTTTGAGTTGTCTTGCCTTATCTTCTTATTAGGTTTTGTGGGAGTCCATTCATTTCATTAATTTTTGTTGTATTCATTTTCTTTCTCATCGTTATCTTTTTTTTCCTTTCTTTATCGTCAATTCCTTCCTTTCTTAAGTTTTCGGTTTATCTTATGCATCTTATCTTGTTTCACTTAGATTTCAAAGGGGGGGATCAGTTTTAGTTAGATTCATCTTGTTTTTAATCATCATCATTTTTGTTTTGTTTTCTCATTGTATTTCATGCACATGAGCGGAACATGCAAAATGTACATGAATGCATGCATGCAGAGCAGTGGGCAGGAGGCTGCATTGGGCGGCCTGGGCGAGGGGTGCATCAACGCACTGTACACAGTGCATCGATGCACAGCCCCTACCAGCAGGCGTTGAAAGGGTTCTACTTCAAAGCACTTTGGGTGGTTCAAGACTTCTATCTGATGCAAGAGAATGCATGCGACTTGTAGAGTGCATGAATGATCCTCACAGGCCAGGTGCATATGGCACACAAGGGTTTGATTAGGTTTCATGTGAGGTGACTCTCGGTACGTGGCAAAGTACTTGACTCACGCATAGTGAGGATTTCCATCCGAGCGTAATTCGGACTTCCTCCACACACTATTTGATATACCTGGAGGGCCATGACAAGCAAGAATTCAAGAGTGAAGAATGCATGGAGATATATCTTAAATTCAGGGATCAACGCACTTATATGCATCAGAACATGCAGGGGTGTAGATGCAATGTGGAGGGGCATGCAAGGGTTCAAAGGAGGTCGACCCTTTGGGATAAAGAGGGTCGACCTGTAATATCCCGGACCTTTCGGATCCTTCTTCGTGGGTCCCGGATCTGGTTTTCGGAGCGTCCATCTCTGTTGTGTCCGAAATTTCGTTTCGGACATCTTTCGTGTTCGGATCGGGGCGATCCGAAGTCGTTTCGGAGGCCCGGAGGCGTTCCGCGGCTTTTTCGTGTGGGTTTTCCGATTCCCGGTGTGTGTTTCGGCTTTTCCTTCGAACGCTCGCTGCGGGTTAACTGGGCCATTCACCCGGGCACGAGTGGTACCGTTGCGATCGGTGCATTCCGAGGATTCCAGAAATGTATTTTTCTATTTTTCGGTATTTTTCCGAAAATTCGGATTTTCTATAAAGCCTAATCCTTTTTCTTTTCTTTTTCCCTTTTCTCTTTCTTCTTCCTCTTCCTCTCTCTCGCGACCGTGAGCCCCTCTCTCTCCCTCTCTCCCATTCGGACGCGGCGAGCCCCTCTCCGGCTACGGACGGCGGCGGGGCGACGGCGCGGACGCGTGGGCGACGGTGAGACGATCTCGTGGGCGTGCGGCAAGCGTGGGGAGCGTGGGGAGTTCGTGAAGCTTCGAGCATTCTTTGTGATTCGTGATCGATCTGGCGGAGCATTCGCTCCATCGAGGTAGGGTGACGTTCCTTAGCCTCATGCCGATCTTTTCCGCGATTTATAGGCCGCGGGGAGGCCGAGAGGGGATCATTTGAGCGTTTTTGGGTTTTTCCATGATTTGGGGAGAGCTCGCCCGATCTATGGATTCAATGCATGGATTCGTGTTTTGAGGGCTTAGAATCATGCTAGGGGTCCCCAGGGGTCTTCCCCTTCGTTTTCCCCCTCTCCTATGGAGGCATGGGGGCGTGGTTAGAATTTTTGGGCGTTCTTACCATTTTCGGCCGCGGACTGAGAACGCGCTATACTCCAATAGCGCGTTCTTGAATGTCGCGCCGCCCCGACCGAGCGCGTTCATCGGAGAAGATGAACAGTTTGGCGGTTCGTGTCGCGCTATGGGGTCCTAGCGCGATCATCATTGTCGCGCTAGGAGGACCTAGCGCGATGGTCCCTGTCGCGCTAGGGTTCCCTAGCGCGATAGTTCGTGTCGCGCTATGGGGCCATAGCGCGACATCCCTTGTTGCGCTAGGGGACCCTAGCGCGACATGCCCTGTCACGCTAGGTATCCCTAGCGCGATTTGGTTCGTTGTTGGGTGTTCCCCTTGGGCCGTGTGTGCGTCCCGGGCACCCCGTGGAGTTCCGTGACCGTGTCTTTGGTGTCCGGAAGTCCCGTTTGCCTCGGTCAGGCGTTTGACCGTGGGCAGTGCGTCTGTTTCTTTTCCGACCATGGTCACCGTGCGATGGAGCTAGTGCATGGGGTGATTCCCAAATGTTGTCGGACTCGGACGTCGTTTTCCGTTGACTCGAGAGTCTACTCCTTCAGTGACCCTCCACTAGTCGTAGCCTACTAGTACGCGGGTGCTAGTCGCACCAGGGAGTGGTGTACGGGCCGACCTTTCGAGACGGTTTGTGGACCGGTTACCGTTGGGCCCCACGTCTTGCAGCCAGAGTCCGGCTGAGGGGAAAACCGGTCAGAGGGCCAGACCAGGGACGCGCGGTCTGTGTGTGCACACGTGGTTGGGGGCGGTTGGACCCACGTCGACGGGCGTGACCCCAGCTAGTCACTTGTTCGTGGTTACTGGTACGGTGTTTGCGCCTCGGGTAGGACCTACCACGTCAGGCGGTTCACCTGCGGTGCGGTGTAAGACTTCAGGGGACGCTACCGGCTGTGCTTCTAGTGGGTGGTACTCCTGTCGAGTACGGAGTGTCAGACTGTCAGTCGTGTGTTTCCGACCTTCGGGTTTGACGGTTCGACCGTTGAGTTTCGGTCTTCTCGTACCGTGGCACGTGTGTCGGTTTGCGTGCCGTAGGGTCTAGTTCTGTAGAGTACAGGGCTTTCCTTCCCGAGGTACTTTCCTACCGCTAGTGTAGTGGTTTCTCGTATTGCGAGGTAGGGTTCGAGTGATCCCTACTGAGTCTTGTTCTGAGACGCATTCCCTGCGTGTTTTCACCGTGTTTCAGGTGAGGCGCCACCTTCGGGGAGCGCGTCAGGAGCGCAGCGTGGTGCGAGTGCCCAGAGGTAGTGCCAGAGGTCAGAGCCGGGGTATGCCCCGTGTAGCTGTACTTTTCCTTCTTGTCACTGTACTAGTCGTGGACTACTGTTGCTGTTGTTGTTATTTTATTGTGGACCATATAAAATGTTATTTATTTCCTGCTTAATATTATAACTGTTTAATTTCTGCGATTATCTGTGATGCTTGTGTAGTTTCCACACCATCCTTTTAACCCTTCCGAGTCTTCGGGCTCGTGGGTGGCGGTACGAGTCTCGGGTTATCGGGCCTTCCCGGTAATCGGATTCTCGGGTCGTTACAGCTGGTATCAGAGCGCGGTTGTGGAATTACATGAGAATCATAGGTAATTGTAGTGGTCCACTAGTCCACAACGATGATGTACAGGTGACGCTGACATTGGGCACCGCGTGTTTTATTCTGACATTGCCGTTTCCGTGTTTTCTGTCTTGTGCTTCAGGAGCGAGTATGGCGCCGAGGAGGAGTTCTCGCTCTCAGCAGGGGCAGTCGGCTGGAGGTCAGGAGATCCAGCAGGGGGTCCAGAGGGACCAGGAGGAGCATAGCAGAGTTCCGGGAGCTACCGAGGCCGCGGATGCTGCGAGAGCTCCGGGGGCCGAAGATTTCTTCCGTGGCATGTACCATCTCATGTCTCAGCAGTTTGGCGGAGAGGCTGCAGAGGGCTCGTTTGTCAGGGGTGGCCCAGGCCGAGCGGTGAGGGACTTCATGCAGTTCCATCCACCTTACTTTAGCGGCCAGGCAGACCCTGATGCGGCTCGTGATTGGCTTGATGAGATGGAGCGGGTGTTCAGTTCTGCGAAGAGTACTGCCGAGGACATAGTGGTGTTGGCCTACAACCAGTTGCAGGGTACGGCTCAGAGGTGGTGGTCTTCCGAGTGGAAGACGTCCTTTCAGCTTCGTCCACTTGAGCAGATCGAGTGGGATGACTTTGTCAGTGCTTTCGAGCGTACGTACTGTCCAGACGTCGTTGCTACGCAGCGGATGCGAGAGTTTCTGGAGCTGGTGCAGGGTGACATGTCCGTGTTGCAGTACAGGGCCCGATTTGTCGAGCTGGGTCGGTACGCACCTCATATCATGGAGCATGAGAGGGTGAGGATGACGCAGTTTGTATAGGGCTTGAGGCTGGAGCTGAGGCACCATTTGATCGCGAATGGGGCCACTGATCTAGAGACAGCGTCTCGTGTTGCAATTTCCCTGGGGATGGATATGCAGAGGACTCGAGGACCGATCAGCCAGGGGCAGTCTTTGTCAGGTCGCAGCCAGCAGTCGGCTACCCAACAGCAGGGTTCCTTCCAGCATGCGATGAGTGGTTCAGGAGTGCCGGCACATGCAGCTTCGGTGACAGGATCTGCGTCCTTCGGCTCGAAGGTCAAGAAGTTCTTCAAGAAGGGGTTCGGCAAGAAGAAGTCCAGAGATCAGGGGCAGACTTCATCGGGCAGTGTACAGCAGCCGATTCCTTTGCAGCATCAGGGATCAGTGGGTGGATCGCGAGGACCTTGTCCACGGTGTGGTGGGACCCACCCAGGCAGGCAGTACACGACGCCGATTATCTGTTTTCGGTGTGACCAGCCAGGGCACATGGCGCGTGACTGTCCTCAGAGGCCGCCGCAGCAGCAGGTTCCCCAGCAGTAGCAGCAGCAGGGACAGTATCCGTCGCTACCCAGGTCAGCTAGCGTGGGAGGCAGGCAGAGGGCTCGTGGCCAGATCACGTACTTGACCAGGGCAGAGGCAGTGGCGTCGCAGCTCGTGGAAGGAACCGTTCAGATTTTGGGTTGTGCGGCTCGGGTTTTGTTCGATTCTGGCGCGTCTCATTCGTTTATTTCGGAGGATTTCGCGTCGAGCGTCGAGGAGCCGGTGACCCAGTTGTCCTGTGATTTGGCAGTGGAGTTGCCTTCGGGTGATTTTATGGTCACTCCGTATTGCTTCGACCAGGTTCCGGTGTGGATCGATGGGCGGAGTATGCCAGGCAGGTTGTATGCGTTGCAGCTTCGGGATTACGACGTGATTCTAGGCATGGATTGGCTCGAGACTCATGGAGCGGTGGTGGATTGTGGAATGAAGAGGGTCTACTTCCAGCATCCCAGCAAGAGGACCTTCTATTTTCAAGGTATCCGTTCCGCCTCTTCTCGATTCATTATCTCTGCTATTCGAGCCCGTCGATTGCTTGATTCTAGTTGTCAGGGTTTTCTCGCGTCAGTGGTTGTGTCTGACCAGATGGAGCCAGATGTCGAGGATATTGCGGTGGTGTGCGAGTTTCCCGATATTTTTCCTGAGGAGTTGCCTGGGTTACCTCCCCAGCGGGAGATCGATTTCGTGATCGAGGTTGTACCTGGTACGGGACCTTTGGCGAAGGCTCCCTACCGTATGGCCCCCGCTGAGTTGAGGGAGTTGAGAGCGCAGTTGCAAGAACTGTTGGCCAAGGGGTACATTCGTCCTAGCTTTTCCCCTTGGGGTGCGCCCGTGTTGTTCGTGAAGAAGAAGGACGGTAGTCTGCGGCTATGCATTGACTATCGGCAGCTGAATGAAGTGACCATTAAGAACAAGTATCCGTTGCCGCGGATTGATGATTTGTTCGACCAGCTGCAGTCTGCGCGAGTGTTCTCGCGGATTGATTTGCGATCCGGTTACTATCAGCTGAGAATTCACGAGTCCGATGTGGAGAAGACTGCGTTCAGTACGAGGTACGGGCATTATGAGTTTCCGGTGATGCCGTTTGGGCTCACCAATGCCCCAGCAGCCTTCATGGACTTGATGCAGAGGGTGTTTTATCCGTATTCGGACCAGTTCGTGGTCATCTTCGTGGATGACATCCTTGTTTATTCGCAGTCTGCTGAGGAGCACGCGTACCATTTGGGTGTGGTGTTGCAGACGTTGCGAGATCACCAGTTGTATGCGAAGCTCAGCAAGTGCGAGTTTTGGCTCAGCGAGGTGCACTTTCTGGGACACGTGATTTCTGGTGATGGCATTTCCGTGGATCCCGCCAAGGTCGAGGCAGTGATGCAGTGGCCGAGGCCGAGGTCGGTGACGGAGATCCGGAGTTTCTTGGGGCTTGCGGGTTATTATCGTCGGTTTATCCAGGATTTTTCTCGCATTGCGACCCCGATGACGAGGCTCACGCGGAAGGATGTGCCTTTCGTTTGGTCCGAGGAGTGTGAGCAGAGCCTCAGTGAACTGAAGAGATTGCTCACCTCAGCTCCGGTGTTGGTTTTGCCTTCTGGATCGGGAGGTTTCGTGGTGTGTACAGATGCTTCCGGCGTCGGATTGGGTGCTGTTCTGATGCAGCATGGTAGAGTGGTGGCTTATGCATCTCGGCAGCTAAAGCCCCATGAGGAGAACTACCCTACCCATGATCTTGAGTTGGCGGCGGTGATCTTCGCGCTGAATATCTGGAGGCATTATCTGTACGGTGAGAAGTTCGAGGTATTCACTGACCATCAGAGTTTGAGGTACGTGTTCTCGCAGAGAGATCTGAACCTCAGACAGAGGCGTTGGATGGAGTTCATGAAGGACTATGACTTCACCCTGTCTTATCAGCCGGGCAGGATGAACGTCGTTGCCGATGCCTTGAGTCGGAAGGTTGCGGTCAGTACCTTGATGTTGAGGAGGTGGAGGCTCTGGGAGCAAGTGCCCGAGGTATCTTTCAGGCTCAAGATTCCCCAGGAGCCAGGGTTGGCAGTGCTTGCGAGTCTGACTGTCACTCCTGCTATCCGTCATCAGGTGACAGAGGCTCAGCATGCGGACCCTGAGTTGCCCCGGATTCTTGCGATGGCTGTCGTAGAGCTCGGCGAGGATGGTGCTGCGAGGTTTCGTGGCAGGCTGTACGTCCCAACGGAGGAGCAGGTTCGTCGTGCGGTGTTACGCGAGGCTCATGGGAGCAGGTACACTGTACACCCGGGTGCGACGAAGATGTATCGGAACTTGCGGAGGCAGTTCTGGTGGCCTGGCATGAAGAGAGATGTCGCAGAGTTTGTGGCCAGGTGCTTGATCTGTCAGCAGGTGAAGGCGGAGCATCAGCGACCAGGAGGTACTCTCCAGCCCTTGGATGTTCCTGCTTGGAAGTGGGACCATGTGACCACAGATTTTGTGGTGGGGTTACCGAGGACCCCGACTGGGCAGGACAGTATTTGGTTGCTGGTGGATCGGCTGACGAAGGTGACGCGGCTGTTACCGGTCAAGGTCAGCTGGAGCGTGTCCAGGTTGGCTCGTCTGTATGTGGAGCGGATCGTGCCGTTGCATGGGATTCCCATTTCGATCGTGTCGGATCGAGATCCGCGCTTCACTTCTGGATTCTGGAGGGGTTTCCAGCGAGCTCTTGGCACGGAGTTGGCGTTTAGCTCGGCGTATCATCCACAGTCAGATGGTCAGTCTGAGAGGACCATTCAGACCTTGAAGGACATGCTGAGATCCTGCTGCCTGGAGTGGCAGGGGAGTTGGAGTCATCACCTACCGTTGGTGGAGTTTGCCTATAACAACAGCTATCATTCGAGCATCGGCATGGCTCCTTATGAGGCATTGTATGGGCGTCCTTGTCGGACTCCACTTGATTGGTTTGAGGTGGGTGAGCGTGTTTTGACAGGACCGGAATTGGTGCAGCAATGTGTGGATGTTGTGCACCTGGTTCGTCAGAACATGTTGGCGGCCCAGAGTCGGCAGAAGAGCTATGCTGACCATAGGCGGCAGCCTCTCGAGTTCGCCGTGGGCGATCGTGTGTTTTTGAGAGTTTCTCCGATGAAGGGGGTGATGCGTTTTGGACGGCGTGGGAAGCTGAGTCCCCGCTATATTGGTCCTTTCGTGATTGTGGAGCGCATCGGTGAGGTTGCTTACCGGTTGCAGTTACCTCCTGAGTTGGCATCGGTGCATGACGTGTTCCACGTCTCGATGTTGCGGAAGTATATGCCCGATGACTCTCATGTGCTCGAGTTTTCCGTTTGGCCTGAGGTGACTCCAGATCTTTCTCTCCCAGAGTTTCCGATCCGCGTGGAGGATAGGCGAGAGCAGCGCCTGCGGAACAAGGTCATTCCCTTGGTAAAGGTCGTGTGGCAGCGACACTCTGGTGGTGAGGCTTCGTGGGAACGTGAGGACGAGATGCGTCAGCAGTTCCCGTATCTGTTTGAGTGAGTCTTCCTCTTCTTTCCCCTTTGGTTGTTCTCAATTTCGAGGACGAAATTCCTTAAGGGGGGAGGGCTGTAATATCCCGGACCTTTCGGATCCTTCTTCGTGGGTCCCGCATCTGGTTTTCGGAGCGTCCAGCTCTGTTGTGTCCGAAATTTCGTTTCGGACATCTTTCGTGTTCGGATCGGCGCGATCCGGAGTCGTTTCAGAGGCCCAGAGGCGTTCCGCGGCTTTTTCGTGTGGGTTTTCCGATTCCCGGTGTGTGTTTCGGCTTTTCCTTCGGACGCTCGCTGCGGGTTAACTGGGCCGTTCACCCGGGCACGAGTGGTACCGTTGTGATCGGTGCGTTCCGATGATTCCAGAAATGTATTTTTCTATTTTTCGGTATTTTTCCAAAAATTCGGATTTTCTATAAAGCCTAATCCTTTTTCTTTTCTTTTTCCCTTTTCTCTTTCTTCTTCCTCTTCCTCTCTCTCGCGACCGTGAGCCCCTCTCTCTCCCTCTCTCCCATTCGGACGCGGCGAGCCCCTCTTCGGCTACGGACGGCGGCGGGGCGACGGCGCGGACGCGTGGGCGACGGTGAGACGATCTCGTGGGCGTGCGGCAAGCGTGGGGAGCGTGGGGAGTTCGTGAAGCTTCGAGCATTCATTGTGATTCATGATCGATCCGACGGAGCATTCGCTCCATCGAGGTAGGGTGACGTTCCTTAGCCTCATGCCGATCTTTTCCGCGATTTATAGGCCGCGGGGAGGCCGAGAGGGGATCATTTGAGCGTTTTTGGGTTTTTCCATGATTTGGGGAGAGCTCGCCCGATCTATGGATTCAATGCATGGATTCGTGTTTTGAGGGCTTAGAATCATGCTAGGGGTCCCCAGGGGTCTTCCCCTTCGTTTTCCCCCTCTCCTATGGAGGCATGGGGGCGTGGTTAGAATTTTTGGGCGTTCTTACCGTTTTCGGCCGCGGACTGAGAACGCGCTATACTCCAGTAGCGCGTTCTTGAATGTCGCGCCGCCCCGATCGAACGCGTTCATCGGAGAAGATGAACAGTTTGGCGGTTCGTGTCGCGCTATGGGGTCCTAGCGCGATCATCATTGTCGCGCTAGGAGGACCTAGCGCGATGGTCCCTGTCGCGCTAGGGTTCCCTAGCGCGATAGTTCGTGTCGCGCTATGGGGCCATAGCGCGACATCCCTTGTTGCGCTAGGGGACCCTAGCGCGACATGCCCTGTCGCGCTAGGTATCCCTAGCGCGATTTGGTTCGTTGTTGGGTGTTCCCCTTGGGCCGTGTGTGCGTCCCGGGCACCCCGTGGAGTTCCGTGACCGTGTCTTTGGTGTCCGGAAGTCCCGTTTGCCTCGGTCAGGCGTTTGACCATGGGCAGTGCGTCTGTTTCTTTTCCGACCATGGTCACCGTGCGACGGAGCTAGTGCATGGGGTGATTCCCACACGTTGTCGGACTCGGACGTCGTTTTCCGTTGACTCGAGAGTCTACTCCTTCGATGACCCTCCACTAGTCGTAGCCTACTAGTATGCGGGTGCTAGTCGCACCAGGGAGTGGTGTACGGGCCGACCTTTCGAGACGGTTTGTGGACCGGTTACCGTTGGGCCCCACGTCTTGCAGCCAGAGTCCGACTGAGGGGAAAACCGGTCAGAGGGCCAGACCAGGGACGCGCGGTCTGTGTGTGCACACGTGGTTGGGGGCGGTTGGACCCACGTCGACGGGCGTGACCCCAGCTAGTCACTTGTTCGTGGTTATTGGTACGGTGTTTGCGCCTCGGGTAGGACCTACCACGTCAGGCGGTTCACCTGCGGTGCGGTGTAAGACGTCAGGGGACGCTACCGGCTGTGCTTCTAGTGGGTGGTACTCCTGTCGAGTACGGAGTGTCAGACTGTCAGTCGTGTATTTCCGACCTTCGGGTTTGACGGTTCGACCGTTGAGTTTCGGTCTTCTCGTACCGTGGCACGTGTGTCGGTTTGCGTGCCGTAGGGTCTAGTTCTGTAGAGTACATGGCTTTCCTTCCCGAGGTACTTTCCTACCGCTAGTGTAGTGGTTTCTCATTTTACGAGGTAGGGTTCGAGTGATCCCTACTGAGTCTTGTTCTGAGACTCATTCCCTGCATGTTTTCACCGTGTTTCAGGTGAGGCGCCACCTTCGGGGAGCGCGTCAGGAGCGCAGCATGGTGCGAGTGCCCAGAGGTAGTGCCAGAGGTCAGAGCCGGGGTATGTCCCGTGTAGCTGTACTTTTCCTTCTTGTCACTGTACTAGTCATGGACTACTGTTGCTGTTGTTGTTATTTTATTGTGGACCATGTAAAATGTTATTTTATTTCCTGCTTAATATTATAACTGTTTAATTTCTGCGATTATCTGTGATGCTTGTGTAGTTTCCACACCATCCTTTTAACCCTTCCGAGTCTTCGGGCTCGTGGGTGGCGGTACGAGTCTCGGGTTATCGGGCCTTCCCGGTAATCGGATTCTCGGGTCGTTACATGACCCCTGTGCAATTTCCTACACAGGGGTGACCCAGGCAGAACCAAGAGCAGGCACTGGACTCTATCTGAGCTTCCATGGAATATCACATGCCTAAAAGGGTAAAAGTGCAGGTCGCATGGGAATGCTTGAGCAGAAGCTCCCTTTCTGTTTTGATCTGGGCCTCTGACCCCATATTCATCATTTATTATCTTTTTTGTATCTTGTTCATTCTGATTTCAGCGATTTTCTAGAATTGTGCTAATCATGCTTTTCTTCTGTTTGCTATTCACAGTGTCTTTGAATTCAATCAATCTACCAATCTTTTTTATGTTATCAGTCTTCAAGTTGCCTGGCAAAAATCCGACAGCATCTCCCTAAGACCCGGAGCCTTACGGAGGGGTTTAATCGGGTACACGCCCACAGAGAAAGAACTCCGAGACTGCCCCAAAATGAGAAGGGTGCGCACGGAAGCGGCAACACCCGAGAATGCGCACGGAAGCGGCAACATCCTATGAGCCGAATTGGGCACGGACACCCCGAGGACTAGCCTACGAGGGGCTCCTATGACCCGAGGGATGCCACAATCCCGATGCCGAGACGTGGTTTTAGATTATCGCCACATTATACGGCCATCGATATTCACTCTTTTCAAGGGATCATCAGGGGACCACGCTATGAAGAAGCGAGTCCTCAAAAATTCAAAAGTGATCAAAACTCCAGAAGCCGAAGTTCACAAAGAAAACGACCGATTTGGGATTAGATCTTGTATTTCTCACCCCTTTGGCATCATGGCCATGAAATCGGTCCAAATCCCAAAGCGGGGTTTTGAGAAGAAAACACGATCGTTATAAAACGAAGGCGAAGTTAGAAGAGGGGATTAAACACGTATCCGGTGGTTGGCAATCCGGAGTCATATACATGAACTCGGATAAACCCCGGGCCGGTGGCCACCGAGCTAAAGTATATATATATTGTTATATAGATAGTATATCGGGATTCAGAGAGAAGATCCAATTGTCTACCGGAGGAGGGGGGAGACAACAGAGCAAAGCAAAGACATCACATGTATATATATCAATGAGGAATACATGAGCTCATGAAGAGAAAGAAAAATGAATCAGGGTCAAAGACCCTACTTTTCATTTCTTCTCAACTCGACGAAATTACATCGGTGGAGGCCAAACCTCGCATGATACAGAGCAAGGAAGAAATAAAAGAGATGCAAAGACCCACCCTTCTATGGGTGGCTCTCAAACTCTCCCACTCTCTCTCTCTCTCTCTGCTCTTCTGGGCTTCAGGCTCTCTCCTCCCTCTTCTCTGCTTGCGGCTGTGGCTTCTAGGGGAGTTTGAGGTAGGCTTCTATTAGGAGTCCAGGGGGGGCAAAATCTCCACTAGAGGGCTCTTCTTATAGGGGGCTCAAGCCCCTGTTCGGAGGGAAAGCCTCATATATTTCTTTCATTTTTTTTTGTTTTCTGCTATGCTACGCGGCTGCTCCTCCTACTGCTGCTGCCCTTGCTGACATTGCTATTGCTTCGCTGTCGATGGCGCGGCTGGCATCGTCGCCTGGCATGGGAGTGCAGCGGAGCAAGTGGAGAGAGGCGGAGGAGAGGCGCAGGGAGAGGGGTCGCTGCTGCTGGCATCCGCTCCGTTGGCCACGCAAGCGGGATGGCCGCTCGCGGCCGCATGTGTGCGTGGGGGTGGCTTTGAGCATTCAATCCTCGCACGGGAGAAGGGGATGAACAGTAGAAAAAATGGGGGGAGAGACACAGACACGGGGTACTATTGCGTGGGATTTTCCTCCTATTTTCACTTTTTTTTGGAAAAAATTCCTCTCCCTTTTCCTTTGGCCCCTTCTTGTATCTCTATTTGCGCACATGCCCACTGCGCTCTTCTCTTTTGTATTGGGTTGGGCCCAATCAAAATTGGCCCATTCTCTCTTTTTTTTATTCTAGTTGGGCCTTTGCATGTTTGGGCCATCTTCCCCTCTCTTTTTTTTTTGCACACTAGGCTGGGGTGCGTCGACGCAAGGCCTCACTGCGTCGATGCATCCTTTATCATCGCCATCTTCTTTCTTCCCCTTCTTTTTCTCTCTCTCTTTTTTTTAATGCCAACAGGGATCTGATGGAATTTAAATCAGATTTCTCGTTTGAACTCGATGATCAAATCACCCACTTATGAATTAAGTTAGTTTAAAACTAAAGAAGTCCAGTTTTGGGGAGGGCAAAATTTATAATACTGGTCTGATCGGTGTGATGATTATTCCAACATGACCGAGGTGGTGAGACTGACCTGTGGGAGCTAACGGAATCCAAATCAGATTCCTAATTTGAGCTCGATCAAATCACCAATTTATGGATTAAGTTAGTTTAAAACCAAAAGATGTCAGGTTCGGAGGATCCAACAAATGAAAAATCGGTCTGATCAGTGTGTCAATTGTTCCAACGCGATCGGGGTGGTGAAAGAGACTTGTGGGAGTTCATGGAATTCAAATTGTTGTGCTATGTGTGTGATTTTGATGGCAACAAAATTTTATGTGTGTGTGGCAACAAACTTCATGTTTGTGTGTGAAAGCTTGATTGAGAATGTTTTGTATTGAATGAGAATGAATTTGTGAAACATACTTGAAAGAATGCATATGTCTTGTACTCAATGAGAATTCATGAGAAAACATGTTTGCATGATTGGATATTTACCAATGTGTGTGATGCATGCGATTTGAAGATTCTATGTTTGTGACAATGCTCCTCGTGAAACAAGGCTTCATAAATGTTAGTTCTTATCAACAAGAATGCCATTTGAATGAATGAGTTCCCATGCTTTTCTACATACTTTACATTTGACATAATTGTTAACATTTGGGTAATGAAGCATTTTGATGTTGAAGATTTGGTTGATTCAAGAAATCTATTGAGCTGTTGAGCTCCCATGTTTTTATATTTGGTTGATTGAGAGATTCAATTTTATCATAACAAAATCTTGTCATATGGTGGAATGTGTTTTTGTTGATTGATATAAGAAGTCAAATACATGTTTGAATGGGTTCAATGATGTATTTTGATGTAAACAAGTTCTAAGTGTTAATGCTTGATGCAAGGATTTTGATTCTCATATAACCTTTTACTTTATCATGTTTTTCAGGATGAAAATTCATGGTTGATCATCATGGGATTATGGTAATATTTAACCATTTATTTCCTCTTGAATTCATGGGGTTTTTGAGGCTAAAAAAGGGTATTTTTGCATGTGAGCAGAGAAGGGTCAACTCTAAGAGTCGACTCTCTTTGGACACAGTTCTGTTTATGTGTTGTATGGGTTGCAGAGAAAAATTGTCGACTCTGAGAGTCGACTCTTTTCTGCCTGTGTTTTGGTTTTGGCTCTTTAGTCTGCACAGGTTAAAAGTGTTGACTCTAAGAGTCGACACTTTCCAGCACGGGATTTGCGAATGTCTTCTAAACCCATTCTAAACCCTTTGAAACTTTACCAAACTACCCCCAAATGTTTCTTAGACATATGAGGGTGTTTTTAACACACTTTGGGAGGGTTTTATGAGTCTTTTTCCCACTCTTTGTTATATATATATGAGAACTCCGAATTTGTGGAAGAGAACCCTAATGCTTATTTTGCTCTATCTTGTAGGAGAAGAAAAGGGGGAAAAGGAAAAGGAGCTCTTGCAAGGAGGTTATCATCTACATCAAGGCATCTTTGGAGCTCGTGGTAGAAGGAAAAGAGGAGCGGCTCAAGGAGAGGAAGAAGATGATGCCAGAATCGTGATCATCCATCAACGAGCCAGGGAGAACCGGATCGTTTTGTGAAGGGGGAGCTTTATATTTCATATATGTTCTTTGTTTTAGTTTTTAGAAGTTATTTTGGGCTGATTGTATCCATCTTCTGAACGTTCTACTCATTCCTAAATGAATATTTTGTGTGTGGGTTCGAAGAGTGGTTTCTCTGAGTGTTTGTGTTGACGCGTGTGCGTCAGTGGTTGCGGAGCATATCCGTGTGTGGTTTGGGGTTTATACCCCGTGTGTGTGTGGGGAGAAATCCCCGCGTTTGCTGCATTCGTAACGTGTGTGTTGGGGTTTTTACGCCGTGTGTGTGGGGTTCGTCCCCGTGGTTGCTACGATTTGTAGCGTGTTAGTGAAGCCTTACCGGTTTGGTAAGGGGTGGACATAGGGAGCCCGTCGTGGTCCCGAATCACCTTAAAAATTTCCGTGTCTCATGGTTTGATTGGTGTGATTGTGTGTGCTTCACTGTCTATTCTATTTACGCAATCGTGTGAGCTCGGTAAGATTGAGAGAATTAAGTTTATACTGTTTAGTTTAAATTCCTCAATCTTATTAATCTTGTTAATTCCGTTGTGTGTAAGTTTAAGTTTTTAATTGGACATATTTTTAGTAGAGGGATCTATTCACCCCCCCTTTAGATCCATGTTCCTGCACTCCGGGACCCAACACAAATCAAATTTCTAGTTTGGGCTGGGAGCTCAAATCACCTACTTATGAATTAAGTTAGTTTAAACTAAAGATGTTGGGTTTAGAGGTCAAAAATTTGAAATACCAGTCCGATCAATTTGTCGATTATTCCAACACAATCGGGGTGATGAAAGTGACTTGTGGGAGTTCACGGAATTCAAATCAGATTTTTGCTTTGGGCTCAACATTCAAATTACTGACTTATGAATTAAGTTAGTTTAAACGAAAGATGTCGAGTTGGGGGGTCGAAAATTTGAAATACTGGCCCGATCGATGTGTCAATTATTCCAACACGATCTGGATGCTGAGAGTGACTTGTGGGAATTGACGAAGGATTTTTTGTTTGATCCCAACTCTCAAATCACCCATAAGTAAGTTTAAAACTAAAGATGTCAAGTTCGGGGTGTCGAAAATTTGAAATATCTTGTTGTTCCTATCCTTTCCAATGTTAGCCACTATATCTTTATCAAGCTAACACCCATAAATTATGTGATTTGGAAGCAATAGTTCCTCCCTCTCCTCAACAGTCAGCGCATGACGGGTCTCATCGATGGCACCGACCCTTAGCCCCCTATGAAGATCAAACAAGGCTCTACTGAAGTTCCCAATCCGGCGTATGATATGTGGTTCATTCGGGATCAACTTGTGCTTAGTTGGATCTCGTTCTCACTCTCTGAAGAAGTGGCGCACCTCCTCACTCACGTTTCTCATGCATATGACACGTGGGAAGATCTTTCCATTGCCTTTGGGTCCTTCTCCGAGTCACATGTGCTCCAATTTCACCTCCAGCTACAAAATCTGAAGAAAGGTACTCAGATTGTCTTTGCCTTTCTCCATAAGGCTAAGTTCCTTGCTGATCAGCTTATAGAGGCCGGCCAACTAGTGTCCCTTGCCCAACTCACTATTGTCATCTCACATAACTTGGGCCCTAAGTTTAGTGATGTCCCCTCTGTGCTTTCTATCTGGGAGTGAGCACCTTCATTCTATGAACTCCACAGTATCCTCACCACCATGGAGTTCAACATGGAGGCCTCTGTCATGCCAGCACCCAATGGCACCCCTGCTACGAATCTAACTCAACATGGCCCTTCATGGCAAGGCGGGGTGAATCGAGGCTTCCTTGGTCATGTTGAGGGAGGGGTAGAGGATGCTTTCCTCCGTGCCCTCACTACCACCGCACAAATCACATGTCCGAGAGGTGCTATCAGTGACCTCGAGGTGCTTCCTCCTATGTTCCTCCACCACCTGCTGCTGTGCACATGATGACCTATCCTTATAGCGCCCCTCCAACGTAAGATATGCCATCGACTCTATTTGAAGAATGGTATCAGGATACGGGTGCTACACACCACGTGACGTCGGACCTCTCTCACCTCTCTATTACTAATGGCTACTGGCCCTGATCACCTTCATGTTGGTAACAGCTCTAGTGCGCCTATAGCTCATACTAGCTCCTCCGCCTTCTCCTCCGATGATCACACTTTCTCTCTTTCCAATCTCCTTCATGTTCCCACTATTCAAAAAAATCTCATTTTTGCTAAATGATTTACTACTGATAATCATCGTGTTTTTGAATTCCATCCTGACCATTGCCTTGTTAAGGACAAGAATACGGGGGAAATCCCTCTTCACGGCCATAGTAAGGATGGGCTATATCATCTGTAAATGCCATAGAAGTCTTTAGTCTCTAGGTCTTCTAATAATCCACAACGACCGGGTTGCTTCATTGGTGAATGAGCAATTGTTCCTATCTGGCATGCTTGTCTAGGTCATAGTCATTATGCCAATATTTTGTCTCTTATAAAGTCTAGTTCATTGCCATGTGTCAATCCTAGGTTAGTATCACAAAATTGTCATCCTTGCAAGTTAGGAAAGGCAAGCAAGTTTCCTTTGGCTCCTACCATGACACGTAGTTCTAAGCCTCATGAACTGATCTACTCCGATGTATGGGGCCCTACGCCTATTTCTTCTTTTAATGGTGACAAATATTTTGTTCTATTTATGGATGATTATTCTAAATTTGTGTGGATGTACCCTATGGCTCAACGCTCTCAAGTGCCTTCCATTTTACATAAATTCCATGTTATGGTGGAACGTCAATTCTCCTCCAAGTTGTTGGCTCTCCAATCAGATTGGGGAGGGGAGTATCTCGCCCTCACTCCTTATCTTGATCGGCTTGGCATCAAGCACTACGTTGTAAGTGCCTACACACGAGAAAAATGGTGTCGCTGAATGTAAGATTCGCCATATTGTGGATTGTGGGCTCTCTCTTCTTGCCCACTCCTCTGTCCCGCGCATATTCTGGAATTTTGCGTTTGAAAATGTCATATATACAATCAATCGGTTGCCTACACCCATTCTGGATGGCCAATCACCATTCCAAAAACTTTTTCACCGGCCTCCAGACTATTTGTTTCTTTGAGTTTTTGGGTGTGTCGCCTACCCTCTCTTGCGTGCCTACAACTCCAACAAGTTCGAATTCCACATTAAATAGTATCAAAAGTCTTTGAAGGATATTTGTTAAAAATGTCAGATTATGAAATAAAGATATAATTTTATCCATTTGTTGTTCATACTCATCATCTGAGTCTCTTGATCGACTCGCTCGTATAACTATTCACGCCTTGATATTTTCGCCTTATTTGGGGCGTGTGTTGACACCCGTTTTAGCCCACAAGTTGTGTCATTCTCTTATTCATCATTTTTGATGTCCCGAATTAGCCATTGTTTTGGAGCTTTCTCGGATGGATTTCAAGCCTATTTTTACAATTTCATATCCTTTGAGTCTTGGAGATCATGATTTCATAGAGCCCTGGAGCTTGTCTTATCAACTTCTAGCTTCTAAGTCAACTTACGGCCCATTTAGGTCGGCTTCCCTCAAATAATCGGCTCTCTCTCACTGCACAGTCCTGAAAGTGATCCTTTTTCATCTCCTTCTATTCCTCTTTTCAAAAAGTTGTCTTCATCAAAGTTGTTCATCTTTCAAAGATCTACAATTTCTTATTCTACGCCATTGGCCAGTTCTGTCCCTTTTGTGAGCTATTCATATTTTTCTGGCATGCTGTGCTATTTACCTATGTCTCAGAATTTTCATCTCTGTTCTAGCATCATTTTCTCCCTCGTACAATCACTTTCTTAACTTACTTTCTTCATAAAAGTTGTTCCTCTCTCAGTTATCTACAATTTCTTCTTCTATCACTTTCACTAGTTCTGCCCCGTTTGAGAGATACGCTTCAATTTCCAAAGTCACGCGCAGTCTACCCAAAATCTTCCTCCATCAGTGTGACGGCCCTACCCTAGACCGCCAGGGCAGTGTGACGGTCCTACGATAGACCGTCACACCAAAACTTGCCCGAAATCACCCTATTCGACCCCTAGAGCATGGCGGTCCTACCCTAGACCGTCAGAATCCATGTGACGGTCTAATATGGGTGCGTTACACCCAAACTTGCCCGAAATCGTCCCGTTCGACCCCCAGAGTGTGACGGACCTACCCTAATCCGTTACATAACTCTGACGGTCGTACGATAGACCGTTACACACACCCGAGAGTCCAATTCGTGCTGGACTCTGCTCCGTTTCTGTGCGTCGTGGCCCTCTTGCAGAGTCCATAACTTCTTGAATTCTACTCCGAATTGAGCGCCATTTGTTCCTATGGTTTCTCCTTGGTATTATATTGAATTCAGTCCAAAGAACTCCAAATTTCATTGAATATCTTGCTCAGAATCACACTCAAAAGTTGAAGGTTTAGGTGTCCTAGTTCAACTCAAACTCTACCGATTAAGCTCCGGGGCTCCCTTCCAGAAGCCATATCTTCCAGATCCTTCATCCAAATAGAGTCATGTTTTCTCCTATGACTTATCTTGACTATTATCTCGAGATTGATCCATAGATCTCGAGATTTGATAGACTCTATCTCTTAAACTCGTGGAGGAAAGTTGGGGGTTTCACCACTTTTCTATAAAAGCTGCCCAGTTCGCAGTCGCGATGGGGGCTCTTTCTTGGTTCGGGGCGAAGCCATGCTGCAACTCCAACTCACAACTTCGACCCTGGCTTGAAGAGGGAAGTATTAGCTTTCAATTCCATCCTTTTAGGCTTGATTTCATGGTCTACACTCTTAGTTCTCCTCTCCTCAAAATCACAAATCATCACAGTTTTCTGCACTTTTCTGCTACATATGCACTTTTTCCCATTTTGCATCAATGATTTCTCTCTATTCTCTCAATAAAATCTCGTGATTTCAAATCTCATACATGCACAACACACTCACCTATTATTTCCACCCTTCCATAGGGGTTAAAAACCTCCTCCCGGTGCGTTCTCCCTCAATTTCTACTCCTATTTTATCACTGCGGGATTGATACTACACATGCATGTTCTAATGGGTTTTTTATCCTTGTTTTGGCTTTATTTTACAGGAGAGCATGAATACAACGTGAGGCCCTTTTCCTCTAGCCGGCTGGAAGGAGAGGAGGTTTTAATCCACAAGTTCCCCGCACCCCGTTTCAAGCGCGATCAAGTCTTTAAGTTCCAAGGTACACGGCGCCGTTCTTTACACTTCTTCATCCTTTAGCGTTGGAACCTTGGTGGCGATCATGGTTAGTATTTCTCATCCTTTCATCCCCCTTGTCTTTGATTCACATGTTTATGCATGTATGCATTTAACGGGGACGGGATAGGAATCTAATTAAAACAAATCAACAGCGTGACAGGGCACAACTCTTCCACTGGCTCCACACAGCCAGTGATACTCATCTCAAGGGCCAAAACACCTCTGATGCTCACTAGCCAACTCCGGTCCCAAAGTCAATTTCTCACCGGTCTCCACCAATACCCATGGAACACATTACAATCAACCATCTGGGGCTTCATCATCCATTATTCTCATGACATGATAACCAACTCATTGAGCAACACATCGACTACAGAAGACCATCCGTCAGCTGTCGGTCACACACTGACCAGAAATCCTCTGATCACTTTCCTCTCTTGCTTCTCTACATGGCCATCAATCAATTCTTCTGAGCACTAGCCACATGTCTATCGGCCCAAACATTCACTATCTCTATGCCTAGGCCACACATCGTCTGGACACCATCTTGGTCCTCCCTGGCCATCTAGCCAATTTCAGCTTCTCGAGAGGGGGGAGAAACAATGAGGTCGCTCACGCGATCCTTGAACTCCTTAATCACACTAATCCTGAGCACACCACCTCAGAATCCTTTCCAAATGATGTGGGCCTCCACCTCACAGTATCACTTCTAGGGATTCTTACATCAAGGAAACGGTTGTTCCATATTACAACTGACTATTCAGCACTTACCAACTTCACAGTTCCATCTCACCTGCTAACTGACAACGATTAACTCCCGCTGCCTACACGCATCTCGAATCCACTCGGATTGAACAATCTCTAACTTCATACACAATTTCCTTGTACAGCTCCTTCCGAGCCACGGAAAACTTCTTACCTTAGCACAATAATCTGGTCAGTGGCACCACAAGATGCACCGAACTCCAAACATTCAAGATTCCTGCCATAGCCAAGTTCTCCATCTACAGCCATCGCATCACTTTATCTGGTCCTGAATGTCACGTCCGCCGAACAATCAGCACACTAATCCATGTATTATTAGGGGGCTAGTCAATTCAATTAGCTTCTTCGACTACTCACGGCAACCCTACAAGATCTTGTCCTCAACACTATCACCTCTTACATCTTGGATCTACCTTTAGGACATCCATCTTGACCAAGGTCAGTCAAATCATGTCTCAACTCTAAGCAACATATACCTACATCTCATAACCAATCCAATTGGCCACGATCTGCCCATAATTCCAACTACTAACCAGCTCCACTCTGAGCCACGTGACATATTTCGTGGAAAAGACTGGTGCAAATCTATTGCACTCATCTGACAGCTCCCATCGTTGTGCCACCTAATTCTCACTTTTACTAGTGCCACTCGGCACAGTGCTTTCACTGACACACGACAACCATTGCCACTCACATGGCCAATACACTCATGCACCTGAAGACAACTCTCTACAATTGACTATAAGACCCCCAGGACTCGCTTGCTATTGAAATATTTGGCATTCTCTACTATCAATCCGATCCTGGAGCCTGTGGGTTATGGTCCCACCACACTTCTGATACGCAACTCTGCACCGCCTATACCGTAGAAATAGGGGGAAACTTGACATCCACCATGACATAGCCTCCAACTCAATTGACTAAATCCCGAAATGGGGGCGAAGGAGCTCACACTCCTCAGTTTTGGAGTACATAACCTTCCCTTCTCGCTTGACAGTCCACCTACAACGCTACAGGTCTCAACTCGAAAACACATCGAGATGCTCAACACCAGCCCTATAATACAACATGTTAGCCCGGCTAGTAACTCTACCCACCCGACTCTACACATCCTAAGTGGCACTAATGCACTATGACACGATGAGGGTGAGCATACAATCCCTACATGCAGCTCCACTGCCAACACACAAGATGTTCTTACAAACTCCCAAATGCTTGAGGAAGATTTACAAACACAAATAAAATGATAAAACTGTGAAATTAAATCAAAATACATAGCACATAATTAACCAAAATACAATGCATACCTTCCATGAAGTGGGATGCCTCCACTCCTACCTGGGCTTTGCACCTAACGTACCCTGGAAGCCTTGCCTCACTGCACCGAATAATCGCTACCGCAGCTGGGGTGGCCCCTCAAGGCAATCACGTGCCTTATGTCCTGCCTGACCATATCTGTAGCACCTCCCAACCCTTGAACATGATCTGCCTGGATGTAGCATGCCACACCTCGAACACTAACTCTAGTGACCTCTAGTCACACTCTGTCACTGAGATTGAGCTGATGACTGTTGCACGCTTTCCTCTGATGCATGCCTCTGGTCCTTGAGCCACCGCCTGTACCTCCATCCCAATATCCGAGGACACCTATCGGAAGGTGAAGATGTCACTAAGGATGGCTGACTCAAAGGCTGCTGAACATCCATCTGCTGATCATCAACCTGTTGAACCTGACCCGATGGGTACTGGCCTACTCGAGACTCTCGGGTCCTCATATTATGTGCCTCTAGAACCGCCGTTGCCTGGTATGTTGCGTCTAGATTTGTAACTCGAGTCGCAATCAGTGCCTGCCGCAACTCAACTCTAAAGCCCCGAAGAAACTATCGGGTCCTCAAGACTTCATCTATAATTACATGAGGGGCATACCAACCCAATTCCACAAAATAGGCCTGATATTGCACCACTGTCATCTCACCCTGCTGCAAATTCAGGAACTGAAACATCCTCTCCGTCTGCAGGTACTCTGGGCTATAAGCTCGCTTAAACGCCTCAATAAACTCCTGCCACGAAATCTACCAAAGCAGTGGAGACTAAAAAGTCATCTCCCACTCTGAAGTCCACCAAGAAAGGGTTGGACCATGCAACCTATAACTCGGAAACAGGACTCTCTCATCATCATCACATTCCATCGACCGGAACAATCGTTCCACTACATGAATCCAAGACCTTGCTGCATCCGGATCCTGCTGGCCCTCAAATGTCAGTGGCTGAAACTACAAAAATTCTCACAAAATACACCCACGGCCACCTTACGACAAACTACCCTCACCAGCCTCCTGACCACAACGCTTCTGACTCAACTACTGCACAAAGAACTGATACATGCTGGCATAGAACTCTACCTGACTCGGCACACCCGGGGTTGCTACCTCTAGAGGAGATAATTCTCTACCTGGTTCCTGACTACTCGACTCCTCCCGAGCCCCTGCCGGCACCTTCGATGATAATTGGACCCCCCTCCTCGGCGACATCGCCAAACTTCTAGCATGAACATAGAAAATAAGGTCGTGAATAAAATAAAACACCCTATGCCAGTTGCCGGCTATACTAGACTCTCAAGACTCTTAAATACTGTGATCGTCTCAAATTCCCATGTATTTCTACAACCGGGCTCTGATACCAACAGTAACGACCCAAGATCCGGGTACCGAGTCAGACCCGATGCCATTCGGATCTTACGCCGCCACCCACGAGCTGGGAAGCTCAAAAGGGTTATTTGGGTGGTGTGGAGATGCATCAAAATTAAAGATAATTGTATGAAATAAATTACATAATTGATCAACTATTTGGCAGAAATAAAATTACATTTTACAACAAAATAACTTAATTACAGAGTCCAGTCCACAAGTATAGTCAACAAGAAAAGAAACGTACACTGCTACAAGGCATACCTGTTGACAGCTAAAATATTATGCAAGGCAAGCACGCCCTAATAGTCAGGGGAAGGGCTGGTCGAGCATGGAGAAGTTAAAAGGAGCATGACGAGGGGTCTCCTCGGACTGTTGAAGCCTTAGGTCAGCTGCCGAAGCATTGGGGACTCCATAGTTTTTCGTCTCAGGACGTCTGAAGAGGTCTACAGCAAACTGGCAATGTTATACGGCAAGCTGAAATCAACAAACCCAACAAACGGGCATCGACTCATTCGTGTCGAACAAACCCCACATCTCATCCAGTCAAGATGAAAATACACCTGGTGGTCCACCACCTGATAAGGAAGCCTCTTGAGGTGAAGAAACATCCTTGGTCCCCCAAAACAGGGTGCCGAAGGCAGTATCAGCAGAAAACCCGAGTGACTCGATCAGGGTACACATTATGTCAGAAGGGTCCGTAAGAGGCCGAAAAGCTGCCCACTTAGGGTGAAAATACTTCAAGGGATAATCTACTCGATGAAGATGCCCCACATATCCATGGAACAGGTCTGGTAGCACAGATCGTAATGCCGAAGGCCGAATCAAGATAAAACCCGAGTAATCCGACACAGATTCAGCACGTGTCGAAAATCACTCGAGACTATAAACCGGGGTCCCAAGATTTCAGAATCAACATTCTGAAGACGCTGCTTCAAACCTGAAGTTGTATCGAACGACAAGCCTCCGTCTGGGTTAGTTCTGGGTTAATTGGCGGCAAAGATAACAAATTTACTAAAGTGCCCCTTGATGGCCAAAAGTGAATCGGCGCGCCTCCCCCGGTTCAATGAACCGGCGTGCCACCTTCTTCGCCCAATCAATCAGCGCAAGAAAGCGCCCCTATTCACCTAGTGAGCCAGCACAAACCACTTGAACCGGCGCCCCCCTGCTCTGCTTAATGAACCGACGCAAAGGGCCTGATACGGCGCGCTCCCTTCGCAGCAAGCGGGCCGGTGAATCGGTCCTAGACCTCCATCCCATCCCTCATCCGATGCCCTATTTTCACCTATAAAATGACCCGTTCAAGCATCGCGAAACAAAAAAAAGAAGGATCAGAAGAGAAAAAAGATCAGAAGAAGAGACGAGAGACGAGAGTAGTAGGGAGAGCCACTTCCGCTCGTAGCACTACTGCTTCATCTCTGTAGCACCTGTATGAGAGCTCCCTTTGATCCCTTGATTCGTCTGTAGGTGGGTTTCCATCGAAACAAAGCCCCAAAGGGGCTAATAGTTCCGTTTCCTCTTCGTTCCTCCCTTCTCCTTCTGCCTGTAATTTTGTCTTGCTGGTGTTCTTTTCTTTGTATTGTGTAACAGAGAAACACCCAATGTAGCTTTGCTTCAGAGCTAATAAAGATCTATTAAGCCCTTTGGGGTGATATAGTTTCCCCTCGCTCAATGTTTGCATTTATGTTTCATAGGAGGCTGTGGTGAGTTTTCGGAGGGGCCTTCAATAGTTACACATTGCTTGCTGATTACTAATTCCCTCAGTTTCCTTTCTTTTATCTTGGTTTCCATAGTCTGCATGCGCGCTCATGTCCGATCTTAAAGAGGTGCACATCCCAATCGTGAGGAGGCCTCATCGAGGCTATATGGTCATAATCCTTTGATCATTCGGGTGATCATAATATCACACACCGGATCCTATGATTAAAATAGCCACTGGCCACGCCCCCACGGGTGACAACAAACTCATTCCCTCCCCAGTGCTTTCGACAGATCTATTTTGTCCAATGTAGTGCGCGTTTCCCTGATATACATCATTTTTACGTTAATCAAGAAGTGTAATTAATGTGTTTGCCATAGCAATGGATGTATGTCCTCTTACTCACGTCTATGAGTTGTGAGGGCCTCGCCATCCCTTCCTCAAACTTCTGGGATTTTTTGCTTGGTTTCTATCCGACGTGTACGTATGAAATGATCACCCTGGCCCTGGCCCTTGGCCTCGTTGTGCAGGGGTATCACTCTGTTTGTCAAAATGCCCGAAGGGGATCTCACATCTGAACTTTCTCGTGTGCATGTGTTAACGCATCCCTCCCCTGTGAGAACCGATAGTCTAAGCCCTGAATACTCATTGGTGCATGAGCCTCAAGCTCTACTGGCTGGCATATTAATCATGTATGGGTTGTCTTAGTGCTTGCCATTAAGAGTCATTTCCTTAAGGTGTCCACTGAAATAATTGTGTCCCTTATGCTTGTCTAAAGTAGTGGGCCCGCCGGCCTCACCCATCGTGACTCATATCTTCCTGCATTTGAGTATTACCGGATCTTTCTGTGTCTTTCGACTGTTACAGCGAATATGGGTCTGTCATCCCATGGGGGGGGAATACATCTCTTTGCTCGAAACGATCGTGTCGACTTCTGATTCATGTATCTACTGAACTGCTTTCTGTAGATCGGGTTTCCTAAGTCACTCTAGGCCCTCAGGGACTTGCCTCTTCATGGTATGGTCCCCTGAGAAACCTTATTCAGAGAGTGAACAACAATAGTCGTATACCCGGCAATACAAGGAATTCACGTCTCGAAGTTCAGAATATTATTGGCCATGGATTACTGGAGTTCCTTGTAGGCTAGCCCTCGGAACTACCGTACCCCACTTTGGTCATGGGGCCGCCGCTCTTGGCTCACACAGCAATTCATGAGACTGTCTCGGACTCTTCCGTGGGCAGATCTCAATTTTTATCCCCTCCAGCCCTCTGGATAAGGGGAGATGGTGCCAAAATTCACTCAACGTTATCCCGGCTTCTTTTCGCTTGATTTGCCTTCTCTGTCTTAGTTGGCATGAATGGTAATAAGCAATGATAACAATCTTGGTGCGTTTTACTAATAAACTGTCTACATGATTTGTGCTGAATTGTGGTGCGCCCGCCATAGATCTTATGAAGCCAATTATGCTCGAGTATGAACCTCGCACGCGGATGAATCATGAGCCCGCCTTATGCCGATAAATTGGCTCGGAGTTAACATACTGGCAAGGGAAAATCCAAGCATTGCAACTATCTTCACTCATGATAAATCGCATGTTCCTTATAATAAGTATGGGACGGAATAATCTTACCATTATGAACATGATAATATCTTAAGTTCGTGAGGTTGTGAGCTAATCTGGGCTTTTGATCTTCCCTAACCAATTCACCCAAAATCGGGTTGAAGCGCCCCTGCGTCGACCCCATGCCTTTTGGGGTCGACCCCTTTTTCATCCTAAACACCCTTGCGTCGACCCCATCCATGTTGGCGTCGACCCCTCTTTCACCTCAAACATTCCCTGCGTCGACCCCGTCTCCTTCCTGGAGTGTTCCCTGAGTCGGCGCCAGCCCCTGCCGTTATAGGTGAATCAGCGCAAGGGCAATACCCCTCACGCCGACTCACTTCCCTCTCCACACTCTTATTCTATCTCACCGCGCCGATTCACTCATCCCCCCCATACTCTTGGCACCGGTTCACCAAGCCCTGCACCGGTTAACTCTCTTCTTCATTGGCCGCACAATACCCCTTGTGTCGTTTCACTATGCCATGCGCCAATTCATCGCCATACTCTCGAGTCGACTCCCGTGGAACCCAGGTCGACTCCCATCCTCTGTTGGTCAATTGATCGTCCCTCACCTTGCCCGACCCATGGTCATCCTATAAATAAGTAGTAATAATAATGACAAATCAATAATGGACACACATATCTATATATATACGTACATGTATACATATATGCGTAGTTATTTTTTTTACTATGTGCTTGTTTGTTCAGATTAATTTCTCGGTATATCAAATGGTGATTTACGGAAGGTCAGGTTCAATCTGATTGAAAGCTCTCGCTAAGCGTGAGGTGATCTTTGGATCTGAGTTCTTCGCCACGTACTGGGAATCAACCTAGAATAAATTAGAGCCGTGTCGTGTGCTTGATTGTGTGTTTAAGCCTTGCGTTGCACCAACGTTCGTCTTCTTTTGATTTATATATTCACTTAAATTTATTTAGCCCTTGTGACCCTATATCTTGGCGATTAATCAAAGGTTTTCCTCCCTCTGGGAGGATGTAATTAACGTCATAGCCTTTACGGTATGACGGAATTCTGGTCCTGACACGGATTTCACTTTTGTCTGACCAAGTCAGATTGAGCGCATAACAAATCTGTCATGAAAGTGACTGGCATGCCCATGCACTTAACAAACTAAATAAACCAAGAATAAAAAAGGGACCCATGGTACCAAATGATAAAACCAACATAAAGTGTGTCACCAATACCCCATTGGCAAGCTCGCTACTAAATACCCTCCAATGGTGTCGCACCACCTCGAGGAGAAGCATTGCATCTGAAAAGCAGAGAGTGAGTCTCATCTCTTTACCTCAGTAGGGGTCCCACGAATCCCCACCATAACAATGGTGGTATGTAGTAACAGCAGCAATAGTAACAATAATAACAAGAGCAGCAGTAGTCGAAAAAGCTTGAGGTAGGTCCCATGGCGACTCTTTGAGCGTCCCTCCATGGAGGCCTCGGGGGGGCCCGCCGTGGCCCCCGTTGCCTTTGTGGCTGCTCCGTCGGCTTTTCCCGCGTTGGTTTCGTCTTCCCACAATGTCTCCTCTGCTAGTCTTCTCCCTGGCTGCAGTTGTTCTTTTGCCGAAGTTCTTGCTTCTTCCATGTCGCCTCCGATTGTTCCTGGCTTCGTCCATGAACCTGCTCTCACATATGGCGGTGAACCGGCAGTTTTCTTCAATGCTGAGGAAATAGCGGCATCTCTTAAGCCTTTTGATTTCACTCTAGTGGCTCGGACGTCTCAAGGCAGGCCTGCCTTTCCTGAGATCAGATCTCATCTGTCCAACCGTTGCAGATTCAAAGAAGACTTTGTTATCAGTGCTTTGGATTCTAAACACCTCCTGCTGCGCTTTCGCAACCAGGAGGATTATTTGCAGTTGCTTTTGAGAGAACACCTATATGTCCATGGCCGGCTATTCAGATTTTTCAAATGGACGATGCACTTTTCTCCAAATGAGGATTCTTCCATTCTGCCGGTATGGATTTCTTTCCCTGGGCTGCCTGTGAATTTGTTTGTGGAACCTATGTTGCATTCTATTGCCGAGAACATAGGGAAGGTATTAAAGATAGATCCTTCAACCCTGAACCTTTCCAATACGGTGGTAGCTCGTGTTTGTGTTGAGTTGGATATTTTGAAGTCGCACCCACACAGACTGTGGATTGGTTTTCCTGGGAGAGGGGCTTGGCAAGATATTTCATACCCTGTGCTTCCGCAATTTTGCTCGGTTTGTTCTAGGCTAGGCCATTGTTCGGTCGAATGCAAAGGTAAATCGGTTCAGCCTTCAATCAATCCTGATATTTCTCAGGGTCCTCCACGTCTGAATACTAAAGCCAAAAATGTCTGGAAACCAGTGGCTACCTTGAATGCCGTTATTCATAAGAATGATAATTCTGCCGTGCCTCCTCCCGATAAGATATCTGAATCTCATGACAATTCGGCTGTGATTGTTGTGGGGGCCTCTACTAATTCTAGATCACTTAATGAAGATGAGTTGGTGCCTTCATCAAAGACTGCGGTGGATAGTGCAATTATCAAAGATGATACTTTGAATGTTGATCATGAGATGATGAAACCCACTAATATGGATGTCACTATCGTGGAGACTAATGCTGGATCAAATTCACAACCTGAAGTTGATATGGCCGGAACTTCATCTTTATTGCTTCCTGTGGACCCAAATTGTCGGATTGAAGCACTACCTCCGAAAAAATACATTGCTCCTTCTCTTATGGAGCTCCCTTCAGGCCAAAAGTTTGATGGACATGGCATCATTGTCCCTGTTCCAGAGTTAGCTTTTGACGATCCACGAATTGTGTACCCACAACAGATCATATCATCATCTTCAGGCTTTCTGCCAGCATCATCTTATTCCTCTCAGAATCAACAGCAGATTGAGGATTTGGCATCTAGAAGACAGGATATTGCTAATGCAGCTGCTATTGACAATGCCAGGGTTCTACTTAATGATCACTCGGGTGTCATAACTAGATCCATGACCAGGTCTGGATCCGCAGGCAATCTTCCTATATCAAAATCCTCATGAATTTTATCATCTGGAATATAAGAGGTATAGGAAATGATGTTTCTGTCGGGAGGGTAAAACTTTTCATTAAAGCTCATAATATTGATTGCATTGTTGTGCTGGAACCCAAAATTCATGTCAGTAAAATGAATGGTATCTGCAGTAAGTTGGGTATGGGAAATTGTATTGCTAATTGTGATGATATGGCTCATATATGGGTCTTCTGGAGGGATATCCTGGATTTCTCTATTGTCAGTACAGATGAGCAGCAAATCACTCTCATTCAATCTGGTTCTGTCTGGCCAATATTCCACCTATCTTTTGTATATGCTAAATGTTCTGCTTTGGAGAGACAGGCTTTGTGGGCATCTCTATATTTGGTACACTCACAAATATCCGGGCCTTGGTTAGTGGCTGGAGACTTTAATTGTATCCTGAATGTAGATGAAAAACTAGGTGGTAACCCACCAAATTTGGGTGCTATCTCAGATTTCAATGAGTGTGTTTCAGACTGTTCTCTAATTGATGCAGGCTACATGGGTTCTAAGTATACATGGCATAACAATCAATCTGGGTGCAATGGTATTTGGGCAAGGCTGGACAGGGTCCTGTTTAATTCAGACTGGTTAAAATTGTTTCCCATTTCAGTTGAGCACTTGTCAAGGGAAGCATCTGACCATGCTCCCCTATTGGTGAAAATGTTACTCAAGGACAGATTCAAGAGTAGATTTTGTTTCCAAAAAATGTGGACTATGCACGATAAATTTCTTATGGATGTTAAAACTTGTTGGAGTACTAGTCCACTAGCCTCCTCCTCTATGACAACTCTATATTTGAAGCTTAAATATTTGAGGAGCATGCTTCGCATCTGGAACAAGCAGACTTTTGGTCATATCCACTTAAATTTGATGGCAGCAGAAGATGCAGTACTCCAAGCAGAATTATCTTATGATTTACACCCCAATATGGAAAATCACAATAAGCTAGAGGATGCCAAATCCCTTCTATCTGAAAGACTACTACAGGAGGAATGTTTTTGGAAGCAGAAGTCTGGGATTAGATGGTTAAAGGAGGGGGACAGAAACACAAGATTTTTCCATACTTCGACCAAGGCTAAAAGAAATAAGCAGTGTATAACTCAGCTCCGGAATTCAGTTGGTATGCTAACTTCAGATCATGAGGAAATGAAGGGCATTGCAGCTAACCATTTCCATACAGCTTTTTCTTCTCAGCACCATATTATTGAGGAATCTTCCTTGAACTGTATTCCAAATTTAGTTACCCAGCAAGATAATGTTATGCTGTGTGCTATTCCCACTGAAAAGGAAATTCAAGATGCTGTATTTGCTCTCTCTGCTGATAGTGCACCAGGGCCTGATGGATTCACAGGAGCTTTTTATCAAAAGGCATGGACAATCATAGCTGGTGTGGTTGTTAGTGCTGTACAAGAGGCTTTTACTACTCCACTACCTCTCCCAAGAACTGTTACATCCACTTTAATTGCTCTTATACCCAAAAAGCCTAATGCTGTGGACATCTCGGACTACAGACCTATCAGTTTATGCAATTTTTTTTACAAGATTATTTCTTCCATTGTAAATAAAAGGCTGGCTTCTATTCTTCCAAGCATAATATCTAATGAACAGACTGCATTTGTCAAGGGGAGGCACATAACAGAAAATATTGCTCTAGCACAGGAACTGACTCAGGAATTGGGTAGAAAAACCAGAGGCAAGAATGTCATTTTTAAATTAGACATGGCCAAGGCTTATGATAGATTAGAGTGGGATTTCTTGTTTGCTGTTCTTCACAGGTTTGGTTTCAGTCTGTCCTTCATTCAAATGATTGGAAAGATGGTCAAGAACTGCTGGTTTTCAATTTTATTGAATGGAGATGCAGCTGGTATTTTTAAATCTTCAAGGGGTGTTCGGCAAGGTGACCCAATTGCCCCCTCCTTATTTATCATTGCTGAGGAAAGCTTGAGCAGATCCTTAAAGGAAGCCCATTTAAATAGACAGATTGAGTGTTTCCAAGGGCCTCGGAGGTGTCCCCCAATATCCCATCTGTTATTTGCAGATGACAGCATGATTTTCAGTAAGGCCAGCCTTGTCTCTGTCAGGAACTTATTGAAAATTCTCAACACTTATGAATTGGGGTCAGGCCAGCTCATTAATGCTAGTAAGAGTGGTTTTTTCTTGCATCCAAAGACAAATGACTCCATTACCACTCGGATCTCCACTCTTACAGGCTTCACCAGACATAGCTTTCCTCATAAGTATCTTGGCTTCCCTCTGGTTTTAGGACGAAGTAAAAAAGTGCATTTTGCTGGTATAATACACACCATTCAAAAGAGAATCTCTAGTTGGAAATCTAAATTACTCTCTCAAGGTGCAAAGTTGATTTTGATAAAGCATGTGCTCACTTCTATTCCAATATATTCCCTTTCCACTTCACCCCTTCACTCAGGAACACATCTTTTGCTTGAGAAATCATTTGCTAATTTCTTTTGGGGTTCTTCTCCGAATGGGAACAAAAGGCACTGGAGATCATGGGATCAGATTTGTAGACCTAATTCTCAGGGTAGCCTTGGCATTATGTCACTTAGGCAAATGGACATAGCCTTAAGAGTTAAGATGTTATGGCAGGCCTTGCATTCCAACTCCTTGTGGGCCACATATTTCAGAGCCAAGTATATTGGTCAGGGACATTTGAGAGATGTGCATTTCAAAAGTATGAGTGGACCTGCCAGAAGAAGCTGGATCAAGGCAAAAACTCTTATTCTCCAATTTAACAAGGTCATCATCGGAGATGGAAAGCTCACAAATTTCTGGTATGATAACTGGATTGGAAATCAATGCTTGGCTGAATTTGTTCTTGCTAATACCATTCCAAACTCAAACATCACAGTAAATGGTTTCCTGCTGCATGCCTCAAGAGAGGAAATGGAATTAATGGACAGTTGCTTGCCAGCACCAATCAAAGCAGCTATCACTAACACTACTCTCACCCAAGATGCTGATTTCCAGGTGTGGAGTTTGTCCTCCTCAGGAAGATGTTCAGTGGCATCTACCTATCAGGTTCTGTCCGAAAGGGCCTCCAATCAGACAGCCATACATTGGGATAGGCTTTGGTCACAATGGCTCCCAACGAAAATATATGTGCACCTGTGGAAAATACTTCAAAACTGCCTCCCTGTTGACTCTAATGTTCAGCGTCTGGGTGTGCAAATGTGCTCTATTTGTTCCTGCTGTCAGATTCACCATGGGGAAAACATGACTCATCTGTTCTTACACAGTGAGCTAGCTTCTCACATATGGTCGTATTTCAAATCAGTGGGACTACAATTGGAAGGAAACTCTGTTACATCATTTATTTCGAATGCTGCCAGCCAAATTAAACTGAAATCTGCTCTTGGCCACCTGATTCTAGCAGTCATAGGATATGGTTTCTGGGATATTTGGAGAGCTCGGAATGCTGTGAGATATGAAGGCAGAACCATTTCAAAAAATAGTGTTCTCCACCAAATCATCAATCAAGTGAAACAGGTTTGTGTTAGTGCCAATTTAAAGGAATCAGACATCAGCAAACTGAAGATTCTGGAAAAGTTTGGTATTCCTACTCACCTCTCAAATGGTGCTCAGCTGAAAATCATCAAATGGATATGCCCCCCTTGGCCATTTCTTAAATTAAACTCTGATGGTGCTTGTAAACCCAATGGAACATCTGGAGGAGGAGGTGTTATCAGAGATCATAGTGGAAATGTTATTCTTGCCTACTCACACTATTATGGCCAGACCAACAGTCTTGTAGCAGAAGCAAGGGCCTTAATTGATGGCATCAAATACCTCCATACAATATCAAACCACCCAGCACACATTGAATGTGACTCACAAGTTCTTGTTCGAGTTATTAAACAGGAATATCAATGCCCTTGGTCTATCCTTTCATATGTCAGAGAGATAAGGAGATCTATTACATAGTATGACAAGATTGATCATATTTACAGAGAAGGCAATAAAGTAGCGGATTCTTTGGCCTCCATAGCTTGCTCATCAAAATGTAATGCTTTTTTCTTTTACAATGAGTTACCCTCAATTATAAAGGGAGAGGCTCGATTGGATAAGCTGGGTTTACCCAGCATCAGATTGATGTAATCTCTATTCTATCTTTTTTAGCAATAAAATTCACCTCCTAGTGGTCTGATGGTGGTTCCTCCCATCTGTCCCTAGGCAGGGCTTTTTGGAAAAAAAAAAGAGCAGCAGTAGTGGTAAAAGCAATTATAATAGTAACAACCTCAATGGCAGTGGCCAAAACAATAATAATAGTAAACGACGAAACTATGGAGTCTCTATGCTACTCCTACCCTCACGGGGAAAGCCATGACCTCAAGTCGAAACTGTCGATCCATGGCAAGGCCACGGTCACAAAATTGGGAGATCCCACGATGTCTCTGTCATACGAACTGTCCTCGCAGATAGTAGTCACTATGGAAATCACGCCGCCGTGGCACACTATCTCAGCTATCGGGAGAACCTTGACAACATTGTTGGGAAAGCATCGGTCTCACAGTTGAGGAGTCAGGCTAGAGTCACCTGGTCAAAACACAATACCTCCACCCCAAGGGAACAACCACTCATAGTCAGGAAACTAAAACCACGGGTGACTGAGGTACCCACTCGCTAGTACTGGCTAGATACGTCCACTGATGTCTTACATCACATCTACTCTCCCTAGTCTTCCCACCTCTTCTAGAGAGTGAGGCAAAGGGACTGGGTCGGATGCGTTCCGTGATGCTTTATACCGCCCACCACACTCTCGCCTGCCCACCTCCCCAAGGAGTAAGGCAGAGTCACAACAACAATAGGACTAGTTGGGGTAGTATTCGTCAGTACTGGTCCTCTGCCCCCAACCACGTATGCACACATTGACGGCCTATGCCCATCAAGGTCCTACAGCTAGTACTTCCTTTCGACCTGGACTCTAGGTATAGCAGAGAGAGGCCCTATGGCTATTAGCCCAATTATATTTCGGGAACAACTCTCGACCACACGGTCGAAACATGTCTGCACTCAGTGAGCAATGCTCTCAGCTCTACAGCTAGTCCGTGTAAGACACTCAATGAGCTACGCTAGCGGAGTACTACACTGAAGAAGATCTAACCCATGCACCACTGAAACTATGGTTCGGTACAGCCCGGTATTGGTAAACCACCTAAGGCCGGTAACGGAAACCAGCGAATGCCGGCCTTCTAAACTTACGTGGGAATGGTGTTCCACTATTACTAATCTATGTGGAGAAAAGACTCCCTACAACACATAAGTCATACATGGATGGCCCTTAATAGTTACACGAAATTACCAGATCAAATAGAATCATGGGGGCACATCTTCCGCGAAGCCACGTCGAAGACGGTCACCTCAGGGCATGAATACAACTAAGCACAGGACCCCGGGTACAAAGGGCCTAGGCAGTCAAACCCCTGGCTGTCCAGAGGGCTGGGCGACTAGATCCCTAGCTGCCTAGAGGGCTGGGTGGCCAGACCCCCTGCTGCCCACCCTGGGCCATTCCTTGGGCTAGGCGGCCAAGTCTCTGGCTACCCAGATACCTAGGCTACTGAGGGGCCTAGTGTGGACACCAAAAATTACACACCCAGATGTCCTACTCGGCCCAGCACTAACAACGGCACCGAGTGAGGAAGCCCCGGAGGGGCTGGTCATTCGGACTCCCCAAATATGCACACTGCCGTGAAGCCGTCTTCGGAGTCACGACAGTGAAGAGAAATCAACCACCAAGAGCCCCCACAATCCATGGGCCTCGAAGAAAATTAAATGGGCCACAACTCATGCTCACAATGGGCTCAGAACTGCCCCTTTTGGGCCTTCAACGGCACGCCCTTTGGCCCTTCAGCGGTACGCCCCTGGGCCCTTCAGCGGCACACCCCATGTGCCTTCAGCGGCACACCCCATGTGCCTTCAACGGCACGCCCCATGTGCCTTCAACGGCACTCTATTTTAAGCCTTCAACAACACACTATTTCGGGCCTTCAGCGACACACTATTTTAAGCCTTCAACGGCACACTATTTTAAGCCTTCAACGGCACACTATTTCAAGCCTTCAACGGCACACCATTTCAAGCCTTCAGCGGCACACTTCTTGAGCCCGCCAGCGGCACAGCGTGAAGGCATTTCAACAGAACGACGTGACACCCATGCCCTACGTATCCTTGGCGCGCAGTGAGCTGTCCGAGGTGTCAACCAGAGGTTGGGCCACGCAGGCTACTCCCCTGACATCTAGGACGGGAGAAGTCAATCCCCATCATGACCAGCCGCTTCCCGCCTCCGACTGCCGTGCTCGAGGGCTCTCGCTGCTGGGAGTATAAAACCACTCCCATTCCGGTGAAGAAGGGGAGGAGAGGCCCATACACAGAGGAAGAGGCACACAGGGAGAAGGAACGAAGAGACACAAAGCCACCTACGAGAAGAAGGAGAAGAGAGAAGAGAAGGGAGAGGGCTCCGGCATGGAGTCTTCCGACAACCACCAGGCAGAAAGAAGAGAGTAAGAGAGGGAGAGGGCTTGATGTAGTAGGGGAAGGTGGGGGAAAGAGCAGTGGACGGTCGTCCCTGCCTCGATCCCCAACACCTCCTCTTCTTTTGTTCTTTGTTTTCTCCTTCTCTGTTCTTTTGTTCTTTGGTTTTCTTTCTTGCCCGTAGATTTAGCTCGGGCGTGTTTTGTAATGCATGCGGACGGCTACGGCCCTTTGCTCCCCCATGAATGAAGATCGTCCCCCTCAGTGGGTTGTCTCTTTGTCTCGTTGGTTGTGAGCCACAGTGCGTTTGATCGTCTTTCCTTTCACTTTCCGGTGTTTGTGTTCATCCCTCATGCCGACGGTTTCCTCCGGATGTGCCATCAGCTTGAATGGTTTGAGGTCGCGAACCTCCTCCTGTAAAGCCCAGTGCCTTCATCTGTGCCTGCCCCCCCCTTCTCCAGTACACCCTGTCCAGTCTTAGAGGTCTTCGACTCGTTGTTTTCCCTGTATTTTCTGATGTTTTATTAAGGTGTTGCCGCCCTCGGGCGCCCACCTCCAGTTGTCGGGTTTCGCCACTCCATGTGGGCGCGTTCCCTTTATCTCCCTTACGCTCGGGTCAAGGGGAGATGATGCCGAATTTTCGTTAGAAAATAACAGGACGTTAAAAGGCAAAAGGATGCAACAAACAAATGGGATAGCAAACATATACCAAAAGACAATAAAAGCAACAAATAAATAGAGCAACAACAGACTGCAAGAAGAAGGAGAAAAGATTTGTATAAAACCACGCAAAAATCAAAGAGAAGAAGAAAAGAAAAGCCTTAAAAATAAGTAACAGAGGAGTGGACCTTCATCGGCACGTCCGTTCCAGCCTTCACCGGTACACCCTATCAGCCCTCCAGCGGCACACCCTATCAGCCCTTCAACGGCACACCTTCTTGGCTCCTCACCAGCACACTCATCCACCGTCTCAAACTCAATGTATAGACTTCGAGCTGCAACGTATAGACTTTGATCTGCAGCCAATGAATAATGTATAGACTTTGAGCTGTAACGTGTAGACTTTGGGGTTATCAATGTATAGACTTCTAGCCGCAGCCAATGGACAATGTATAGACTTTGAGCTGCAATGTATAGACTTTGAGCTGCAGCCAATGAACAATGTATAGACTTTGAGTTGGCCAATGTACAGACTTTGGGCTGGCCAATGTACAGACTTTGAACTGCAGCCAATGGACAATGTATAGACTTTGAGCTGCAATGTATAGACTTTGAGCTACAGCCAATGAACAATTCGTATAGACTTTGAGTTGGCCAATGTACAGACTTTGGGCTGGCCAATGTACAGACTTTGAACTGTAGCCAAGGGGCAATGTATAGACTTTAAGGAACAATGTATAGACTTTGAGTTGGCCAATGTACAGACTTGGAGCTGGCCAACGTATAGACTTTGGGCTGGCCAATGTATGGACTTTGAGCTCCAATGTATAGACTTTAATGGACAATGCATAGACTTTGAGCCGGCCAATGTATAGACTTTAATGGCCAATGTACTGACTTTGAGCCTGCCAATGTATAGACTCCAATAGACAATGTACAGACTTTGAGTTGGCCAATGTACAGACTTGGAGCTGGCAATGTACAGACTTGGAGCTGGCCAACGTACAGACTTTGGGCTGGCCAATGTATGGACTTTGAGCTCCAATGTATAGACTTTGAGCTCCAATGTATAGACTTTGAACTGCAATGTATAGACTCACTTTGAGCTCCAATGTATAGACTTTGAATTGCAACGTACAGACTTTGGGCTGGCCAATGCACGGACTTTGAGCTACAATGTACAGACTTTGAACTGCGATGTATAGACTTTGAGCTGGCCAACGTACAGACTTTGGGCTGGCCAATGTACAGACTTTGGGCTGGCCAATGTGTAGACTTTGAGCTGATGAACCCGGCCAATGTATCGACTTTGAGCTGGCCAATGTACAGACTTTACGCTGGCCAACACATAGACTTCGAGCTGATGAATGTAGCCAATGTACAGACTTTGAGCTGATTAATGCAGCCGATGTACAGACTTTGAGCTGAAGAACGTATAGACTTTGTGTGCTGGTTGAATAGACAACGCATAGACTTTGGGCTGATGAATGTACGGACTTTATGTCGCAGCGACCGGCCAATGTGCAGACACACGCCCTTCGCCGGTACACCCTACAGCTCCCTTCGCCGGCACGCCCCAGCCCAGCTTCCCCCGGCACGCCTCGTTTGGCCTTTCGCCGACACGCTCCCCCTACGCTCAACGGCACGCCTGCTCCAACCCTTCGGCGGTACGCCCTCAAGCTCCTTTGACAGCACGCTTTCCCCTGTTCAACCCTTCGCCGGCACGCTCGGTCAGGCCCTTTGCCGGCACACCTAAGGCTCCTTCATCGGTACGCCTCCCATAGCCACCACACCTGCCCCTTCGCCGGTACCCTTGGCCAAGCCCTTCCCCGGTATACCTCCCGCGAACCTTCAGCGGCGCACTCCCTCAGCCCCCTCAGCGGTGCACCCTTCCACCTTCAGCGGCACGCTCCTTCAGCCCCCCGTTTGGCCCTCCAGCGGCCCACTCCTTCAGCCCCCGTTTGGCCCTCCAGCGGCCCACTCTCTCTCTAGAAGAATATGTATAATAATAATAATAATAATAATAATAGTAATAATAAAATTAATAAAAACTATGATGAATAAATAAATCTGAATACATATATGAAGTAAACAAAAAATGTAAAAATAATAATAAACAAAAAAGAGGAGAGAAAATATAATAGTAATAATAATAAATAAAACGGATAAATCATCCAGAATAAATACATGAGAGGGAAATAAGTAATAAATAAATAAATATACATATATATATAATTTAAAACCCAGATAAAAAAATGATAAAATCCACTTTGCAGCCCCGTCTCTCTCGTGACCCGGTGCTGAAGGAACAACAATGTCGCCCTTCCAGGTTGGGCCTGAGTCTTGGGAATTATCCCGAAATGGCCATGGCCCGACCTCGCCTCGGGCTGACATTCCGATTAAGCCGGACTCGTTTCTCCGGCCGGATCCCTTCCGAGCCACTACTAAAATTGCCACACGCTCGGCAGACATTTGAACGGGTTCCCCTCGGTTTTCGCCGCGTTTCTATTACGGACCTGTGTCTGAACATGAAAAGACCCGTGAGCAACCAATATGGCCGACGGCTCCCTCCCCGACATGGTCGTGAGCCGGCATTGCTCCGTGCCGATAGCCCGTTAAATCGGATTCATTCTAATGGGATTCGTTCCCGTTCTTTCATTGAAACTGCCGTAAACTCTGCATACATTTGTACGGGGTCATTTCCATCCACGTCGTACTTTCAACATGGGCCCTTGCCCGAACATGAAAAGGTCCGTGAGTGACCGACAAAATCGGAATAGAACGAGACGGTCCTCGCCACCCCTGGACCCCTTCCATGGGAATATCAATAAGACCTCCGTGGGCCACGCTTAGGTCTCGGGTCCGTCCCAATTGTGGTCGTCGTTCTGCTCATATCCTCGGTCTACAGCCCGCTCCCTTCGAACACATTTTTAATTTTGGAGTCTAGTCCTGGGACTCTCCCCCGTTGCCCTCCGGCACCAGAAATACTCTCGTTCGGACCACGGGAGGCGCCCCCGGTATGGTCTTGACTCGATCTCGCACCGGGCCAATAGATTTACCGATTTCCTGCTACACTAACCGAGATTTGACCGAATGTTTTCGGTGTCTCAGAATCATAAACTTGCCATATCCCGGCATGCATATGTCCCAGGTCCTCCCGCGACGATTACAATATTCTCAAGCCGGACTCCCGTCCGAATATTAAACGATCTCCCGAATGACCGACACGTTTCGAACGTCAGCTTCCCTAGACACAGGGCTTTTCAGCCGATTCAAGGGATATTCCCTCGTTGCCCCTTGGCACCAGAAATATTAATGAAGCTCATGCAAGTCTTATTTCGACCGCTGGGGGGCCCACCGCAGTATGGTCGCAGCTTGCTCTTGCACCGGGCCAACAGATTTACTGGTTTCTGACCGCTCTGACCGAGGTTTAGCCGAACGTTCTTCGCTCTTCCGAACAATAGATTTGCCGTACCTCGGCATACATGCGTTCCGGTTTTCCCGCGACAATCGCGATCTTCTCGAGCCGGACATTCGTCCGAACATTAAATGGTCAGTACACGACTGACATGACCGCGAAGGGTCTTCTTCTCGCCCTCGCGCGAGGATTTCAATACCTCGTAATAGACCTTCCATGCAATTGATTTATTGGCCATGAGGCCCTGAATCCCGGCGATTAATCAAGGGTGCTCCCTCGTATGGGGGATGTAAATGACGCCGTGACCTTTATGGCGCGGCGGGTTTTGATCCCGACACGAACCACACAATCATCTGACCGAGTCAGATCGAGCGCACCATGGGCTCTTCGGAGCCCGAATAAATTGTCACTTTGTGACTGGCACGCCCACGCACTTAATAGACGAATAAACCATTCCCGAATAGACGAGCGTAATAGACAAACGAAAAGTGCGTCCACAAGTCTGGCACGCCCGGTGGGACCGAAACTACCCTTCATCTCTTCGCCGGGATTCAAGGCCTCATGGCCTCCTAATAAACGATGTTTGCCTGCTTTGATGAATTGCAAGTGCTGTCTTCGCCAACCCTCTGGGGAGAAAATCCAGACTCGGCGCAGCTGCCTTCGTGGCCTCGAGGACGCTGCTTCGAAGCATATGCAGCTTCCTGGAATCATGGGGGCTGTTATAAAAAAGGGAGAAGAGAAAGAGAAGAGAAGGAAGGGGAAATCAAGCCCCCCCCGTTTCCCTCAAGAAGAAAGAGAAGAAAAGAAGAAAAGAAGGAAATAAGAAAAGAAGAAAAGAAGAAGAGAAGAAAAGAAGAAAAAAAAAAGAGAAAAGAAAGAAGCAAAAAAAAGAAGAGAAAGAATTGGCAAGAGAGGGTTGTACGGCCACGTCCGTCGAGACCCGTGCTGAACAAAGATTATCACTGTGGAGTTGATGCGGTGGAGCAAACCACTCATCCCCTCCTTGAGGGGGTGAGCGCTCTCCTGCACCTCCACCCTGGTCAATCATACAAAAAAAGGGGAGAAATAAAGAAGAAAGGAAGAAAAGTTGGCCAGCATCGCCAACTGAAAGAGCAAGAAGAAACCCGGCATCCCGCCCGACTCTAGGAGGTCCCGAGTCCGCGGTGCAGTGACCCCGCTCGTTCCTCCTTTCTGCTGCCTCCATCCGGCACAAAACGGCCCCCGAGTGGTTGTTAAAAGACCCAGCGAGCCACAATTGTAGCTTGGTGAATGGTTGCCCGCTGTGGGGAATGCTTTATAGCAATGAGGTCAAGCACGACCACCACTCCCGAAGAGAGCATGCATATACCCCGCCATGGGGGATGAGAAGAAGATATATACCCTGCTACGGGGGCATAGGAGGCAAAAAAAAAAAAGAAATACACCCCATTCCCCGGGGGCACATGAAGAGAACCCACCCCGACTCGGGGGTACATGAAGCAACAAAGAATACACCCCGCCTTAGGAGAATCTGAAGAAGAAGCATACACCCCACCAACGGGGGCACAACAGCCGTCGAGAATCCACCCCACTTTGGGGGCACAAGAAGCAGACATTCCCCAGCATGTCGGGGCAGAGGAAGAAGAATCCCCCCCCTCGGGGGCATATAAAAAAAAAGCAAAGATACATCCGGTGCCCAGCGCACATGAAGAGAAAGGCACCTCCCTCTGGGGGCACAACAAGCAACAAAGATACACCCCATTCCCAGGGGCACATGAAGAGAAATACACCCCTGCTCCAGGGGCATATGAGACAAAACTATACCCCGATTTAGGGGCATTTGAAGCAAAGACTTCACCCCGCCTCAAGGGGGGGGCATAAGAAGCGAAAGATATACCCCACCCCGGGGGCACAAGAAGAAAACACACCCCACCTTGGGGGGCGTAAGAAGCTAAGAGATATACCCCGCCACGGGGCAACGGAGGCAAAATGCATTCCCCCCGGGGGCACGTAAAGTAACATACCCTCGCCTCGGCAGCATATGAGGCCAAGAAGCTACATCCCGACTTGGGAGCATAAGAAACAAAAGATATACCCCACGTCCGGGGCATATGAAGCCAAGAAACACACCCCCGTCTCGAGGGTATTTGAAGAAGAAGCATACCTCGCCTCGAGGGCCTAGAAGCTATGAAGAACATTCCCCGACTCAGGGGCATATGAAGAGAAGTCCACCCCGGCCTAGGGGTATTTGAAGAAGAAGCATACCCCGCCAGGGGACATAGAAGCCATAAAGAATACGCTCCGGTTTAGGGGTACTTGAAGAAGCTACATCCCGCCTTGGGAGCATGAGAAGAAAAGAGAATCCACCCCGGCTTAGGGACCTTTGAAGGAGTATACCCCAGGCTCGGAGTCCATGAAGAACCATGCACCCCCCCCGGGGGGGACATCTAAAGCAGAACAAACAACATCCCCCGGCTTAGGGAAGCATATGAAGAGAGGAATACACCCCGATATGGGGGCATGTAAATAAAGAAGAAGAATTCACCCCGCCTCCGGTGCATACAAAGCAAGAACCACACCCCGCATCGAAAGCGGTAATACACTCCACTCTGGGGGCACTAGAAGCGGAATACACCCCGTGCCGGGGGCATATAAAAAAAAGGGGGATACCTCGCTCTGGGGCATCAGAAGCAGCAATACGCCCCACCTTGGGGGCATCAAAAGCAGCAATACACCCCACCTTGGGAGCATAAGAAGCAAACATTCCTCCCGGTGTGTCTGGGAAGAAGAAAAGAATTCACCCCGGCCTAGGGGTATTTGAAGAAGAAGCATACCCCGCCAGGGGACATAGAAGCCATAAAGAATACGCCCCGGCCTAGGGGTATTTGAAGAAGAAGCATACCTCGCCTCGAGGGCCTAGAAGCTATAAAAGAGCATGCCCCGACTCAGGGGCATATGAAGAGAAGTCCACCCCGGCCTAGGGGTGTTTGAAGAAGAAACATACCCCGCCAGGGGGCATCGAAGCCATAAAGAACACGCCCCGGCTTAGGGGTATTTGAAGAAGATACATCCCGCCTCTGGAGCATAAGAAAGAGAAGAATACATCCCGTCTTAGGGATATTTGAAGAAGAAATATATCCTGCCATGGGGCATAGAAGCCATAAAGAATATGCGCCAGCTCAGGGGCACTTGAAGAAGAAACATACCCCACCTGGGGGACGCAGAAGCAAAGAGACAGAGTACACCTCCACCTGGGGGCACCGAAGCAAAGAGACATACATCCCGACCTGGGAGCATATGAAGAAAGAATATACCCAGACCTAGGGGCGTCAGAAGAAGAAACATACGCCCCAATCCAGGGACATGAGAAGCAAGAGAATATGCCCTGCGAAAAGGGTATGAGAAACATGAAGAATGTACCCCAGCCTATGGGCACAGAAAGAGACACACTCCGCCCTTGGTGCATATGAAGCAGAAGCACCTACCCTAGCCTGGGGGCACAAAAATACACTCCGCCCTTGGCGCATAAGAAGCAGAAGCATCTACCCCGACCCGGGGCACAGAAACAAAGAGACATACATCCTGAGCTGGGAGCATAAGAAGAAAGATATACTCCGCCCAAGCGGCATTTGAAGAAACAACATACCCTGCTTCGGGGGCACAGAAGCCGTAAAGAGATACACCCCCGCCTCAGGGGGGCGTAAGAAGCAAAAGATACACCCCGGTCTCAGGGGGGCATAAGAAGCAAAAGATACACCCCCGTCCCGGGGGCATTTGAAGAGAGCTACGCCCCGTACCAGGGGCACATGAAGAAGAAATATATCCTGCCAGGGGGCATAGAAGCCGTGAAGAGTACACCCCATTCCCAGGGGCACATGAAGAGAAATACACCCCCGCTCCAGGGGCATATGAGACAAAACTATACCCCGATTTAGGGGCATAAGAAGCAGCAAGAATGCACCCCGGCTCAGGGGGTATTTGAAGAAGAAATATGCCCCGACTGAGGGATACATTAAGAGAAATACACCCCCGCCCTAGGGGCATATGAGACAAAACTATACCCCGATTCGGGCATTTGAAGCAGGACAAACAACATCCCCCGGCTTTGGGGCGCATGAAGAAAGGAATGCACCCCGCTTAGGGGCATATAAGCATAAGAAGAAGAGACTGCCCCGGCCTGGGGTCATGAGAAGAAATAGAGTTGTACCTCGGCTTAGGAGCATACGAAGAGGAGTGTATGCCACCCCGTGGCATAAGAGGCGGAAGAATCAACCCCTACTTAGGCGTAACTGAAGAGAATCCACCCTGCTCTAGGGGCACAAAAAGGAGATACGCCCCACCCTTGTGGGGCACAAGAAGCAAAACACACCCCGCCTTAGGGGGCACATGAAGCCAAGAATCACACCCTATCTTGGCGGTACTTGAAGAGGAAGCATACCTCGCCTCGAGGGCCTAGAAGGTATAAAGAACACGCCCCGACTCAGGGGCATATGAAGAGAAGTCCACCCCAGCTTAGGGGTATTTGAAGAAGAGACAAACCCCGCCAGTGGGGGCATAGAAGTCATGAAGAACGCGCTCCGACTTAGGGGCATTTGAAAAAGCTGCATCCCGCCTTGGGAGCATAAGATGAAAAGAGTCCGCCCCGGCTTAGGGGCATCTGAAGAAGGAATACATCCCGGTCTCGGGGTCCATGAAGCAACATAAACCCCCCCTCCCCCCCCCCGGGGGGGGGGGGGGGGGGGGCATCTGAAGCAGAACAAACAACATTCTCCGGTTTAGGGGGAGCATATGAAGAAAGGAATACACCCCGATATGGGAGTACATAAGCAAAGAAGAAGAGCTCACCCCGCCTCGGGGGTATAAGAAGCAAGAATTACACCCCGCCCTGGGGGCATATAAAGCAACATACACCCTGCCTGGGGGCATAGAAGCCATAGAGGAGACTCCCCGACTCGAGGGCATCAGAAGAAGAAGCACGCCCCACCTGGGGGCATAGAAGCCTTGAAAAATACGCCCCGCCTGGGGGCACAGAGGCAAAAAGGCAAAACACACCCCTCAGGGGGATGCATACCAAATAAAGCTACACCCCAACCTGGGGGCACGTTAAGAGAAATACACTCCAGCGTGGAAGCATTAATGAGAAAAGAAGAGCAGAATAAAGAAAAAGACACGCATGAGGCAGACATGGCCTTTGAGCCCGTCTCATCACACAAAAGAAGAGAAGAAAAGAAAGAATACACATGAGGCAGACGTGGTCTTCGAGCCCGCCTCATCACACAAAAGAAGAGAAGAAAAGGAAGAAAAGACACATGAGGCAGACATGGTCCTCGAGCCCGCCTCATCACGCAAAAGAAGAGAAGAAAAGGAAGAAGAGACACATGAGGCAGGCATAGTTCCTGAACCCGCCTCTTCACACAAAAGAAGAAGAGCAGAACCAAAAGATGACACATGAGGCAGACGTGGTCCTCGAGCCCGCCTCATCACGCAAAAGAAGAGAAGAAAAGGAGGAAGAGACACATAAGACAGACGTGGTTCTTGAACCCGCCTCTCCACAAAAGAAGAAAAGAAAGAATAGTCACGAGGCAAACATGGTCTTTGCGCCTACCTCTCCACAAAAGAAGAAGAGAAGAAGAGAGAGAACAGTCACAAGGCGAACATGGTCCTTGCACCTGCCTCTCCATAAAAGAGGAAGAGAAGAAAAGAAAGAACAGTCATGGGGCGAACATGGTCCTTGCACCTGCCTCTCCATAAAAGAAGAAGAGAAGAAGAGAAAGAGCAGCCACGGGGCGAACATGGTCTCTGCACCTGCCTCTCTACAAAAGAAGAAGAGGAGAGAAAAAAGAGACATGAGGCGAACATGATCCTTGCACCTGCCTCTCTATAAAAGAAGAAGAGAAGAAGAGAAAGAACAGTCACGAGGCGAACATGGTCTCTGCACCTGCCTCTCCATAAAAGAAGAAGAGAAGAAGAGAAAAAGAGAAAGAACAGTCACGGGGTGAACACGGTCCTTGAACCCGCCTCTTCACACAAAAGAAGAGAAGAAGAGAAAGAAATGACCATGAGGCAAGCATGGTCTTTGCACCTGTCTCCCCACACAAAAGAAGAAGAAAAAAAAGAGACATGAGATAGACGTGGTCTTCGAACCCGCCGCTTCACAAACCCTTCTCCACGGCTCACGTATCCTACTACCCGACGCCCTTTGGCTCAGTCATTCCGGCCAAGGCCCACGGTCGTGATTAATCCACCCGTCCCACCGCGCTCTCCGATATCTTTTCGGCTTTACAGCCTACTCCTAACATCTCTCGGCTTGTCAGCCTGCTCCCAATATCCCTTGGCTTTTTAGCCTACTTCCCAATATCTTTGGCTCTCGCAGCCTGCTTCCCAGAATTCGGCCCTTGCGGCCTGCTTCCCAGAATTCGGCCCTTGCAGCCAGCTTCCCAGAATTCGGCCTTCACGGCCCGCTTCCCAATTTCAGCTTTTGCAGCCCGCTTCCCAATATCTTTGGCTCTCGCAGCCTGCTTCCTAGAATTCGGCCCTTACGGCTCGCTTCTCGTAACTTCGGCCCCTGCAGCTCGCTTCCCAACTTCGGCTCCTGCAGCATGCTTCCCATAATTTGGCTCTCGTAGCCCGCTCTCCTCGATGTTTGGCTATTGTGGCCTACTTCCAATATCAACTTCGGCCTTTACGGCCCGCTTCCCCAACGTCCTTTCAGCCGTTCGTGGTCTGCTTCCCTAATACCTTTACTACCACTACACTTATACGTAACAGTAATAGTTTCTTATGCAAAAAACAAACAAACAAACAAACAAACAAAAAAAAACGAAACAAAACAAAAAGAAAACAACAAAACGAACAAAAAAAAGAAAGAGAAAAGAAAGAAGAGAGTGCATGATTGTCCTGCTTGCATGGTTGCTTAATATAGAATAATACACCTCCTTGGAATTTTCTAGGACCGTGCTTCCTTGCTAAATAATATCGCCCCGATTCCGGATGCACGGGCGTCACGGCACACGCTCAAAGGGAACCCAATTATGGTAGGTGCACACGTCAAGGGGAAGAGTCATGGCTGAATCGCTAAGCCCAGCTCACAAAACAAACCTGAGGCAACGCTCCCACACTTAGCACTTAATGTGTTCAATAGCCTTCGACTATAGGGATTACCCGAATTTCTTCTTAGCACTCTACGGAGACTTGAATTCCTGCACTCGCGTGAAAGATAATCGTGAGGAAAAAGCTGCATACCCCCACTGTAAAAAAAAAGAGAGAGAAAAAAAAAGAAGAGAAAAAAGAAGAGAGAGAGAAACACGGATCCGAGTAGCCGGGAATCCCCACTGAAACAAATGAGGAGACTCGCGCGAAATGGTGAAGCGAATCACAATAAGGACAAATCCTAGTAGCCGGGAATCCCCATTGAGACACATGAGGAGACTCGCGTCAAACGGTGAAATCCGCTACCAAAATAAACAGATGGGGGCTGTGTGAAGCTACCGAAAGTCGAAAGCCTGGCACTAATGTGTAGGCGCTAGAGTGATCCTCGAGTGTCACCAGGAAAACCTGCATATCCCTATGGTTAGGGCCCTTTGTTCACACATTTGCACTGCCACGCCACATAGAATTGTCTCGGGTGAAATGCGTGAATTTAGGCTATGCATGCAAGACATGCGATATCCTCTTGACGGGTGCACCACCCCTCAATTGTGCCTCGCGGACCGCACCGCATCTATGAATTACGGGCGATGTCTCTATCCTATCCCCTATAGAGGGAGCTGCCTTACTCATATCTATGATATGCCTGCTAATGAATGCTTGCATGCTTGAATAAAAAAATTATATATAGTAAATATATATATATAATAAATAATAAATAATAAAAATGTGTGTATACAATAAACTCAATTTCGGCTATCAAAGCCTACTTTCCCTGCGCTGGCTCGTAGAGCCCAATCTTGGCCCCCATGGCCTACCTCTTGCCCTCGCGGCTCGTTAATCTCCCAACTCCGGCTTCTATAGTCCGCTTCCCCGATTTGGGCTTTCACATCTTGCGCCCTAATTTTGACTCTTGCAGCCCGCTTCCCAACATCTTTGGCTCTTGCAACCTACTTCCCAGAATTCGGCCTTCACTGCCTGCTTCCCAGAATTCGACCTTCACGGCCCGCTACCCATAATCTCGGCTCCTGCAGCCCGCTTCCTAATTTTGGCTCTTGTAGCCTGCTTCCCCGATTTGACTTCCGTAGCCTGCTTCCCAACTTTGGCTCTTGTAGCCTGCTTACCTCGGCCCCCATGGCCCGCTTTCCCAAGTCTGGCTCTGACAGCCTGCTCCCCAAATTTCGGCTTTTGCAGCCCGCTTCCCTGATTTGAGGACACTAAATAAATTCTCACCCCATGTTTACGTGCAAGGGAATATAGAAGAGGAGAAAAGAGAAGAGAAGAAAAATAAGAGAAGAAGAGACGAACAAAAGCACGTCAGTTCCCGGCACCCCGTCGGCACTGATGAAGAGATAAAGAGATCAACATATTGCTTCAGTCCCCGGCACCCCGTCGGCACTGATGAAGAGACAAAGAGACCAACAAATTAGGTCAGCTCCCGGCACCCTGTCGGCACTGATGATGAAGAGAAGAAGAGACAAACATACTACGTCAGTTTCCGCCACCCTGTCGGCACTGACGAAGAGACAAAGAGACCAACAGAGCAAGTCAGCTCCCGGCACCCTGTCGACGCTGACGAAGAGACAAAGAGACCAACAAACCAGGTCAGCTCCCGGCACCCTGTCGGTGCTGACGAAGAGACAAAGAGACCAACAAACCAGGTCAGCTCCCGGCACCCTGTCGACGCTGACAAAGAGACAAAGAGACCAATAAACTAGGTCATCTCCCGGCACCCTGTCGGCGCTGACAAAGAGACCAACACATCATGTCAGCTTCCGGCACCCTGTCGGCGCTGACGAAGAGACAAAGAGACCAACATAGCATGTCAGCTCCCGACGCCCCGTCGACGCTGACGAAGAGACAAAGAGACCAACAGAGCAAGTCAGCTCCTGGCACCCTGTCGACACTGACGAAGAGACAAAGAGACCAACAGAGCATGTCAGCTCCCGACGCCCCGTCGACGGTGATGAAGAGACAAAGAGACCAACAAACAAGGTCAGCTCCCGGCACCCTGTCGGTGCTGACAAAGAGACAAAGAGACCAACACATCATGTTAGCTTCCGGCACCCTGTCGGCGCTGACGAAGAGACAAAGAGACCAACAGAGCATGTCAGCTCCCGACGCCCCGTCGATGCTGACGAAGAGACAAAGAGACCAACAGAGCAAGTCAGCTCCCGGCACCCTATCGACGCTGATGAAGAGACAAAGAAACCAACAGAGCATGTCAGCTCCCGACGCCCCGTCGACGCTGACAAAGAGACAAAGAGACCAACAAACCAGGTCAGCTCCCGACACCTCGTCAGCACTGACGAAGAAAATAGGAGATAAACAAGTCATGTCGGCTCCCGACACCCCGGCGGCACCGATGATGAGAAAAAGAGGCCAGCACACCCGCGGGCACCGCCCGGCTCATCCTTCGCCTGCGCTACCCGTGGGTGGGGGGCATTTGTGGACACCAAAAATTACACACCCAGATGTCCTACTCGGCCCAACACTAACAACGGCACCGACTGAGGAAGCCCCGGAGGGGCTGGTCATCCGGACTCCCCAAATATGCACACTGCCGTGAAGCCGTCTCCGGAGTCACGACAGTGAAGAGAAATCAACCACCAAGAGCCCCCACAATCCATGGGCCTCGAAAAAAATTAAATGGGCCACAACTCATGCTCACAATGGGCTCAGAACTGCCCCTTTTGCGCCTTCAACGGCACGCCCTTTGGCCCTTCAGCGGTACGCCCCTGGGCCCTTCAGCGGCACACCCCATGTGCCTTCAGCGGCACACCCCATGTGCCTTCAACGGCATGCCCCATGTGCCTTCAACGGCACTCTATTTTAAGCCTTCAACGGCACACTATTTCGGGCCTTCAGCGGCACACTATTTTAAGCCTTCAACGGCACATTATTTTAAGCCTTCAACGGTACACTATTTCAAGCCTTCAGCGGCACACCATTTCAAGCCTTCAGCGGCACACTTCTTGAGCCCGCCAGCGGCACAGCGTGAAGGCATTTCAACGGAACGACATGACGCCCATGCCCTACGTATCCTTGGCGTGCAGTGAGCTGTCCGAGGTGTCAACCAGAGGTTGGGCCACGCAGGCTACTCCCCTGACATCCAGGACGGGGGAAGTCAATCCCCATCATGACCAGCCGCTTCCCGCCTCCGACTGCCGTGCTCGAGGGCTCCCGCTGCTGGGAGTATAAAACCACTCCCTTTCCGGCGAAGAAGGGGAGGAGAGGCCCATACACAGAGGAAGAGGCACACAGGGAGAAGGAACGAAGAGACACAAAGCCACCTACGAGAAGAAGGAGAAGAGAGAAGAGAAGGGAGAGGGATCCGGCATGGAGTCTTACGACAACCACCAGGCAGAAAGAAGAGAGTAAGAGAGGGAGAGGGCTTGATGTAGCAGGGGAAGGTGGGGGAAAGAGCAGTGGACGGTCGTCCCTGCCTCGATCCCCAACACCTCCTCTTCTTTTGTTCTTTGTTTTCTCCTTCTCTGTTCTTTTGTTCTTTGGTTTTCTTTCTTGCCCGTAGATTTAGCTCGGGCGTGTTTTGTAATGCATGCGGACGGCTACGGCCCTTTGCTCCCCCATGAATGAAGATCGTCCCCCTCAGTGGGTTGTCTCTTTGTCTCGTTGGTTGTGAGCCACAGTGCGTTTGATCGTCTTTCCTTTCACTTTCCGGTGTTTGTGTTCATCCCTCACGCCGACGGTTTCCTCCGGATGTGCCATCAGCTTGAATGGTTTGAGGTCGCGAACCTCCTCCTATAAAGCCCAGTGCCTTCATCTGTGCCTGCCCCCCCTTCTCCAGTACACCCTGTCCAGTCTTAGAGGTCTTCGACTCGTTGTTTTCCCTGTGTTTTCTGAGGTTTTATTAAGGTGTTGCCGCCCTCGGGCGCCCACCTCCAGTTGTCGGGTTCCGCCACTCCATGTGGGCGCGTTCCCTTTATCTCCCTTACGCTCGGGTCAAGGGGAGATGATGCCGAATTTTCGTTAGAAAATAACAGGACGTTAAAAGGCAAAAGGATGCAACCATCAAATGGGATAGCAAACATATACCAAAAGATAATAAAAGCAACAAATAAATAGAGCAACAACAGACTGCAAGAAGAAGGAGAAAAGATTTGTATAAAACCACGCAAAAATCAAAGAGAAGAAGAAAAGAAAAGCCTTAAAAATAAGTAACAGAGGAGTGGACCTTCATCGGCACGTCCGTTCCAGCCTTCGCCGGTACACCCTATCAGCCCTCCAGCGGCACACCCTATCAGCCCTTCAACGGCACACCTTCTTGGCTCCTCACCGGAACACTCATCCACCGTCTCAAACTCAATGTATAGACTTCGAGCTGCAACGTATAGACTTTGATCTGCAGCCAATGAATAATGTATAGACTTTGAGCTGCAACGTGTAGACTTTGGGGTTATCAATGTATAGACTTCGAGCCGCAGCCAATGGACAATGTATAGACTTTGAGCTGTAATGTATAGACTTTGAGCTGCAGCCAATGAACAATATATAGACTTTGAGTTGGCCAATGTACAGACTTTGGGCTGGCCAATGTACAGACTTTGAACTGCAGCCAATGGACAATGTATAGACTTTGAGCTGCAATGTATAGACTTTGAGCTACAGCCAATGAACAATTCGTATAGACTTTGAGTTGGCCAATGTACAGACTTTGGGCTGGCCAATGTACAGACTTTGAACTGCAGCCAAGGGGCAATGTATAGACTTTAAGGAACAATGTATAGACTTTGAGTTGGCCAATGTACAGACTTGGAGCTGGCCAACTTACAGACTTTGGGCTGGCCAATGTATGGACTTTGAGCTCCAATGTATAGACTTTAATGGACAATGTATAGACTTTGAGCCGGCCAATGTATAGACATTAATGGCCAATGTATAGACTTTGAGCCGGCCAATGTATAGACTCCAATAGACAATGTACAGACTTTGAGTTGGCCAATGTACAGACTTGGAGCTGACAATGTACAGACTTGGAGCTGGCCAACGTACAGACTTTGGGCTGGCCAATGTATGGACTTTGAGCTCCAATGTATAGACTTTGAGCTCCAATGTATAGACTTTGAACTGCAATGTATAGACTCACTTTGAGCTCCAATATATAGACTTTGAACTGCAACGTACAGACTTTGGGCTGGCCAATGCACGGACTTTGAGCTGCAATGTACAGACTTTGAACTGCGATGTATAGACTTTGAGATGGCCAACGTACAGACTTTGGGCTAGCCAATGTATAGACTTTTGGCTGGCCAATGTGTAGACTTTGAGCTGATGAACCCAGCCAATGTACCGACTTTGAGCTGGCCAATGTACAGACTTTACGCTGGCCAACACATAGACTTCGAGCTGATGAATGTAGCCAATGTACAGACTTTGAGCTGATTAATGCAGCCGATGTACAGACTTTGAGCTGAAGAATGTATAGACTTTGTGTGCTGGTTGAATAGACAACGCATAGACTTTGGGCTGATGAATGTACGGACTTTATGTCGCAGCGACCGGCCAATGTGCAGACACACGCCCTTCGCCGGTACACCCTACAGCGCCCTTCGCCGGCACGCCCCAGCCCAGCTTCCCCCGGCACGCCTCGTTTGGCCTTTCACCGACACGCTCCCCCTGCGCTCAGCGGCACGCCTGCTCCAACCCTTCGGCGGTACGCCCTCAAGCTCCTTTGACAGCACGCTCTCCCCTGTTCAACCCTTCGCCGGCACTCTCGGTCAGGCCCTTTGCCGGCACACCTAAGGCTCCTTCATCGGTACGCCTCCCATAGCCACCACACCTGCCCCTTTGCCGGTACCCTTGGCCAAGCCCTTCCCCTGTATACCTCCCGCGAACCTTCAGCGGCGCACTCCCTCAGCCCCCTCAGCGGTGCACCCTTCCACCTTCAGCAGCACGCTCCTTCAGCCCCCGTTTGGCCCTCCAGCGGCCCACTCCTTCAGCCCCCGTTTGGCCCTCCAGCGGCCCACTCTCTCTCCAGAAGAATATGTATAATAATAATAATAATAATAGTAATAATAGTAATAATAATAATAATAGTAATAATAAAATTAATAAAAACTATGATGAATAAATAAATCTGAATACATATATGAAGTAAAAAAAATGTAAAAATAATAATAAATAAAAAAGAGGAGAGAAAATATAATAGTAATAATAATAAACAAAATAGATAAATCATCCAGAATAAATACATGAGAGGGAAATAAGCAATAAATAAATAAATAAATATATATATATAATTTAAAACCCAGATAAAAAAAATGGTAAAATCCACTTTGCAGCCCCGTCTCTCTCATGACCCGGTGCTGAAGGAACAACAATGTCGCCCTTCCAGGTTGGGCCTGAGTCTTGGGAATTATCCCGAAATGGCCATGGCCCGACCTCACCTCGGGCTGACATTCCGATTAAGTCGGACTCGTTTCTCCGGCCGGATCCCTTCCGAGCCACTACTAAAATTGTCGGACGCTCGGCAGACATTTGAACGGGTTCCCCTCGGTTTTCGCCGCGCTTCTATTACGGACCTGTGTCTGAACATGAAAATACCCGTGAGCAACCAATATGGCCGACGGCTCCCTCCCCAACATGGTCGTGAGCCGACATTGCTCCGTGCCGATAGCCCGTTAAATCGGATTCATTCTAATGGGATTCCTTCCCGTTCTTTCATTGAAACTGGCGTAAACTCTGCATACATTTGTACGGGGTCATTTCCATTCACGTCGTACTTTCAACATGGGCCCTTGCCCGAACATGAAAAGGTCCGTGAGTGACCGACAAAATCGAAATAAAACGAGACGGTCCTCGCCACCCCTGGACCCCTTCCATGGGAATATCAATACACTACAAGAAAAATCGCGGATAGCGACCGACATATTCGGTCGCTATTCAGTCGTAGATCGGTCGCAAATCTGCATTGCGACCGAACAGAGACTATCTAGCGACCGAACATGTCGGTCGCTATATACTAGTCGCTATATAGCGACCGACATAATTCGGTCGCAGTATCAGTCGTTACCAGAGACCGATTATAATCGGTCGCCTGACCGGTCGCTAATAATTCGGTCGCCATTCAGTCTCTATTCGGTCGCTACAATTGTTGTATTTTAAAAAATAAAATTAACCTATCGGATTAAGTCGGTCTCAATTCGGTCGCTATTCGGTCTCGAATTATGTTGTATTTTTAAAAATAAAATTAACCTATCGGATTTATTCGGTCTCAATTCGGTCGCCAGTCGGTCTCTAAATTTGTTTTATTTTTAAAAATAAAATAAACCTATCGGATTTATTCGGTGGCTAGTCGGTCGCTAGTCGGTCGCCAAGTATAATTATTTAATAAAAGAAATATAACGTATAGTCGCTATTCGGTCGCAATTCAGTCTCAATGCGGTCGCTAATTTTGCATTATTTTTTTTTTAAAAATTTATTTAAACTGATAAATAAATTACCTGATAAATAACAAATTCATAACATAAATATAAAATCAACTACACAGACAACAATATCGACAAATCTCAAATTCATCACATACAAACACCTGATAAATAACAATTTCATAAAACAATAATAAATCAACTACACGGATCACAATCTCCACGAACCTCAAATTACACACAATTAAAATAAAATCACAAATTAATCATACATCCATAATAATAAAATGACAACATACACAACTAAAATAAAATCACAAATCCTCCACATATGTCTCATCCTGGTCGTCGTCTCGTCCAACATCATCCTGGTCGTCGTCTCGTCCAACATCTCGCGACGGATGATCCTGTATATCATTTAAAAAAATTATAATCAAATCCTTAATAAAGAAATCAAGCATTAACAAGACTTAATAAAGAAATCAAGCATTAACAAGAGTATGCCAATAGTTTAAGCCAGCTCATTTTCATATATATAAATACACACACACAATATAAGTTCAAATTTCATCTTGTATTTTAAAAATGAAGTTTGAGCGCCGAGCTCAAACCGGGCATCCGATTTGGATTCCGTCAGTTCTGACAAGTCACTTTCATCTCCCCGGTCGTATTGGAATGATCGGCACGGCCATCCGACCGGTATTTCGAATTTTAGACCCCCGGACCCGTCCTAACAGTTCATTTGAACTAAGTGTATTTTAAAAATGAAGTTTGAGCGCCGAGCTCAAACCGGGCATCCGATTTGGATTCCGTCAGTTCTGACAAGTCACTTTCATCTCCCCGGTCGTATTGGAATGATCGGCACGGCCATCCGACCGGTATTTCGAATTTTAGAACCAAATGCCCCGTCCTAACAGTTCATTTGAACTAAGTGTATTTTAAAAATGAAGTTTGAGCGCCGAGCTCAAACCGGGCATCCGATTTGGATTCCGTCAGTTCTGACAAGTCACTTTCATCTCCCCGGTCGTATTGGAATGACCGGCACGGCCATCCGACCGGTATTTCAGATTTTAGACCCCCGGACCCGTCCTAACAGTTCATTTGAAATAAGTGTATTTTAAAAATGAAGTTTGAGCGCCGAGCTCAAACCGGGCATCCGATTTGGATTCCGTCAGTTCTGACAAGTCACTTTCATCTCCCCGGTCGTATTGGAATGATCGGCACGGCCATCCGACCGGTATTTCGAATTTTAGACCCCCGGACCCGTCCTAACAGTTCATTTGAACTAAGTGTATTTTAAAAATGAAGTTTGAGCGCCGAGCTCAAACCGGGCATCCGATTTGGATTCCGTCAGTTCTGACAAGTCACTTTCATCTCCCCGGTCGTATTGGAATGATCGGCACGGCCATCCGACCGGTATTTCAGATTTTAGAACCAAATGCCCCGTCCTAACAGTTCATTTGAACTAAGTGTATTTTAAAAATGAAGTTTGAGCGCCGAGCTCAAACCGGGCATCCGATTTGGATTCCGTCAGTTCTGACAAGTCACTTTCATCTCCCCGGTCGTATTGGAATGACCGGCACGGCCATCCGACCGGTATTTCAGATTTTAGACCCCCGGACCCGTCCTAACAGTTCATTTGAAATAAGTGTATTTTAAAAATGAAGTTTGAGCGCCGAGCTCAAACCGGGCATCCGATTTGGATTCCGTCAGTTCTGACAAGTCACTTTCATCTCCCCGGTCGTATTGGAATGATCGGCACGGCCATCCGACCGGTATTTCGAATTTTAGACCCCCGGACCCGTCCTAACAGTTCATTTGAACTAAGTGTATTTTAAAAATGAAGTTTGAGCGCCGAGCTCAAACCGGGCATCCGATTTGGATTCCGTCAGTTCTGACAAGTCACTTTCATCTCCCCGGTCGTATTGGAATGATCGGCACGACCATCCGACCGGTATTTCAGATTTTAGAACCAAATGCCCCGTCCTAACAGTTCATTTGAACTAAGTGTATTTTAAAAATGAAGTTTGAGCGCCGAGCTCAAACCGGGCATCCGATTTGGATTCCGTCAGTTCTGACAAGTCACTTTCATCTCCCCGGTCGTATTGGAATGACCGGCACGGCCATCCGACCGGTATTTCAGATTTTAGACCCCCGGACCCGTCCTAACAGTTCATTTGAAATAAGTGTATTTTAAAAATGAAGTTTGAGCGCCGAGCTCAAACCGGGCATCCGATTTGGATTCCGTCAGTTCTGACAAGTCACTTTCATCTCCCCGGTCGTATTGGAATGATCGGCACGGCCATCCGACCGGTATTTCGAATTTTAGACCCCCGGACCCGTCCTAACAGTTCATTTGAACTAAGTGTATTTTAAAAATGAAGTTTGAGCGCCGAGCTCAAACCGGGCATCCGATTTGGATTCCGTCAGTTCTGACAAGTCACTTTCATCTCCCCGGTCGTATTGGAATGATCGGCACGACCATCCGACCGGTATTTCAGATTTTAGAACCAAATGCCCCGTCCTAACAGTTCATTTGAACTAAGTGTATTTTAAAAATGAAGTTTGAGCGCCGAGCTCAAACCGGGCATCCGATTTGGATTCCGTCAGTTCTGACAAGTCACTTTCATCTCCCCGGTCGTATTGGAATGACCGGCACGGCCATCCGACCGGTATTTCAGATTTTAGACCCCCGGACCCGTCCTAACAGTTCATTTGAAATAAGTGTATTTTAAAAATGAAGTTTGAGCGCCGAGCTCAAACCGGGCATCCGATTTGGATTCCGTCAGTTCTGACAAGTCACTTTCATCTCCCCGGTCGTATTGGAATGATCGGCACGGCCATCCGACCGGTATTTCGAATTTTAGACCCCCGGACCCGTCCTAACAGTTCATTTGAACTAAGTGTATTTTAAAAATGAAGTTTGAGCGCCGAGCTCAAACCGGGCATCCGATTTGGATTCCGTCAGTTCTGACAAGTCACTTTCATCTCCCCGGTCGTATTGGAATGATCGGCACGGCCATCCGACCGGTATTTCAGATTTTAGAACCAAATGCCCCGTCCTAACAGTTCATTTGAACTAAGTGTATTTTAAAAATGAAGTTTGAGCGCCGAGCTCAAACCGGGCATCCGATTTGGATTCCGTCAGTTCTGACAAGTCACTTTCATCTCCCCGGTCGTATTGGAATGACCGGCACGGCCATCCGACCGGTATTTCAGATTTTAGACCCCCGGACCCGTCCTAACAGTTCATTTGAAATAAGTGTATTTTAAAAATGAAGTTTGAGCGCCGAGCTCAAACCGGGCATCCGATTTGGATTCCGTCAGTTCTGACAAGTCACTTTCATCTCCCCGGTCGTATTGGAATGATCGGCACGGCCATCCGACCGGTATTTCGAATTTTAGACCCCCGGACCCGTCCTAACAGTTCATTTGAACTAAGTGTATTTTAAAAATGAAGTTTGAGCGCCGAGCTCAAACCGGGCATCCGATTTGGATTCCGTCAGTTCTGACAAGTCACTTTCATCTCCCCGGTCGTATTGGAATGATCGGCACGGCCATCCGACCGGTATTTCAGATTTTAGAACCAAATGCCCCGTCCTAACAGTTCATTTGAACTAAGTGTATTTTAAAAATGAAGTTTGAGCGCCGAGCTCAAACCGGGCATCCGATTTGGATTCCGTCAGTTCTGACAAGTCACTTTCATCTCCCCGGTCGTATTGGAATGACCGGCACGGCCATCCGACCGGTATTTCAGATTTTAGACCCCCGGACCCGTCCTAACAGTTCATTTGAAATAAGTGTATTTTAAAAATGAAGTTTGAGCGCCGAGCTCAAACCGGGCATCCGATTTGGATTCCGTCAGTTCTGACAAGTCACTTTCATCTCCCCGGTCGTATTGGAATGATCGGCACGGCCATCCGACCGGTATTTCGAATTTTAGACCCCCGGACCCGTCCTAACAGTTCATTTGAACTAAGTGTATTTTAAAAATGAAGTTTGAGCGCCGAGCTCAAACCGGGCATCCGATTTGGATTCCGTCAGTTCTGACAAGTCACTTTCATCTCCCCGGTCGTATTGGAATGATCGGCACGGCCATCCGACCGGTATTTCAGATTTTAGAACCAAATGCCCCGTCCTAACAGTTCATTTGAACTAAGTGTATTTTAAAAATGAAGTTTGAGCGCCGAGCTCAAACCGGGCATCCGATTTGGATTCCGTCAGTTCTGACAAGTCACTTTCATCTCCCCGGTCGTATTGGAATGACCGGCACGGCCATCCGACCGGTATTTCAGATTTTAGACCCCCGGACCCGTCCTAACAGTTCATTTGAAATAAGTGTATTTTAAAAATGAAGTTTGAGCGCCGAGCTCAAACCGGGCATCCGATTTGGATTCCGTCAGTTCTGACAAGTCACTTTCATCTCCCCGGTCGTATTGGAATGATCGGCACGGCCATCCGACCGGTATTTCGAATTTTAGACCCCCGGACCCGTCCTAACAGTTCATTTGAACTAAGTGTATTTTAAAAATGAAGTTTGAGCGCCGAGCTCAAACCGGGCATCCGATTTGGATTCCGTCAGTTCTGACAAGTCACTTTCATCTCCCCGGTCGTATTGGAATGATCGGCACGGCCATCCGACCGGTATTTCAGATTTTAGAACCAAATGCCCCGTCCTAACAGTTCATTTGAACTAAGTGTATTTTAAAAATGAAGTTTGAGCGCCGAGCTCAAACCGGGCATCCGATTTGGATTCCGTCAGTTCTGACAAGTCACTTTCATCTCCCCGGTCGTATTGGAATGACCGGCACGGCCATCCGACCGGTATTTCAGATTTTAGACCCCCGGACCCGTCCTAACAGTTCATTTGAAATAAGTGTATTTTAAAAATGAAGTTTGAGCGCCGAGCTCAAACCGGGCATCCGATTTGGATTCCGTCAGTTCTGACAAGTCACTTTCATCTCCCCGGTCGTATTGGAATGATCGGCACGGCCATCCGACCGGTATTTCGAATTTTAGACCCCCGGACCCGTCCTAACAGTTCATTTGAACTAAGTGTATTTTAAAAATGAAGTTTGAGCGCCGAGCTCAAACCGGGCATCCGATTTGGATTCCGTCAGTTCTGACAAGTCACTTTCATCTCCCCGGTCGTATTGGAATGATCGGCACGGCCATCCGACCGGTATTTCAGATTTTAGAACCAAATGCCCCGTCCTAACAGTTCATTTGAACTAAGTGTATTTTAAAAATGAAGTTTGAGCGCCGAGCTCAAACCGGGCATCCGATTTGGATTCCGTCAGTTCTGACAAGTCACTTTCATCTCCCCGGTCGTATTGGAATGACCGGCACGGCCATCCGACCGGTATTTCAGATTTTAGACCCCCGGACCCGTCCTAACAGTTCATTTGAAATAAGTGTATTTTAAAAATGAAGTTTGAGCGCCGAGCTCAAACCGGGCATCCGATTTGGATTCCGTCAGTTCTGACAAGTCACTTTCATCTCCCCGGTCGTATTGGAATGATCGGCACGGCCATCCGACCGGTATTTCGAATTTTAGACCCCCGGACCCGTCCTAACAGTTCATTTGAACTAAGTGTATTTTAAAAATGAAGTTTGAGCGCCGAGCTCAAACCGGGCATCCGATTTGGATTCCGTCAGTTCTGACAAGTCACTTTCATCTCCCCGGTCGTATTGGAATGATCGGCACGGCCATCCGACCGGTATTTCAGATTTTAGAACCAAATGCCCCGTCCTAACAGTTCATTTGAACTAAGTGTATTTTAAAAATGAAGTTTGAGCGCCGAGCTCAAACCGGGCATCCGATTTGGATTCCGTCAGTTCTGACAAGTCACTTTCATCTCCCCGGTCGTATTGGAATGACCGGCACGGCCATCCGACCGGTATTTCAGATTTTAGACCCCCGGACCCGTCCTAACAGTTCATTTGAAATAAGTGTATTTTAAAAATGAAGTTTGAGCGCCGAGCTCAAACCGGGCATCCGATTTGGATTCCGTCAGTTCTGACAAGTCACTTTCATCTCCCCGGTCGTATTGGAATGATCGGCACGGCCATCCGACCGGTATTTCGAATTTTAGACCCCCGGACCCGTCCTAACAGTTCATTTGAACTAAGTGTATTTTAAAAATGAAGTTTGAGCGCCGAGCTCAAACCGGGCATCCGATTTGGATTCCGTCAGTTCTGACAAGTCACTTTCATCTCCCCGGTCGTATTGGAATGATCGGCACGGCCATCCGACCGGTATTTCAGATTTTAGAACCAAATGCCCCGTCCTAACAGTTCATTTGAACTAAGTGTATTTTAAAAATGAAGTTTGAGCGCCGAGCTCAAACCGGGCATCCGATTTGGATTCCGTCAGTTCTGACAAGTCACTTTCATCTCCCCGGTCGTATTGGAATGATCGGCACGGCCATCCGACCGGTATTTCGAATTTTAGACCCCCGGACCCGTCCTAACAGTTCATTTGAACTAAGTGTATTTTAAAAATGAAGTTTGAGCGCCGAGCTCAAACCGGGCATCCGATTTGGATTCCGTCAGTTCTGACAAGTCACTTTCATCTCCCCGGTCGTATTGGAATGATCGGCACGGCCATCCGACCGGTATTTCAGATTTTAGAACCAAATGCCCCATCCTAACAGTTCATTTGAACTAAGTGTATTTTAAAAATGAAGTTTGAGCGCCGAGCTCAAACCGGGCATCCGATTTGGATTCCGTCAGTTCTGACAAGTCACTTTCATCTCCCCACTGAAAATGAACTTCTTGTAACTTATGACCTATGCTCCTTTGTATGAACTGCCCTTCCTTTGCTTAGAGGTGCTGTTCCTGGCTTCCTGCCATGACAGTTACCAGACTTTGGGGAGATCTTTTCACCTAAATTGGCATATTTTATTCATGTCTACATGTTACTTTCCTTATATTATTCTAGCTTTATGAATATTTATAGATCTGTATCCTCCCCCACTCAAGTGAATAGAATTTATACATATCTTTTCACTTTCAGTTCTAACCAAAATCTCTATACACCTATGGAAAATCCTGCAGAACAGTCTGCCTGTTGATTCTAATATCCAGAGGATAGGTGTAAGATGATATTTAGAGTTAAGAAAATGATATTTTCCCCTCCTCAATCTAAATTCTTATATTTTGTAAGATGATATTTAGAGTTAACAAATAGAAAATCAATCAAATAAAATACTTACCGGAGGCTGCTGTGCAGGAGGTGCAGGAGGTGCTCTACTACTATCAATTCCCAAGGATGTGAGCATCTGGGAGACGGTCTGAGCGACGATGGTTGAGATATTCTGAGAGATATTCTGAGAGACGGTCTCGTTGACGATCTGCCTAAACATATCTGGAGTCATGGTCGGGGCGGCACTGGAAGAACCATCTGGGGCTGCTGGTGTGGTAAATGGAGAGGTCGCATGTGAGACCGAACTCGAGCATGATGATAACACCCTAGTCGTGCCCAAGCTATGTCCAAAACCATAAACATGTCCTTTCTTGGGTGCCCCAGATGCTGCAACCCAAATGGCAGGATCCAACTCTGGACGCTGACTGTCATCCCCGTACCTCTCATCCATTCGTCTACTATATGAGTCCTGCAAAAACCAAAAAAAAACAAAACCAAATTATTCTACAATTTAATCTTAAATGAAAACTATTAATGTATACACTTACCGCTACCTCCCGAGCTTTCTCACTAATGTAAGCATTTGTCCCTTTCTTCTTATGAGTTCGATCAAAAAGTTCATGAAATTGAGCTGGCCGCTTTAACTGTGCTTCCTGTTATTCAAATAAATCACAGTTTCATAATAGAAACAAAAAATTTATATATGTAGAAGTGTACTTACTAATCTCGCTTTATGTGTTGCAAAGGAGACAGAGCCACCCGTGTGTAAATTCGCTTCAGGATGCGCTGCTCTGTTTTGCTTTGCTTTGTTTGAATTGGCATTCCATTTCTCCGCTTCCCAAATGTTGCACAGCTCTGTCCAATACTCCTTTCTCATCCACACAGGCCCATGCTCCTTCCATATGTTCTTATCAGTACTTGCACATGCTTTTTTTGCATATCTTCGGGCATTGTACATAAGATGTTTGAAATTATCTCTTGCAGTAGCTGTCCATGCAAATCTAGCACGTAACTCATCTGAATGTTCTGTGAATCGATGATTCCTCTATATATTAACAACAACAAAAATTTATATGTTACATAACAAAGTGGGTTAAAATAATAATTGAAAATGACTTAATATGATAAAATAAGATAAATACCAAGAACATAGAGAACAATAAATCCTGAACACCCATCGGAAAATCAGCAAAGCGATGGATGGGGCCTGGAAAATGTGCTTGAATTGTCTTTGTAATAAATTGTGATGCTTGGGCTGGCTCTATTTTATTCCTGAAATTAAAAATATTAATACCACAATGACGAATAAATAACAAAAATAATGCATTACGTACCCTTCATTTATCCACACTGCCCGCATCGTCTCATTACAACAGCCCTCCCCCTCATGATGACTCGCCTCGTCATCAGCACGTACTATACGAATTAAATAGTATAAATAAAACAAACTATCAAAAAAACATAAATATGCAAATGAACATACCTGACTCAGCTGGGGGAGGTGTAGATCCACTCGCCATGTGTGATGGCGGTGCATAGGCCGTCAATGTACCCGTTGTCAGTGGTAACGGTGCAGAGGCCGTGGGTCCTGTAAGGATAAGAATCAGATAACACAAAAACATAAAGAATTATTTTAAACAAATACTCAAATGAATTATACATGAAAGTATACATACCTACTACCGGTGGTAGCGGTGCATCCCTCGGTGGTAACGGTGCAGAGGTCGTGGGTCCTGTGAAAATAAGAATCAGATAACACAAAAACATAAAGAATTATTTTCAACAAATACTACAATGCATTATACATGAAAGTATACATACCTACTACCGGTGGTAGCGGTGCAGAGGTCGGTCGTAACGGTGTAGAGGTCGTGGGTCCTGTGAAAATAATAATCAGATAACACAAATACATAATGAATTATTTTCAACAAATACTACAATGCATTATGAAGGGAAAGTATACATACCTACTACCGGTGGTGAAACGGAAGTAAATCTCCTCCCGCTACCCTCTCCCCTCCCACCTCTGGGAGTCCCACGCCGTCCTCGAACCATATCTTCAACTGGTAATAAAATACATGCATATTCATCAAATAGTGAAAGAAAGAAAGTTACAGAGTATTAAAATTCCCAGATAAAATTGTATACCATTAATCAAACATTCTCCATTTCTTCTTCAGATGTTGGAGATATAACAAATTCAGCATTCACATCTTCATTATCAGATTCATTTTGATCACTAATATATTCCTCCTCTTCGGAGTCCCCCAACTGTATTTCTGGTTGTTCTGGATCGACTTCCTCCACTTCATTCTCTTTAGATAAAGACGGTGCCTCCACAGATTCATCACTAGAAGCAGGCAAGTCTACATCATCACCCAAGTCTGATTGAAAGAATTCGGCATTCACATCCAACTGCTCTGTTTCAGTCAAATCCAACTCATAATCCGGGAAAAGCCTTGTCTTAACCTTGCAAACTGCCCACCAATCATTTCTTTCTTTATTTCTAGACGATGGATACTTTGTATAATAGACCTGCTGGGCTTGTGCGGCCAAAATGAATGGATCATAAGTATTCAATTTAGACTTATGTCTGATATCGACAATCCCATATGTTGTGTCATTTCGAACAGAATTAGGATCAAACCAATGACACTTTAACAGAAATATATGGTTGTCATCTCCGAGATATTGCAATTCTAAGATCTCCTCAATAATACCATAATAATCACATTCGTTTTCATTATATGTACTTCCTTTCACACATACCCCGCTGTTCATTGTTGACTTATTCTGCCCATATTGTCTAGTGTGAAATCTATACCCATTCACAATAAATGCTGGATATGTACGTGCAACTTTCGATGGGCCATAACTGATCACTCGAATTCTTTGATCAGTAATAAAATCATTTTCAACCTACATATGGACAGCACACTAGTCAGAATTTGTCATTGACCCAACAAGGAGAAAGAGTAGTAATAATACTTACACGATATTTCAGCCAAGAAGCGAATGATTTTTCTCGTTCTTTTTCAACCTCCATGTCAGTGAGATATGGACATCTTTGGATTAATTCTGAGTCAAATTGTCTGTATTACGACCATTGGAGCATTATAGATGGAATGAAAAATAATAAGTTATAGACACAATGTAATTTGAGCAGAGAACTTACGCAACATAAGGTTCAACCTCCATACAATTTAAAAGGATGTAAATTTCTGCACAGTGCAATTCTCTATCATTTAGCATCCGACTCGAGGAACGTCCATACGCACGTCCAGGATACTTAAATATCGACAGTCGCTCAGAGTGAACGGAGTCTCCCCCATCATCATTACGTGGTGGCCGAGTTCGACGAGTTTGTACCTCAGGTTCAAAGTACATTGAACAGAAATTTGATATTTCTTCCATAATGTACGCCTCGGCAATGGAACCCTCTACTTTTGCCTTGTTGCGAACTTTCATTTTCAATTCATGCATACACCTACCAGAATGTTCATAAGATAATGAAAAACACATCACCATGTAATTGAATTATGAGGAGAAAATATATATATATTACCTCTCAAATGGATACATCCATCTAAATTGTACTGGCCCTCCTACTTTAGCCTCATATGGTAAGTGTATAAGCAGGTGCTCCATTGAATCAAAGAATGATGGTGGAAATATCTTTTCCAATCTACAAACTGTCGTGATCACATTCTGTTCAATAGTTTCCACATCTTCATACCTGAGCTCTGATGCACATAAAATTTTGAAAAACTGACTTAACTCAGTCACTGCTCCCCATATCGCCTTCGGCATCATATCACGAAATACAATAGGTAACAACCTCTGCATGAACACATGACAGTCATGACTTTTCATTCCATATATTTTCCCCTCATTTGTATTCACGCAACGAGCAATGTTAGACACATAACCATCTGGAAATCTCAACTGTTTTAGCCAAGAGCATACTTCTTTAATCTGTGCAGCTCCAAGGGCGTAACTTGCTTTCGGTTTAACTGTTTTACCATTTCTATCAATAAGGTACAGTTCTGGACGTTTACAATGTATTTTCAAGTCTAAACGGGCATTCACATTATCCTTTGTTTTGCCTGTTATGTCCATAACAGTGTTGAACACATTATCAAAGACATTCTTCTCAACATGCATGACGTCGATGTTATGTCGTATAAGAAGAGTTGACCAATAAGGCAATTCCCAGAAGATACTTTTTTTGACCCAATTGTGATCCTTCCCAAATCCAGGGAGTTGTCTTGTGCTGCTCGACAATTGTGCTATATCTGGTAAGTTCTGTACACGTGCTGCTAAATGTGGACCAGACAACCGTTCAAAATCAGCTTCTTCCAATTCAATTCTGTTCTTTAAGAATGCATCTTTTTGCCTTCTAAACGGATGGTCCCTTGGTAGAAATCGTCGATGACAATCAAACCAGCATGACTTGCCACCATGCTTAAGTACAAATGATTTGGAACTGTCCATACAGTAAGGACATGCTAGTTTTCCATGAGTGCTCCAGCTAGATAACATTCCATATGCAGGAAAGTCGCTTATTGTCCACATCAATGCAGCCTTCATAGTGAAATTTTGTTTTCTGCATGCATCATAGGTAGTAACCCCATCAGTCCATAACAACTTCAACTCATCAATCAACGGCCTGAGATATATGTCTAATTTTTTCCCAGGACTTTTTGGACCAGGGATCAATAATGATAGAAATAAATGCTCTCGTTTCATGCACATATTTGGCGGAATATTATATGGTGTCACGAAAACTGGCCAGCAAGAGTAGGAAGTCACTGAACCTCCAAATGGATTGAATCCATCAGTACATAAACCCAGCCTTACATTACGCGACTCTTTTGAGAAAGTAGGGTGAGCACGGTTAAAGTGACTCCAAGCTTCGGCATCTGCAGGATGACTGATTACATTATGTTGTCGACGTACTCTTTCCGCATGCCATCTCATATGTTGAGCTATCTTTGGTGCCATATACATTCTCTGCAATCTCGGTGCAATAGGAAAATACCGCAATGACATATATGGTATATCTTTTTGCTTTGAATTGTCCCCTTTCTTAGGCTTGAATCTATCATGACCACATATGGAACATGATACCTTACTTTTAGCCTCATTATAATATAGCATGCAATGATTAGGACATGCATCTATTTTCTCATATCCAAGCCCTAAGTCAGTGACCATCTTCTTTGCACGATAAAAATTTTCAGGTAATTTCTCATCTTGTGGCAACATACTTTTGATAATCAGTAACAAACGATCAAAACAAATCTCACTGATGTGAAATTCAGATTTCAAGTTCAATAATTGTGACACCGCAGACAGTCGAGAGTGATTTTGACATCCAGTCCACAATGGCTCATCAGCATCTTTGAGTAGCTGATAAAATCTTTCAGCTGTCTTGTTTGGCGGTTCTTCATTATGTACATGCTCCTCGTGAACATTGAATCCTGGACCAGCAGCATCTATGACCATATCAACATATGAACTTCCACTTCCAACATTGGCAGGCTCGTAGGTCGACCACAATGTTTCACCATGACATATCCAGTTTGTATAATCTTTAACAAACCCCTTTCTGTATAAATGACGTTGTACATCCCATGTTGTCAGCCACTTCAAATTCTTACAGACTACACAAGGACATCGGATACGACCCTCACAATCTACAGCTTCAATAGAATTTCTCAAAGCAAACTGAATGAATCTCTCAACTCCATTTTTAAATTCTATAGACACCACCTGATCAACTACTCTACGGTACATCCATGAACGATCTTCAGACATTTTCCCTATGCGAATGAAATGTAAACACACAAAACTTTAACATGTTTAACAAAATAAAAAGTACAACCCTTACCTCACATCGTCCATGTCTGCCATTTTAAATAGGACGGAAATATCATTTAGATCTTCACTTTTTAACCCATCTGTGAAGGTTTGATCGCACGATTAATTACTATATGTGTTGTGTTGTTTGCTAAAAATTTCGGCAGCATCTCCCCACACCTCTCCGATATACCACAAAATATTTATTGATTAAGAAATTTTCTTAAACACTTACTAATAAGTGGTTAAGAAAATAATCAAAATCAATAAAGGTATATCAGAGAGGAGTGAGAAGACGCAGCCAAAATTTTTAACAAACAACACAAACACATATAGTAATTAACCACCTAAGTGCGATCAAACATTCACAGACTGTCCAAACGGGACAATTCAAGACTTTGAGTTAGATATACACATTCTCATCATTCAAAATGAGAACGTGCATATCAATCCCAAAGTCTTGAACGGGTAGGTTGATTGGCACGGGCTTAACACGCTCTCCTAAGATGCGTGCAATGTTAGGTTGCACCCACGCATCTCAGCTCACATACAACACCCAACTAATTAAATATTGACAAGATAATAACACAATCTAAAAACATAGCAGTAACATGTGAAATTGGCAATACATGTACACAATGAAAACATGAATTTTATTTTAACATCCAACATAAAGACAACACTTTCACTAGCTATTTAGCAGAAATAAAATATAGCATGATACTTTTTAGCTTAAAGACAACACTGTCACTAGCTATGCAGAAATCAAGTAAAGAAATTGATAGTATCGTCACTGAATAAGACAATAATAAAACACACTTTACTTTTCATCCAACACTATCCAAACAGTACTCTTAGCTAATGACATGTTTTAGATATTCTAAAATTAAGAAACTGAGCTACAATTCTAAAATGTCAATGTTTCTCTAATACTCATGTCATGTAAATTTAAACATATCAATAATTTATGAGGTTGTCAACCACGACTGCTAATCTTTTTTTTTTTTTGAAAATCTACAAGATGACTAGTAGCTTCCATTGACAGATTCCCCATTTTAAAAAGGCGCGGGTTTACATGATTTGCAACGTCTCGACAGTCCTCAACTATTGTGCCTAGAAGATATTATCTCGTAGGGGTATGTCTAAAATTATTGCAAATTCTGATGAAATGGCCCACATCTGGGTATTATGGAAAGACCATCTGCATGTTTCTCTGGTTACTAGAGATGATCAGCAAATTACTCTTCTCATGGGTCTTAATGGTCAAGTCCCTTTTCACTTAACTGCAGTATATGCAAAATGCAATGTGATTGAGAGAAAGGGTCTTTGGACTTCTTTAATTAACGTCCACTCTAACATTTCTGGTCCTTGGATGGTGGCAGGAGACTTCAACTACATTACTGATACAAAGGAAAAAATTGGTGGTAATGATCCTAATTCGATTGCAATGACTGATTTTAAGGACTGTATATCAAATTGTGCACTTTTGGATACTGGTTTCAAAGGATCTTCCTACACTTGGCATAACAATCAATCAGGAAGCAGGGGTATTTGGGCCAGACTGGATAGAATTCTAACCAATTCTGATTGGATGGCTCATTATGCCTTCTCCGTTGAACATCTTTCCAGGGAAGTCTCAGATCATGCCCCTCTACTTGTGTTGCAGACTCCCCAGATTAAAAGGAAAACCAGATTCTGTTTCCAAAAAATGTGGACTTATCATGACCATCTTCTTGCTGATGTTAAAAAGTGTTGGGATACTAGTCCTTTAGCTTCTTCACCTACCTTAACCCTTTATCTTAAGCTCAAGAGTCTCAGGCAAATGCTTAAAGTTTGGAATTATCAAGTCTTTGGTAATATTCATAATAATGTGGCAAAAGCGGAGGATGATGTTATTAAGGCAGAACACGCTTATGACACCCAGCCTTCCACTACAAATCAGACTGCCCTGGATGAGGCTAAACTTGTTCTGTCCAAAATGTTGCTTCAGGAGGAATGCTTTTGGAGACAGAAATCTAGAGTCCGATGGCTCACTGAAGGGGATAGAAATACCAGATTCTTTCACTCTACCACTTTAGCTAAGAGGAAAAAAATGTGCATATCTCAACTTCAAAACTCTGCAGGCCTTCTCACTTCGGACCCTGGGGAAATGACTTCAATTGCTGTGACACATTTTCAGGAAGCCTTCTCTTCCCAACATCATTTAGCAGATAGTACTGTTCTTGACTGTATTCCCTCTCTGGTTGATCAGTTAGACACTGACACCCTCTGCTCAATCCCTACTGCCGCAGAAATCCAAGACTTATGTCTTCAGGCTATCCCAAGATAGTGCACCGGGCCCTGACGGATTCACAGGTGCATTTTACCAATTTGCTTGGGGGATAATTGCCTCCACTGTGATAAGAGCTGTGCAGGAATTCTTTACTTCCCATGAAGACTTACCCAGATCTGTCACTGCTACCCTGGTTGCTCTCATTCCAAAACAAACAAATGCTACCAGAATTTCTGAGTTTAGACCTATTAGCCTGTGCAACTTCTTTTACAAAATTATTGCCTCTATCATTAATACTAGGCTTGCCAGCATTCTTCCTAAGATCATATCTCCTGAACAATCTGCATTTGTCAAAGGCAGAAATATTATTGAGAATATTGCTTTGGCCCAGGAACTTACCAATGAAATTGGCATGAAAATAAGGGGCTCTAATGTGATGATAAAGATTGATATGGCTAAGGCTTATGATAGGCTTGAATGGGATTTTCTCTTCAATGTTCTTAACAGGTTTGGATTTAATGACCAGTTCATCAGGCTTATTAGAAAAATGGTGCACAATAACTGGTTTTCTATTCTTATAAATGGTACCCCTGCTGGATTCTTCAAATCTTCAAGAGGGGTGCGTCAAGGTGATCCAATTGCTCCCTCACTATTTATCATTGCAGAAGAGGTACTCAGTAGATCTCTGACAAAAGCCTTCCAATGTGGCCTCATAGAATGGTATGCTAGTCCTAGACATTGCCCGAATATTTCACATCTTTTGTTTGCGGATGATACCATCATTTTTTGCAATGGCAATCTTATTTCAATAAGGAATCTCCTTAAGATACTACAAGATTATGAAAGAGCTTCAGGGCAGTCAATAAACACAGGTAAAAGTGGTTTTTTCATACACTCCAGGAATAATAACTCTACTGCCAGGAAAATTCAGGATGTCACTGGTTTTGTTAAACACTCCTTCCCTCATAAGTATCTTGGTTTTCCCCTGATCAAAGGAAGATGCAAGAAAATTCACTACACTGGTATTCTACACAATATTCAGAGGAGGATTTCAGGTTGGAAATGTGGGATGCTCTCCTAGGGAGCAAAACTAGTCCTTATCAAGCATGTCCTGATCTCATTGCCCATATACTTTCTTACATCTTCTTCACTGCATATTGGAACTCACCAAGCTATTGAAAAATCACTTGCCAATTTCTTCTGGGGTTCATCTGATCATGGTCACAGGAAGCACTGGAGAAAATGGAACAAAATCTGCACTCCTATCTCTTAAGGTGGACTGGGTATTATATCACTAAGGAATATGGAAACTCCCTTAAGTGTTAAAATGTTGTGGCAAGCTCTTCATTCAAATTCATTATGGGCCGAGTATTTCAGAGCCAAATATATTAGGAACTGTCCTCTCATCCAGGTTCAGTTTACAAATATGAAGGGTTTTGAAAGGAGAAGGTGGATCACTGCAAAAAATTTAATTATTCAGCATAAGAGGGTCATTATTGGAGATGGCAGCAGGACAAGCTTCTGGTATGACAGATGGATAGGCCAACACACCCTTGCTGATTTTGCATTGGCTGATAACACCATCAACCCTATGCTCTCTGTTCGGGACTTTATTGTACAGATGAATTCAGAAGACACAAATTGGCCTAACAGGTTTTTTACTGAAGAAATTAGCACTGCTTTGAAGCATGTTAAACTCAATCAGGAACATGACCTACCTGCTTGGAGCCTTTCTTCTTCGGGGAACTGTTCAGTCTCATCCACCCAAAAGGCTATTAGCAGGAACCAAGAGACTCAGACTTTCAATCAGTGGACTAGCATTTGGTCACCATGGCTGCCTTCCAAGATCTCCATTCATCTGTGGAAAATTATCAACAAGTGTCTTCCTCTGGATTGCAACATTCAGAAGATAGGGATTCCAATTTGTTCAAAATGCTGCTGCTGCAAGACCCCACAGACTGAAAATTATAACCACTTATTTATTTTCGGTGATTGGGCTTCTTACATATGGACATATTTCAGATCTAAGGGGTTGCAAATTGAAGAAAATTCAGCTACCTCAATGATACTCAACAATTTATGCTCCACTCAGAAAAAATCAATGTTTGGCCTATTTGGTCTAGCTGCTGTCGGAGTTAGTATGTGGGAGATTTGGTGTGCTAGAAATTCAGACAAATATGATGACTCCAAAACTTCCTGCCAGGGTCTCCTCCACAAAATCAGATACAAAGTCAAAGAAATATGTCAGATTTCCTCACTACCCGAAGCCAATCAGGAACATATCAGAATTCTGGATGCTCTAGGAATTCAATTTGCTAAACCAAAGCAGCTTAGAGCTATAGCCATTAAATGGTTTTGCCCTCCTTGGCCTTCTTTAAAACTAAATACTGATGGAGCATCTAAAGCCAATGGTGAATCTGGTGGAGGTGGGGTCATAAGAGATCACCTTGGAAATGTCATCCTAGCTTTCAGCCACTACTATGGATTCTCAAATAGCATCATTGCTGAGGCCCCTGCCCTATTAGATGGAATGAAGTATATCAAAATCACTGGTTCCACAGCAGCAATAATTGAATGTGACTCTCAAACTATTGTCAATATTATCAAAAGGAAAGCCACCTGCCCTTGGTCGATATTGTCCTATGTCAGGGAGATATGGAGCCTCCTTAATCCTGCAGATACCATTAATCACATCTTTAGAGAAGGGAACACTGTGGCTGATTCCTTAGCTTCTTTAGCTTGTAAGTTGAAATGTAATGCATCCTATTCCTCCTCTGAGCTTCCTACTCTCATTAGAGGTGCTGTTAGGCTTGATAAACTGGGTATGCCCAGTGTCCGCTTGATGTAATTTATCTTTACAATTGCTTTTACTCAATAAAATACCCACTGGTGGTTAGGTGGTAGAGTTCTTCTCTCAACCTTTCCACTAGGCAGGGCTTTCACATAAAAAAAAAAGAAGATAGTGAAACCCTTCAGTTTCAGAATGCTATAGGCAGTCTCCATGCATGCATGTGGAAATGACAATGTCTATAAAGCAAATTAAACCTTAAGTCAAAGTTTTGAATTCTTCAGCTAAAATCAATATGTAACTTCTACAGTCCACTGATAGTTTGCAGAGAGTTGAGTTGTTTGAACAAAGATTTATTGTTTTATGAATTTGGCACGTAAACTGTCGGGAGACATGTAATCACCTCTGCACGTGGATTGTGCTAGCTTTCACAGAAAAATTCCACACCTAAGTACATAACCATGCATGACTATGCATAAATCTTTGAAGTCGATTCTGCTGGTTCGGGTGCCGGAGGGGGTGACACAGAGAGAGAGGGATCAGAGAGAGAGAGGGTGCCAGGTGGAACCTTTAATGTTGTAGTCGGCGAGGGTGCGGCCGTCCTCCAGATGCTTCCCGGCGAAGATGAGATGCTGCTGGTTCGGGGAAATGCCCTCCTTGCCCTGGATCTTAGCCTTCACGTTGTCGATCGTGTCCGAGGAGTCGACCTCCAAGGTGAACTGTGCTTTGACCGCAGGGGGAGGGGGGGCTCCGGCGGAGGGGGGCTCGGGCGGGAGGCCGCAGGGGGAGGGGGGCTCGGGCGGAGGTTGGCTCGGGCGGGAGGCCGCAGGGGGAGGGGGGGCTCCGGCGGAGGGGGGCTCGGGCGGGAGGCCGCAGGGGGAGGGGGGCTCGGGCGGGAGGCCGCAGGGGGAGGGGGGGCTCCGGCGGAGGGGGGCGGAGGCCGCAGGGGGAGGGGGGCTCGGGCGGGAGGCCGCAGGGGGAGGGGGGCTCCGGCGGAGGGGGGCGGAGGCCGCAGGGGGAGGGGGGGCTCCGGCGGAAGGGGGCTCGGGCGGGAGGCCGCAGGGGGAGGGGGGCTCTGGCGGGAGGCCGCAGGGGGAGGGGGGGCTCCGGCGGAGGGGGGCTCGGGCGGGAGGGGCGTGGGGGGGCTAGGGCGGAGAGGGGGCCGCAGGGGGAGGGGGCTCGGGCGGGGGCTCGGGCGGGAGGGCTCGGGCGGGAGGGGGGGCTCGGGCGGAGAGGGGCTCGGGCGGGCGGGGGCCGCAGTGGGGAGTATAACGGGATCAGCGACTGATTGGAGACCGAAGTAAATTCGGTCGCAAGAACAGAGACCGATTGGAGACCGAAATAAATTCGGTCGCAAAAACGGTCTCACATATGCGACCGATTATTTCGGTCGCCGAATTGGTCTCTATTTGGGACCGACTAGCGACCGATTTAATCGGTCTCTAAGTCGGTCGCTATAGCCACTTTTTCTTGTAGTGATAAGACCTCCGTGGGCCACGCTTAGGCCTCGGGTCCGTCCCAATTGTGGTCGCCGTTCGGCTCATATCCTCGGTCTACAGCCCACTCCCTTCGAACACATTTTCGATTTTGGAGTCTAGTCCTGGGACTCTCCCCCATTGCCCTCCGGCACCGGAAATATTAATGATGCCCGCGCAAGACTCGTTCGGACCACGGGAGGCGCCCCCGATATGGTCTTGACTCGATCTCGCACCGGGCCAATAGATTTACCGGTTTCCTGCTACACTAACCGAGATTTGACCGAATGTTTTCGGTGTCTCAGAATCATAAACTTGCCATATCCCGGCATGCATATGTCCCAGGTCCTCCCGCGACGATTACAATATTCTCAAGCCGGACTCCCGTCCGAATATTAAACGGTCTCCCGAATGATCGACACATTTCGAACGTCAGCTTCCCTAGACACAGGGCTTTTCAGCCGCTTCAAGGGATATTCCCTCGTTGCCCCTAGGCACCAGAAATATTAATGACGCTCATGCAAGTCTTGTTTCGACCGCCGGGGGGCCCACCGCAGTATGGTCGCAGCTTGCTCTTGCACCAGGCCAACAGATTTACTGGTTTCTGACCGCTCTGACCGAGGTTTAGCCGAACATTCTCCGCTCTTCCGAACAATAGATTTGTCGTACCTCGGCATACATGCGTTCCGGTTTTCCAGCGACAACCGCGATCTTCTCGAGCCGGACATTCGTCCGAACATTAAATGGTCAGTACACGACTGACATGACCGCGAAGGGTCTTCTTCTCGCCCTCGTGCGAGGATTTCAATACCTCGTAATAGACCTTCCATGCAATTGATTTATTGGCCATGAGGCCCTGAATCCCGGCGATTAATCAAGGGTGTTCCCTCGTATGGGGGATGTAAATGACGCCGTGACCTTTATGGCGCGGCGGGTTTTGGTCCCGACACGAACCACACAATCATCTGACCGAGTCAGATCGAGCGCACCATAGGCTCTTCGGAGCCCGAATAAATTGTCACTTTGTGACTGGCACGCCCACGCACTTAATAGACGAATCAACCATTCCCGAATAGACGAGCGTAATAGACGAACGAAAAGTGCGTCCACACCTAGGTGGCCAGACTATTGGCTGCCCAGTAGACCTAGGCAGCTAGCCCTTTGGCCGCCCAGTCAAATGAGCAGGGCGGCCAGACCTCTGGCCGCCTGGCATCTTGGGCTATGAGACTTCTGGCCGCCCAGGTTTGTGAGCAGCCAGTCCTTTGGCCGCCCAGCTCTGGGCTCGACGACCACCCCTGTGGCCGCCTTCTGATGGGTTCATTGAACCTCCACACGGAATGCCATCCCACGACTACCGATTCACCTTGGGAAGAAGGGAAAAACATGGGGAATCAATCCCCGGGCATTCATACATCCGGGAAACCAATTTAAACTACAGATCTGAGCCTAGATATATTGAAACTGTCTCACATCTCAGAACAAAGATTGTTCTCAAAATAAATAATACGCCCACTCTTGGCCTCGCCGTAACATGGAATCGCGAGGAAAAACACACGGGAGTGCTAGGAATCCATCCCCCTATCTTTCCGAAGCTTTAACTGCCAAAACCACGCGAAAACGTCGATCCTCCCCGCGGCCAGCTCCCACGACCACAAACGCTCCCACCTTGTTGTTCGCTACCGCTCCTCGTGTTCGTCCTCGTCACACGCCGTCGTCGTCTCTCCACCACGCGCCCTCTCACCGCCGATGGCTGCCCGGACGTGAGAAAGGGAGGGGGAGAGTGATACGAGAGTGAGGAAGACGGGAAGATGAGAGAGAGAGACGAGAGAAAGGGGGGGGAAGAGGGGTTAAATATGGTTTTTATTTTCTTTATTCAATTTCATAAATTCTTGTTAACTCAAAAAAAACTCCCAAAAATATATTTTTACTTAGAAAATTTTCAGAAAAAGCAAGACGGCTCAATGTGCCACCATGGACCGAAAATAATTTTCATAAATATCATTTAAAGGTCTGAAGATTCGTTATTAAATTTTGAATACGAATACAAATATGATCCGTGACCCACGAAAATACGATATATCCAGAGACCATACACCCTCCTGTGTGCCTGCTCGCGGACCTGCACCCTCTAGTGATGCTCCCAGCATCCCACCAGCCAATGCATCCTCCCCATCCAACCCCTTACATGTGTGCCCACACCATCGGTACCCACGTCACCATGCCCTTCTCCGCTAACCACGTACCCCTTCTTCTCCTATTCCTGGTACGCTTTCTCCTCCACCAGACGCCATCCCACCTCTGCCTATGAGCAATCCTCACACTATTGTTGTTTCTAACATGGGAGGAATTCCCCTTGTAGTCGACTTGCAAGGTTCTCCGGCGGCAGCACGTATTGATCAGCAGCCAGAGGCCAGTCAGCCTGGTCGCACACATCCCATGCAGCTTCATCACATGAAGAAGCACCCTGTCCTATCCACACTTCCTGTTGTGGTGGATGACGCAGGTGAGCCGACCAGCGTTTCAGCTACCTCGCATGTTCCTGCATGGTGGGTTGCCATGTCTAATGAACTCAATGCACTAATACACAACGGCACATGGACGTTGGTATGGGCTCCTCCCGGTGCCAATGTCGTTGGCAGAAAATGGGTATTCTACATCAAGCGGCATCCAGATAGGTCCATTGATCGTTATAAAGCCTGTCTTGTTGTTAAGGGATATACACGACAACCTGGTGTTGATTACATTGATACCTTCAGCCCGGTCGTGAAGCCTGCCACGATCAGAACTATTCTCGCCATTGTTGTATCATCCTTGTGGGATATTCGTCAGCTCGATGTTTCTAATGCTTTCATGCATGGACAAATTCAAGAGACTATCTATATGAAGTACCCCCTGGCTATAATGATGAGCAATATCCTCACTATGTCTGTAAACTTTGCAAATCTTTATATGGTCTCAAGCAGGCACCATATATGGGCATAGTTTCAATGGCTGAGTTGCTTTCTTCTCCGTCTTGGCTTCCATGGGTCCAAGACTGATGCATTCCTCTTCTTCTATCGCCGGTCAGGTGTGACTATTTTTTTACTTATATATGTGGATGACATTATTATCACAGGTAATTCTTTTTCGGCTGTCGTGGATATTATTTCTCAGCTTGGCGAGGAGCTCACCTTTAAAGACCTTGGCTGCCTACATCACTTCCTGAAGATCAAAGTTCTTCCTTCCCATGATGGCATCATTCTTACTCAGTGTAGGAGTTTTTCACAAAGCCTAGTTACAGTTCGGTCATGTAGATTTTTTTTTATAAATATTTTTTTAAGTTACATGGCGTAATGGTCTAAGATGAGGGGGGACAAGGAAGGGAATGAGGAACTGGAGTTCATAACTGGTGCTCCACAATTTTCATATACTGAGATTTGGGGGTGGGTGATCCTGCTTCACACACTAGGGAGCAGAATTGAACCTACAACCTCCCTTTCGTTGGGAGAGATAGTGAACCATGGAGTCACACCTTGGGTTCAAGTGATGCAGGCTCACCCAAGAAGCACTTTCCTGCCATTTTCTTTTTATTTTACCAAAATTACTTGATTAGAGTCAAGTAGGATTGGAACAATATGCTCTTTGTTCCCATACTTCAAAGTCAGGCGGGACTTTGACATATGGGAACAAATTAAACAAGAGTAGTGTAGTCTAAGGGTTACTTTGATAATAGGTTAGGGTAAGTTCAGATAAACTATCACAGGGTTAAGTCTAGTCAGGTTTGATAACTAGTTCTTATTTTACTTAAAAAAATAAAATAATTAAAATATATTATAAATAATAAACCCACGTAACCTTACCCTACATGACATTGGTTGGCCTATTACCCCATTTTAGTCGAATAAGCTACCCAACTCTTAACCCTCACTTACCCTCCCTGACTCCAAATAAGTTACCCTATCCAAGTGGTACTATCAAAGTTGATTAATGTAAAATAAGGCAAATAAGCTATCTTACTCGAACCCTTATTCCGTTATCAAAGCAACTATTCTTTGATACCATAATAGAATTATTATTTGAGCCTGCAACTCGAATCTTATATCAAAGAGTAGGGAGACACTATCTTTTTAATCATATCTTATTTTCCTTTATCGATTTAAGATTATGCATAACCCTTGTAACTACATGTTGCTACATAGAAGAATGGGAAAGAGGAACAATAAAAATAGGAATGAAAGAAGGTTAAAAGAGCCTTTAAAACATGAGAGAGACCAAGAAAAACTCGTGTTATCAATGGTAAGTTAGGTTTGAAACATATATTTTAAAAAGATTTTTCAAAAACAGCATCCTTCCAAATTTATTTATAGAATTATATATCTTATTTTCATATTATTTTTAATAACCTAGAGTTACATTGCAATATTTGTAAAAATACTCCTGTTTATCACCCGCTATTAGTATTCTATTATAATCTTCTAGTTAACTCTGGCTAGTTTTTACTTAAATATCATCATCATCATCACCATCATCATCATCATCATCATCACATCATCATCATCATCATCATCAGACCCCCTGTCGCCCACCCTGGGCCATTCCCTGGGCTGGGCGGCCAAGTCTCTGGCCGGCCAAATACCTAGACTACCAAGGGGCCTAGGTGGCCAGACTGTTGGCTGCCCAGTAGACCTAGGCAGCCAGCCCTTTGGCCGCCCAGTCAAATGAGCAGGGCGGCCAGACCTCTGGCCGCCCAAGTTTGTGAGCAGCCAGCCCTTTGGCTGCCCAACTCCGGGCTCGACGACCACCCCTGTGGCCGCCTTCTGATGGGTTCACATAACCTCCACACGGAGTGCGATCCCACGACCCATTCACCTTGGGACGAAGGGAAAAACATGGGGAATCAATCCCCGAGCATTCATACATCTGGGAAATCAATTTAAACTACAGATCTGAGCCTGGATAGATTGAAACTGTCTCACATCCCGAAACATAGATTTTCCCCAAAATAAAAAATACGCCCACTCTCAGCCTCGCCGTAACATGGAATCGCAAGGGAAAACATACGGGAGTGCTAGGAATCCATCCCCCTATCTTTCCGAAGTTTTAACTGCCAAAACCACGTGAAAACATCGATCCTCCCCACGGCCAGCTCCCACGACCGCAAACGGTCCCACCTTGCCATTCGGTGCCGCTCCTCGCGTTCGTCCTCACCGCACGCCGTCGTCGTCTCTCCACCACGCGCCCTCTCACCGCCGACGGCTGCCCGGAGGTGAGAAAGGGAGGGGGAGAGTGATATGAGAGTGAAGAAGAGGGGAAGATGAGAGAGAGAGATACGAGAGAAACGGAGGAGGAAAGAGGGGTTAAATATGGTTTTTATTTTCTTTATTCAATTTAAGAAATTCTTGTTAACTCAAAAAAAACTCCCAAAAATATATTTTTACTTAGAAAATTTTCAGAAAAATCAAGACGGCTCAATGTGCCACTATGGACCCAAAATAATTTGCATAAATATCATTTAAGATTCTGAAGATTCATTATTAAATTTTGAATACGAATATAAACACGATCCATGACCCGCAAAAATACGATCCGAGACCCGAGAGTATTACACCCTCCTGTGTGTCTGCTCGCAGACCTGCACCACTAGAGCCAATGCATCCTCCCCATCCAACCCCTTACATGTGTGCCCACACCATCGGTACCCACGTCACCATGCCCTTCTCCGCTAACCACGTACCCCTTCTTCTCCTATTCCTGGTACGCTTTCTCCTCCACCAGACGCCATCCCACCTCTGCCTATGAGCAATCCTCACACTATTGTTGTTTCTAACATGAAAGGAATTCCCCTTGTAGTCGACTTGCATGGTTCTCCGGCGGCAGCACGTATTGATCAGCAGCCCGAGACCAGTCAGGCTGGTTGCACACATCCCATGCAGCTTCATCACATGACGAAGCACCCTGTCCCATTCACAATTCCTGTTGTGGTGGATGACGCAGGTGAGCCGACCAGCGTTTCAGCTACCTCGCATGTTCCTGCATGGTGGGTTGCCATGTCTAATGAACTCAATGCACTAATACACAACGGCACATGGACGTTGGTATGGGCTCCTCCCGGTGCCAATGTCGTTGGCAGAAAATGGGTATTCTACATCAAGCGGCATCCAGATGGGTCCGTTGATCGCTATAAAGCCTGTCTTGTTGCTAAAGGATATACACAACGACCTGGTGTTGATTACATTGATACCTTCAGCCCGGTCGTGAAGCCTGTCACGATCAGAACTATTCCCGCCATTGTTGTATCATCCTTGTGGGATATTCGTCAGCTCGGTGTTTCTAATGCTTTCATGCATGGACAAATTCAAGAGACTATCTATATGAAGTACCCCCTGGCTATAATGATGAGCAATATCCTCACTATGTCTGTAAACTTTGCGAATCTTTATATGGTCTCAAGCAGGCACCATATATGGGCATAGTTTCAATGGCTGAGTTGCTTTCTTCTCCGTCTTGGCTTCCATGGGTCCAAGACTGATGCATTCCTCTTCTTCTATCGCCGGTCAGGTGTGACTATTTTTTTACTTATATATGTGGACGACATTATTATCACAGGTAATTCTTTTTCGGCTGTCGTGGATATTATTTCTCAGCTTGGCGAGGAGCTCACCTTTAAAGACCTTGGCCGCCTACATCACTTCCTGAAGATCAAAGTTCTTCCATCCCATGATGGCATCATTCTTACTCAGTGTAGGAGTTGTAGAGGACTAACATGGATGGTGCAAAGCCTGTAACTACTCCTATGAGCACCTCCGTTGTTCTCTCCAAGTTGTTGACTTAACCACCTATTGATGTGCTTGACTGTCAGAGTGCTATAGGCACCCTCCATTATCTCTCCATGACTAGGCTGGATATCTTATTTTTTGTGAGCAAAGTTTGTCAGTTTATGAATGATCCACGTGAAGACCATTAGCAAGCTGTCAAATGCATATTGCATTATCTCAAGCACATTATTTCCCATGGTCTTCATTTTCGGCGATCTCTGCACTCTTACATTCACGCCTACTCAGATGCGGACTGGGCTGGCAGTCCATATGATCGCCGCTCTACGGGTAGTTTTCCTATCTTCCTTGGGTTTAATCTTGTTTCTTGGTCGGCCAGGAAGCAACAGATCGTTGCTCAGTCCTCTACGGAGGCTGAGTATCGCATGATTGCCAATGCAACATCCGAGTTAGTGTGGCTTCAATCGTTATTGCGTGAAGTTGGCTTCTTGTCATCTGCTCCGCCTACCTTGTAGTGTGATAATTTAGGTGCTACCTACTTGACAGCTAATCCAGTCTTCCATGCATGCACAAAACACATTGAAATCGACTTTCATTTTGTGTGTGATCTAGTCTCTCAGAAGCTACCACATGTTAAGTTATTGTCAAGCAAGGATCAGCTAGCCGATGTCCATTGTCAAATGCTTGATTCAACCTGCTCGTAAGCAAGCTAAACCTCCACTCCTTGGACCGTCCAGCTTGAGGGAGGGTATTAGCATATTATCCAATCATTTGTTATTTTTTGGTTATCTGATTATTGTTGTACATTATCTCCCAAGAGTCCTACTCTCTATTAGAGATAAACCTTAAAGAGTCCAAATATATTTTAGGTGGTTATGAATGTATATAATTTGTGAATGTGTATGTTATGAGTTATCTGCGAATATTATTATAAGTTATAGGTTACCTATGATTCAAATGGGTTACCTACGGTTAGTACGAATTACCTACGGTTCAAATGGTTACATACGATTAGTACAAGTTACTTACGGTTCAAATAGATTACCTACAGTTAGTACAAATTATCTATGGTTCATTCATGTTACCTATAGTTATATTCCTATGACTTTTTTTGCGTAAGTAAAACTTTACTTCTGTAGTTTTTACCAATGACACAGATGCGCTGGGAGAATCGTATGTAAAATATATGCCTACAGTTTTTTATGTCTTTATCTACTATTTTCATCGTAAGAATAGGTTCTTCTTGGTATAGTAATATTAGAAGGTTGTTATCCACCGAGAGTCCTTCCTCTATAATTACGTCTCTGTTGTAACTATTTGCATATTATACAAATACAACATCTCTTCTCCCTCTAGACACACAAAAAAGAGGGATGAAGCTTTTCACGTGTGCGTACTTCCACACAACTATCGGGCTTCACTAACAAAAATCACCCCACTCATGTCTACAAGCTGCACCAGGCGCTATACGGGCTCAAGCAGGGTTGCGAATGCATGGTTCTTCCACCTCTATGGCCACCTCACATCCCTGGGATTTCATGGCTCCACCTATGACCGTCACTCTTTCTTCGTGACTGTGACAACAATTTGCTCTACTTGCTCTTCTATGTCGATGACATCATCATCACAGAATAGTTTCCTTTGTCCACAACTAAGGCCGAATATGTTGCAACGATAGAGGCATTCACGGATCTAGTATGGCTAAAGAACTTCATGAGAGAGCTTGGCAAGGAGCAGATGAGTTGTACGTTGTTCAATGACACTCAGAGTGCAATACATCTATCGAAGAATGCAACTTTTTATGAAAGGACAATGTGGACACCAAAAATTGCACATCGATATCATGCTCGGCCCAGCATCAACAACGGCACCGGGTGAAGAAGTCCCGGAGAGACTGGTCATCCGGATTCCCCAAATGTCCACACTGCCGTGAAGCCATCTCCGGAGTCAAGAGAGGCTGGAGAGAAACCAATCACAAAAAAAGGGGGAGGGGCCCCACAATCCATGGGCCTCGAAGGAAATCAAACGGGCCACAACTCGTGTTCGAGACGGGCTCAAGTGGGCTTCAGCGGCACAGCCCATTCGGGCTTCAACGGCACACCCCCCTTGGGGGGGGGGAGGATCTTCAACGGCGCAGCCCCCAGGGGCTTCAGCGGCACAGCCCCCTGGGGCCTTCAACGGCACACCCAGGGAGGGAGCCTTCAGCGGCACACAGCCCCCAGGGCCTTCAGCGGCACGCCCATCCTGGGCTCCAGCGGCACAGCCCATTCGGGCTTCAACGGCGCAGCCCCCAGGGGCTTCAGCGGCACAGTCCCCTGGGGCCTTCAACGGCACACCCAGGGAGGGAGCCTTCAGCGGCACACAGCCCCCAGGGCCTTCAGCGGCACGCCCATCCTGGGCTCCAGCGGTACACCCCCAGGGGCTTCAGCGGCACGCCCCTTTGGGCCCTCAGCGGCACACTCTTCTGGGCCTTCAGCGGCACGCCCGTTGGGTCTTCCCGCGGCACGCCCTTTTGGCCCTCCTACGGCACACTTATTCAGCCCACCAGCGGCACAGCGCTAAGCCTTTTCAACGGCTGAACGACGTGGTGCCCATGCCCTACGCGTCTTTGGCGCGCAGTGAGCTCCCTGAGGTGTCAACCAACCATTGGGCCACGTAGGCTACTCCCCCGACAATCAGGACAGAAGACGTCAAACCCCATCATGACGGAGCTGCTTCCCGCCTTCGACGGCCGTACTCAGAAGCTCCCGCGGCTGGGAGTATAAAACGACTCCCGTTCGGTCACCAAAAGGAGGAGGGGGAGGCTGCAGAGGAACAGACACACAGACAGAGGGAGAGACGTACGCAAGAGAGGAAGAGAAGAGAAGGGAGGAGAAGAAGGGCTCCGGCGTGAGTCTCCTCCGACGGCCACCGGGCAGAAGAGAGAGTAAGAGAGAAGGAGGGCTGAATGTAACAGGGGAAGGTGCGGGGGAACGAGCAGTGGACACTCGTCCCTGCTTCAATCCCCAACACTTTCCCTTCCGTGGTTTTCCTTGTTTTCTTCCTCCCTTCATCTTGTACTTTGGTTTTCTTCCTTGCCCAGAGCCTTGACTCGGGCGCGCTCGGCAATGTATATGGATGGCCACGGCCCCTTGCTCCCCATGAATGAAAATCACCCTCCTTGGGTTTCTCTATTATTTTTGAGTGGTTTACGCCAGTTTTCATGGTGTATGGTGTGTTGCTCGTTTTTCCTCCATTTCTCTATTTCTCCGATGCTTTTGGAGTCTCCGTAGGGACGTGATTCCCCCTATATGATCCTTGACCTCACGGGTTCTTTGCCCTCTCCTATGGCCACCAGTTGTACCTATATGCTCGAGGGGAGGGAGACCCTCCTTCTCTTCTGGAAGTGGCCCACTCTTGGCCCTTAACCCTCCTTCTCAGTAGCCCATCCTGAGTCTTCCTCCCCGGCATGGCTTTAGCGGTCTTCGCCGGCACGCCTTGCTTTAGGGGCCTTCACCGGTACGCCCTCTCAACCCTTGGCCGGTACACCCTGTAGTGGCCCTCAGCGGCACACTTTTTTTTTGGCCCTTGGCCGGCACACCCCATAGTAGCCCTCAGCGGTATACCTCCCCTTTTGTGCCTCAACAGTACGCCCTTAGCCTCCCGTTCATCATTTTCTTCGTGTTTTCCGAGGTTCTATAAAGGTGTTGCCGTCTCCGGGTGCCCACCTCCAATTGTCGGGTTCCGCCACTCCGTGTGGGCGCGTTCCATGTATCTCCCTTACGCTCGGGTCGAGGGGAGATGCTGCCGAATTTTTTGTCAGAAAATAACAACACGTTAAAAGGTAAAAGGATACAACAAACAAATGGGATATCAAATATATACCAAAAGACAATAAAAGCAACAAATAAATAGAGCAACAACAGACTGCAAGAAGAAGGAGAAAAGATTTGTATAAAACCACGCAAAAATCAAAGAGAAGAAGAAAAGAAAAGCCTTAAAAACAAGTAACAGAGGAGTGGACCTTCATCGGCACGTCCGTTCCAGCCTTCGCCGGTACACCCTATCAGCCCTCCAGCGGCACACCCTATCAGCCCTTCAACGGCACACCTTATTGGCTCCTCACCGGCACACTCCTCCACCGTCTCATTCTTCTCCTCGCCGGTACACCCTATCAGCCCTCCAGCGGCACACCCTATCAGCCCTTCTTGCATCCAGCGACACACTCCTGGCCCTTCAGCGGCACACTCCCCCCATTGCCTCTCCCTCTTCGCCGGTACACCTGCATCCACCGTCTCAGTGGAACCCAATGTATAGACTTGGCAGATTGACGCACAAACACAGCAACAAGCAATGTAGAGACTTCGAGCTGCAGCCAAGGGACAACGTACAGACTTTGTGCTGCAGTGTACAGACTTTGGGTTGACCAATGTACAGACTTTATGCTGCAACGTACAGACTTTGTGCTGCAGCGTACAGACTTTGGGCCAACCAATGTATAGACTTCATGCTGCGACGTACAGACTTTGTGCTGCAGCGTACAGACTTTGGGATGGGCGATGTACAGACTTCATGTTAGAATGTGCAGACTTCATGCTGCAATGTACAGACCTTGTGCTGCAGTGTATAGACTTTATGGCCAATGTACAGACTTCATGTTGCAACGTACAGACTTCATGCAGCAATGTACAGACTTTGTGCTACAGCGTACAGACTTTGGGAGGCAACGTACAGACTTTGAGCTGAAGGATGTACAGACTCTGGCCTGGCCGATGTACAGACTTTGGGCTGGCCGATGTACGGACTCTGAGCTGCAATGTATAGACTCCGAGCTGAAGCCGATGAACAATGTATAGACTTTGAGTTGCCCAGTGTGCAGACTTTGAGCTGCAGCCAATGAACGATGTATAGACTTTGAGTTGCCCAATGTGCAGGCTTTGAACTGCAGCCAAGGGACAGTGTATAGACTTTGAATTGCAGCCAAAGGGCAATGTATAGACTTTGAATTGGCCAATGTACAGACTTTGAGTAGCCAATGTACAGACTGTGAGCTGCAGTCAATAGGAAACGTACATACTTTGAGCTGAAGGATGTATAGACTTGATATGCTGGTTGAATAGACAATGTACAAACTTTGGGGCTGATGAATGTACAGACTTTATGTTATCCCCCCTTTCTTCGTCGATACACTCTTCAGGCCCCCCCCAGCGGTACACTGCCTTGAGGCCTCCACCGGTACACCCTCCTTAAGCCCTTCAGCGGCACACAGTTCCAGCCCTTCGCCGGCACACCTCCGCCCTCCTTCGCCGGTACACCACCTTTGGCCCTTCAGCGGCACCCATCCCCAGCCCTTCGCCAGCACACTCTTCTGCCCACCTTCCTTCAGCGGTACACCCTTTTTTTAGCCCCTCTTTCAATCCACCAAGGGTCAACTCTCCCCAAAAAAAAATATAATAAATATATATATATAATACATGAATACACATATATATATGTACATATAGGCATCTAATGGCAGCACCGACAAACTAATAAAAGTCATGATGAATAAATAAACCTGAACATATCCGTATAAAAAAAAATGATGACGAATGAAATGAGTGGCAATAATAATAATAATAATAATAATAAAGGGGGCAATAATGGCAGTAAGCAAGATGAGGGAAATCACCCGGAACAGATGCGGAAAAAGGAATAAGCAACGGGGTAATAAGAACAATAATGATAAAAGATTATAAGGTATTAATAATTCTACATTGTAGCCCCCTCTCTCCGTGACTCGACGCAGAAGGAACAATGATGCCGCCCTCTCAGGCCGGGCCCGAGTCTTGGGAATCATCCTGATATGGCCAGGCCCCGACCTGGTCTAGGGCCGACATTCCAATCAGACCGGATTTGTTTCTCGCCCCGGATCCCTTCCGAGCCATCATTAAAATTGCCGTGCGTTCGGCAGACATTTGAACGGGTCCACCTCGGTTTCTGTCGCGTTTCTATCACGGACCCGAGTCCGAATATGAAAAGGTCCGCGAGTGACCGACATGGCTAATGGCTCGTATCCTGATGTGGACTTTAGTGTGATTTATTCCTGTCCCCTTCTCGCGCATTTAGTATTATTTATTTTTGGCCGCATGGCCCCTAATTTCGGCAATTAATCAAGGGTGTTCCCTCGTATGGGGGATGTAAATGACGTCGTGACCTTTATGGCATGACGGGATCTGGTCCCGACACGAACCACATAATCATCTGACAAAGTCAGATCGAGCGCACCATGGGTGTGGACACCGAAAATTGCACACCCAGATGTCCCGCTCGGCCCCGCATCAACAACGGCGCTGAGTGAAGAAGCCCCGGAGGGACTGGTCGTCCAGACTCCCTAAGTATGAGTGATGCCACGAAGCCGCCTCCGGGATCCACGACCGTGAAGAGAAACCAATCACAATAAGCCCCACAATCCGTGGGCCTCGGAGAAAGCCAAATAGGCCATGACTCGTGTCCATAACGGGCTCAGAACGGGCTCAAAAACACACCCAATTTGGCCTTCAACGGCACCCCCTTGGGTCCTCAGCGGCACGCCCCCAATGGCCTTCAGCGGCACGCCCCCAGGGCCTTCAGCGGCACGCCCCAATGGGCCTTCAGTGGCACGCCCCAATGGGCTTCAGCGGCACGCCCCCAGGGCCTTCAGCGGTACGCCCTCAGGAGGCTCCAGCGGCACGCCTTTTTGGCTCTCCTGCGGCACGCTTGTGCAGCTCGCCAACGGCACAGCGTGAGACAATTTCAACGGCCGAGCGACGTGGTGCCCATGCCCTACGCATCTTCGACGCGCAGTGGCCGATCCGAGGTGTCGACCAATGACTGGGCCACGCAGGCTAGTCCCCTGACACCCAGGACGGAAGAGTCAAGCTTGATCATCATGACGGAGCTGCTTCCCGCCTTCGACGGTCGTGCTCAAAGCTCCGACGGCAGGGAGTATAAAAGGACTCCCGCTTCAACTGGCAAGGGGACTGGGACTCAGACGGAGGAGGCCAGACGGGATGAAGGGGAAGAAAGAGACGGACAGAGACCAGAGGAGAAGAGAAAAAGGGAAGAAGAGGCGTTCCGGCGGGAGCTCCCTCCGACGGCCACCGGGAAGAAGAGAGAGTAAGAGAGAAGAAGGGCTTGATGTAACAGGGGGGAAGTGTTGGAAAAGGGGGGGGGGGGGTGGACGATCGTCCCCACTTCAGCCCCAACACCTTCCTTTCCATGGTTTTCCTTGCTTTCCTCTTCCCTTTCTTTTGCTTTTGGGTTTTCTTTCTTGCCCGTAGCCTTGGCTCGGGTGTGTCCGTCAATGTGTATGTAGGGCCTCGGCCCTTTGCTTCTCATGAATGAAAAATCACCTTCCTTGGGTCTTTCCTACTATATCTGATGGTTTACTCCCGCCTTCACAATGCATGCGGTGTGTTGTCCATTTTCTCCGTTTCTCCGGTTTCTTTCGAGTCACCGTATCAATGTGATGCCTCCCCTTTGAAGCCTGGTCTTGTGGGTCCTTCACTCAGTTCCAGCAGCCCTTTCTCGGCCTTGAATTCCCCTTCTTTCCCTGAATAGCATGTAGGTATCCCAGCCCACACACTTAGCTCTTTTAATCCTCCAGCGATGCAACTCTCCAGCCCTTGGCCGGCGCACCTTTTGGCCCTCAACGGCACACCCCGTTGGCCCTTGGCCGGTACGCCCTTCTGGCCCTCAGCGGCACACCCCTATTGGCCCTCAGCGGCACACCCCGTTGCCCTTGGCCGGTACACCCCTTAGGCCCTCAGCGACACACTTTCTGGTCCCCCCAGTGGTACACCTTCCCCTGGTGCCTCAGCGGTACGCCCTCAGCCGCCAACCCCCAGCCCATTCTGCCTAGTACTAGAAGCCCTCCGTTCACGGTTTTCTCCAGATTTTCTGAGGCCCCATAAAGGTGTTGCTGCCCTCGGGCGCCCACCTCCAGTTGTCGGGTTCCGCCACTCCATGTGGGCGCGTTCCCTTTATCTCCCTTACGCCCCAGGTCAAGGGGAGATGCTGCCGAATTTTTTGTCAGAAAATAACAACATGTTAAATAAGGCAAAAGGAGGCAACAAACGAATAGAATAATTAATGATGAAGCCTTCCAACTAATCAAGCCACTGTCGGCACCATGATAAGAACCGAACTGATCAACGCCATGACAGGCCGAACTTCCGACTTATGGCAGAGAGGCCGAACAGAACAAAACAAGGGAGAAGTTTATGTAAAACTGCATAAAAATTAAAACAAGAAGAAAAGAAAAGCCTTAAAACAAAGAAGTGAAGACTGACTGAACCTCCATCATCACACCCTGAGTCACCGGTGCACTCTCACCCCTTGAGCCCCCAGCGGTACACCCCTATTGCCCCTCAGCGGCACGCCCCTTGAACCCCCAGCGGTACACCCCTGATTGCCCCAGTGGCACACCCTTTAGCGGCACACTCTTTCCCTCAGCGGCACACCTTTTCCACCCTTCGCCGGCACACTTCCCTTAGGGTCTCCCAGCGGTACACCCTATTCCCTTCGCCGGTACACTACGCATATATATATATATATAGCATGATAAGGGCATTAACAATAGCAAATAAATTAATGAAAATTATGCTAATTAAAGGACTCTGAATATGCAACATTAATAATGATTAAGGAGGTGGGGGGTAATGAAAGATAATCAAAATAGTAATAATAAAAATAATGACAATAATGAATAAAAGAAGAGAAATCATCCGGAGCAAATGCATAAAGAAGTAATAAGCAACAGAGAAAAGAGATGCACATAATCAAGAGAATCCCAGATAAAAGATGCTAGGGCCCACACCGCATGCAGCCCCATCTCTCCCCGGGACCCGGGGCAAAAGGAACAACAATGCCGCCCTCTCAGGCCGGGCTCGGATCTTGGGAATCATCCCAACATGGTCCGGCCCCGACCTAGCCTCGGGCCGACATCCCGACCGGATCGGATTCGTTTCTCCTTCCGGACGCCTTCCGAGTCATCATTGAAATTGCCGGGCGCTCGGCATCCATTGGAACGGACTCGTCCCGGTTTTCCCGTCGCGTTCCCATCACGGACCGGTGTCCGAACATGAAAAGGTCCACGAGTGACCAACACGGCTGACGATTTGTGGTCTGAACACGACTCCCAGTGTGATCTGCCCTTATCTCTCTCTCGCAATTAGTATTATTCCTTTCGGCCGCGGGGCCCCTAATTTCGGCAATTAATCAAGGGTGTTCCCTCGTATGGGGGATGTAAATGACGTCGTGACCTTGATGGCACGACGGGATTCGGTCCCGACACGAACCACACAATCGCCTGACGAAGTCAGATCGAGCGCACCATGGGCTCTTCGGAGCCCGAATAAATTATCACCTCGGTGGCTGGCACGCCCACGCACTTAACAGACCAACGCCACCAGCCGAAACGAACTCACCACCGAGAAGTGCGTCCACAGTTCTGGCACGCCCGGTGAGACCGATCCACCCTTCATCTCTTTGCCAAAATTAGGGGCCCCGCGGCCCCCCTTCTTGTAATACTAACCGTGCTACTTTCTTTAATGCAGGAAGAGAGAGAGGCATCATGGAACCGACAATGGCTGTCGTCTGCGGCCCTCAAGTCGTGGAGAACCATGTCCCAGACGGCTACCTGGCGGTCCCCCTCAACTTCGGGAGCTTCCCTCCCACCGTGGGCTTCCCCAACTTCTTGGAGGTGGCCTTTGCCAACATCCCCGACGTGAAAGCGCCTGAGGAGCCCCAGACCAACGCTTCCGCTTTGGGAGCCACTGAAGCTGCTGTCGGCCGAGCTGTGGCCAAGAACAACAATAGCGTCCGGACAACGATGCTAAGATGCAACGTGCACCACGTGCACCAGACTACAAGCCCATCCCACCAAGGGTTAGCATCCCACCGAAGAAGGCTTCGGAGGAGCAACACCGGTGCCGACTCGGGGCGCCGCACGTCCAACTCCGGAAAGTCCATGACTGTTGGGGCCCTCCGAGTCCGCCTAGACGGGCAGAGGTCCCAAGTGACACCGGACCGTATCGTCCCGACCGTCCCAGTCCGCAACTCTTTTCAAGGACTAGAGAAGCTGAAAGAGAGGGCGACGCCCGCAACCCCAGCTGCGGCACCGAAAAAGGCGCCGGCTCACAGGCCGGTGTGGACGCGGGATTTTTCTTCTTCCGATTCAATTTTGTTTCTTTTTATTTTATTAATTTAGTTTATTAGGCGTGCCAGTCACATGTGTGAGGATTTCATTGTGCGCTCGACTTGACTTGGTCAGTCGATTGTGAAGTCCGAGTCGGGACCAAAAGTCCGCCATACCATAAAGGCTATGACGTTAATTACGCCCTTCCTAAGAAGGACAACCCTTGATTAAACCCCCAAATAGGAGGCCACTCGGGGCGGTAATAAAAGAAAAATAACAGTGCGTGATATTGAAGGTATTATTATTCTGAGAAGGTAATTGAGCGAACGATAGGTTATTAAATCAGCATAACCCCCCCCCCCCTGTGTAGGTCGTGCCGGGTGGAGATAGGACACCGTCCACGCAGCGGTAGGGCGGAGCCTGGATAGTCATCGGGGACATACCCCCTTTCATGTTCCTCATCCAGCCAAAGGCCTCGCAGTATTCATATTCCCCGAAAAATCGAGCCAGACGGGAGGTGTATGATGTGCACTTCCCAGGACTTGTCGGGGTTAAAACATCTATCGACATTTCGACAGCATCTCCCCATAATCGGGATTATGCCCAGGGGAGAATAAGCTATCACCCACGGAGTGCCGGGATGAAAGCCGAGAAAAGGAGGGAGTGAACCCCCCACACTGTACATGTATGCCCTGGGGCAATGTTCGATTCTTCCCTTATAGGAGCCGGTGACACTCGTGCAGTGGCAGAGCTCACCTTAGCTAAAGGGGTTGCTCATAAACCCGGTACGGATCAGTGGAACATAAGGGAGTCTGACTCCCTTTAATTTTATCCTTGGGATGGTTCTGGTGACTCATGGACATCCCTAGGTGGGTTTGATAGAAGTGTTGGAGGCTCATTGGGTGACAAGGCAGGCTCTCGGCACGGATTTGAATGGGTATATGAGTTCCCGGCGCGAAGACCATCGCGCCGAGAAGGGTTCTTTGCAAGGCACTATTTGGGGCGCCGGGAAGCTGGCGTTAGTGGAGTTCTCGACGCAGGCAAGCAGGAAAGCTTAGGGGTCTTACGGCGCCAAGGCAGAGGGGTGAAGGTGTTAGGCTCCCGGCGCAGGCAAGGAGGCCAAGTAATTAGGGCTCTCGGCGCCAGAAGGATGCCAGAGGGTGAGGGTTCTCGGCGGGTTCAGCATGGAGGGTTCCCGGCGCGACGGGGAAGAGGCCAGGAGGTAGGCTCTCGGCGCAAGGGCCAAACGGCCAAGGGAGGTTGTCGGCGCGAAGAGGAATTGCTCAAGAAGGGGGGTTCCCGGCGCGCAGGGGAGAAGGCCAGAGGATGGGCTTCCCGGTGCGATGGTCAAAGCAGCAAGGGGTGATTCTCGGCGCCTGAAGGATAGCGCCAAGAACTGTTCATCCGTTTTACTGTATGCGGGGCCGAGAGGTGTGAGGGCGCCGGGATGAGAAACAGGGCTTTACGGTACCCTGTTCTTGGGTCTGTTGAGGATTCAGGGGGTTTCCTGGTGATTCAGGCCAAGATAGACGGGTCTTGAGAAATCAAAGGAGCTCAATTCATCAGACTGCAACTGACTTTGGCTTGGATTTCAGAGGGAAGGCCAGAAGTGGAGAGTGATTTGGGGGAAACACGGTTTAGGGTATCTCTGTCACCAGCGTTCATAATGATCCGTGAGGATGATTTTGGTATACTCTTCATCATCTGGGGGCCAAGAGATGACTGTCTCTGGCCCGGGGATGACTCCGGCAGAGCCGACGAGCATGAATGCAACATCTAAAACCGAGCAGCGGTTGCTATGCATCTACGCTTTGCTTCAGAGGCCAAGGGATAGTCTGTCCCTGGCTCGGAAGTAAGCACGAGCAACATTCGAGAACCAGACGAATAAGCAGGCGATCAATCGAACTGGGGGGGGGATAGCATGCTACTGGATCTAAGAAGAAACAAAAAACATGGGGGGATAGCAATAGGGTTTCGGAGAAATAGATAGCATGCCTCAACGGGAGCCTGTAGTTTTCATTCACTCGAACATCACGATTACATTCGCACATCAGGGGCAATACATAAAAGAAGGTATAGGGAGACTATGCCTTGCCCTAGCAGAGTAAAATCGGCTGTGATATCACAGCATACATCAGAAGGGGGAAGAAGTAAAAGCAATCGAAAATTAAAAGAATGAACTACGAAAAATGGGGAGGGGAGGGCGGAGCATTGACTCCTCTCCCTCCCCGTTGCCCACCTTCGATCAGGCTTCGAACTCCTTTCTTCCTTTTCCCTTCCGCCTCTTCCTATCTCGGATCAGATTGCAGGCTCCGCTCTCCTCTCCTTGTTTTTGTGGCTATCTATTCTTCTTCTCCGCCCTTTTTGCTATCTGTTCTGACTCTCTGTTGCCTCTCTCCTCTGTCTCCTCCTTTCTTCCTTCTGTTCGAATGAGGGGGTTTTATATCCCTCCTTCGTATCCTATCGGCAGGCCCGTCCCGGCGCGCCTCAATCGTAGGCGGACCTCCCGGCGCGTGGGACTTCAGCTTCTCGGCGCCGCTTTTGGGCTTCGACAAGGGGATCCCGACGCCACTTTTATAGGCTCATTTAGGGCTTTTAAGACCTCACATATACTTCGGCCTTTATTGGTCCTTCAAATGTATCAGAACCCGAGAAGGCCCTCCACTGGTGACACAGTTTCTATTGAGATCATTCATAGATTTTCATCAGTCGGTAGACTGGGGTTTCATCGGCATTGCCACCTGAATGATGACAAAGTCGGACATCATCTCATTGGTATCATCACCGGAATGGTGACAAGACCGGACATCAGCTTTAGCCTGGAAAGACTTCAGCCAGGTGACTGCTATTTCATCAGTGCCGTCGTCTGACTGACAATGGCATCGGACATCAGCTTGGCCGGGAAAAGGCTTCAGTCGGGTAGATGGTTGATGAACTTCGTCATTGATCTTTCACTATTGGTCTGATCTTCCTTTCAATTCTGTCTCTACCCTTGCTCATTTTCAAGGTGTCAACAAATGCCCCCCACCTGCGGGCGACGTAAGCGCAGAATAAGCGGCACGGGGTCTGCAGGTGCCTTTCATCATTCGAGGGTATCTTCCTCCATTTCTCTTTGACATTGTTCTTCGGCTTAATCATGTTGCTGTAGCAATATTATGCACATGTATCTTTCATTTTCATGTTTTTCATCTCTATATCTTCTGATTTTATTGTCAGCACTTTGGAGCCTTCTTGGCCCTGCCTTGGGCTTCTCGGTGCGAGGTAGGACCCTTCTCGGCGCGTATACTTCTCGGCGCGGCATGTTGTCGGTGCGGGCATCTCGGCGCGACCTTCTCGGCGTGGGCGTCTTCGGCGGGCTTCTCGGCGCGACGGTCTCTGCGCGAGCGTCTCGGTGGGCTTCTCGGTGCGGGGGTCTCGGCGCGCCCTTTTCTTCCGTCCAACGGGGGTTCTCGGTGCGCTTTTTTTCACGCGGAGAAGTCCCTCCTTCTTCTTCTTTTTAACCCCCCCGAGAGGGTTTTTACCTCATTTCTTACCTCTCCCTTCTCTCTCTTCATCTCGGCGGCGGCGGTGAGCTCCCCCCCTCCGAGAGCCTCGTCGCATCCCCCCCTTTTTGACCCATTCATTCTCGGGTAGGTTCATCGTACGGGATTGAGTCCCATTTTATGTTCGGGATCACTCCCTCTTGGTGGGTGACTCCCTATTTTTCTTGAGCAGACCCCGGACAAGAGGAGATGCTGTCGAAATTTAACTGGAATTATTTCTTTAATCATCACATGCCCATTCATCTTTCCGATGCTTATTTTTCATCTTTTCTTGATTGCAGTCATTGACATGGCTTCTGACTCTTCTGCTGCGGCTTCCATGATTGTGGGAGCGAGTTCATCGGCTCAGCCAGACATATCTCGGGCTTCAGTCAACTGGCTGAATGTGAATAGTCTGAGCTTTGGCTATAACCAGATCGCCACTGTCGACGAGTCCTCTGATTCCGAGACTGACACAGTCCCGTCTTCCGGAGTCTATTCTTCCACAGAAGGTATTGATTTCAGAAGGGCTGCTGACTACCGTCCGGACCTGCCGAAGGATCGTCATCTGTTGCCATTTATCCGGACCTTCACCACAGGCGGAATGAGGGATTTCCTGCTTGCTCGGTCTGTAGAAGCGACAATACTTGCTGACAGAGACAGCATGAAGGGTTCTGTTTATCGAGCCCGAGCTATATATCTCCCAGGCGAGCAGAGGGACTGGAATGCCGTGCTGGGCATTTCTGAATTAGAGCCGGAGAAGAAGATGCTGACCCAGGCTCCAGAGTTTACCCCGGCAAGGTGGGACCATGCAGCCGGTCGCGTCCATCGAGAGAAGCCCAACTTTGGACTTTTTCTAGCTCCTGTGAAGTGGGGTTACAGGGACGAGCCATTTATTCTGAACTGTCTGGCCGTTCAATTTAAATATCAGCTAGCTGCCGGCTGGTTTGGAGATGCTAAAGTGATAGACGCCCATCTCTTCAGGGTAGGAGCCGTGGAGTTTACAGAATTTGTCTTGAAGGAATACGCCCCTTTATTGATTAGAGCTGGGGTATATCATAGGTTATTTGCCTCCAGGTTCCGCTATCCCATCTCTCGGGGATTATGTTGCGGCATGCTTGAAGTGTTCTGCCCACAGTTTAATACGTTCTATACAGCAGAAGGTGAGACTTCTCTCGATCTTTGGAGTCTTGCGCAGCTTTCAGGCCTGCCTATAGATGGGGAGCCATACGAGGAGGTCTGTCTAGATGACTCTGTAAAGGACGCATCTGATGGAGAGGGCAGATATTCTTTTGGCTACGCATACCAGTACTTGATGAAGGCTTATCGCACCATCTGTCTGGCCTACAGCAGGGGATCTTCCAAAGGATATCAACCCCAGGAAAAGAGCAGCAGATTGAGAGTCCGTGTAGGACAGTGGATACAGTACTTCTTCGGGGGTCCCTTGAAGTATACAGACTTCCCTTCCGTGGGACCGACTCCCGGTAAGCAGATCAGGGCCCCTCGTTACAAATCAGCATTGCCGGCTTCACTGCGCCGAGCAGGTGTAGACGGCCCGAACCCAGCAGGGGTTGACCCCATTACTCATTGTGCAGCTTATCTGACCTTCTGGCTGTGCACTTTCGCTCTCCCCCAAGGGGACGAGACGACTATCAGACCGGAGGCTATATATCCGGCCTGTCAGATGGTCTGGGGGATGAGACTGTCTCTGTGCCCGGTGGCTTTGTGTTTAGTTTACAAATCATTGGGAGATTTGCATAGACATCGGGTCCCCCGTTCCTTACGGACTGTATGTCCATTTCATTTCTTCAATGCTTGGGTTTGCAGCATTTTCCCCGAGCTGGCCCCGAGAACTTTGCAGTCAGACACATTGCTCCCTCAGATGATTGACTTTGCTAGCGCCGAACCCGGTCTTTTCTCAGAGCAGCTGTTTAAGATAAGGGGCAGGTTGACAAAAGTGCCTGTAGATGCTCCTGGCAGCATTCACTTTTGGAGCTTGGCAGCATGTTCGGATCCTTTAGTAGACCCTCAGAGGGAATGCAAAATGGAGGAGGTAGAAGTTTATGTCCATCCTGTTTCGGGGGCCAATGCCACCCGGCCCATATTAGAACCAGAACTGGTAAGGTGGGCTATGGCTATCCGACCCAGTGTATTGGTCTTCAGGAAGGGAGGCTTGCACATTTTGGAGCCCTATTACCCATTCTGTTTTAGCAGAAACTTTGGCTACGATCAGCATATTCCTCCATCAGTTGCTTAGTTTTCTTTGGACAGCCGTGCCAAGCATGGGTCCTCCATTGCCAGTGACGGTCGGATATGGTGGGATTTCTTTCATCGCCGAGAGGGCGTAACTTTCAGGGTCCCGACCGTTTCTAATCATATTCCCCGTGTCACATCAAAATACATCAAGTGGTGGAATACCCGCACCAATTTTTATAAGGATGGCAGAGGCGCCTTCTGGGATGTGGCCGAGTGCTCTTTCTTAAAGCGGCAATCAGGTCCTGTGTTTGAAATTGATGAGGTTCATCTGAAAAGGCTCTATTCACATCATCCGAAGGAGGCGGACACATATATTGCCAGGCGTCGGTCCTTAAAAGAGGAAGGTTCTGAAATACCCACTCCAGTCTTTTCTGAGGTCAATGAAGATGCTTTTACAAAGGACCTGAGGCAGTTGGGCCACATAGGGAGTATTCATGTGGAGGTGCAGTATCCGTTTCCCCCAGAGGAGCCTCTCCCGACAGCAGCCCCCTGGAGGGGCCCGGTGGACAGATTTCACCCTTATAGGACGTTTGTGCGGAGGGAAGACCGCACCCAGACGTATTATCAGCACACCTCTTGGCTTTTTGTACTGATGAATGTTCACGGGCTGTCAGTAGAGAACCCGATAGCTGGCATTCTGAATAAGCCACTTTTTATTTCTTTTCATTATGTTGACGGCTGGTGCATGGATTATCTCGGCCTGTTTCATTGCCTCGACTTCCATGGACATAAAGACTTGGCTGCCTTGACGGAGAAGTGCTAGACCATTGGTGACGTATGCTGGCTCGTGAAGGAGGCTGCTTCCCGCTCGAAGGAGGTGGCTTATCTGTATTGGCCGCTTTCCACCTTCTATGACGGCCCAGCAGGTATGACCCTTTCTGTGCGCTCATGGCGTCTTTCTTTTATTGTTATGTTCTGCATCTGTCGACTATGACTGTCTTTCTTGTGTCTTGCACAGATAGACCGGACATAAAACGGTAGGGACTTTACAGGAAGATTATTGCTCAAGCTGAGAAGCCTGCTTACTTTGAAATTCCTGCAGCGGCACCTGCGACCACTCCCTTGCCTCCGGGCAAGAAGAGGAAGCCTTCTATGGTGAAAGCTACAGTTGTCAAGGCCAAGAGGGCCAAGGTTGTTCGGGTCCAGCAGTCAGCTTCAGTTGCGACGGATGCCGGAACCCCTCTTCCAGACATCCCCTCTTTTGACGAGTTCAGGTCTCAGAGGGAGGCTGCTCAGGAACCTGCCGAGAGTGGCGGTAAATATCTTGCAGATGCAATCTTCATTGTCTTCTTGACTGATCTTTTAAGGCGTCCTTCGAGACTGAGCTTCTCTTTATCTGATACAGCCCCGGAGCAGGTTGCAGTGCCTGTGGAAAGGGACACGAGGCTGCCTTCTCCTACCCCGGCTGGCGAGGAGGAGGGTAAATGTGCTTTCTCATCTTTTTCTTTATACTTCCGTTGTTGTTCTTTTCCATTATATCCCTCAGAGTTCCCCTTTTGTTGAGGTGATAGTCAGGGAGCAGACTGAGGCCATGATAGCAGCGGGAGAGTCGCCTCAGCCACAGGAGGGTCACAGGATTCAAACAAAACGAAGCCCTATCCCGGCCAGACGTATAATCACCCGGTCCGCATCCCGGCATGCTCTAGAGGTGACCTCGCAGCATATAGCTAGTGTGGAGGTATCCTCGAGCAGCTCTGAGACCGTCCCTGATAATGAGGAGGAAGTGACTTTCAGCGACAGTGAGGAGGAAGTCCTAAAATCAGAAGCCTTGCCCGTATTTGCAAAAGGCCTTCCGCCTTTTCAGCCTCCTAAGCTGCTGATGCTATCTTCTGAGGAGGAATTGCAAGAGGAGTTTGCCGGGCTCGACACCGAGGTTGACATAACCCCTCCGTTTGTTGCTTCAACTACGGAGCTTTCTCCTCTTTTGTCTCATTTTGAGGATATAGACCCCACTTTAAAGGTAAGCTTCTCTTTTTATCTGTTGTTCTATTTATTTTCTTTCATTCATTGCTGAAGATCATCCTGCTTTGTCCTCAGGACCCTGTCATTACCAGCTCAGACGTGGCCGCAGTTTCTATGGACGTCTCATCTGCAGATTTGGTCATCATCCCCGCTTTACCTTCAACTTGCATGGGAATTTCTGAGGTTATTCACCCCGTGCCAGTAAGAATACAATCTTCAGCTGACTTAACATCACTGGACTTGGGATCATCAGGAGAGATTTCCATCCCTGTCAGGGCCTCAGAGTTTAGAGCCGAAGCAGACCCAGCCAGAAGCTCCGCCTTTATACCGACCGCCGTAATGTCAATTGCGCCCGAGTCAGCAGTCCCTGCCACAGTGGCTATAGAGACTGGATTTCTGCCTCTACAGACTAGGGACCCTTCGTCCCCATTATCAGAAAGAGCAGCTGAAGATGAAGCCCTTATTCAGAAGACTCATGAAGAGATAGCTCCATCATTTATTGGTTCTCCCTCCACAGATGTTCAAGCCATAGCTCACGAGACAGTGGTAGAGGAGGAGTCTTCAGCTCAACAGGAGAGCATAGAGAGGGACCGGCCAGTTCTTCTAGCAGATTTGCCATCTTCGTCCTCTCAGCCAGATGTTGCACTGTGGGCAGACATTGACGGCGAGGTGACTTTCGAAGTAGCTCCAGTTCCTTCTCCTGGCTTCGCTTCATCCGAGAGTTTTGTCTGGCAAAATCTGGACATGCTGCGCCAGCTGGTGGAGTCCCAGCCCGGACTGACTTATCTGCGGCTGAAGGAGATAGCCGAGCATTTCACTGCTGGTCTACAGGCGATGGGCTGTCCCATGGAAATATGGGCCCAGCGGGTTCTATTGTTGTTAAAGTTCATACATCGCCGGGACTTCTTGGCACATATTATGTCTGACAGACTGGCAGCTTTGAAGTTGCAAAGGAAGGAGTGCAAATCTGAGCTGGAGAAGACGGACTCTATTCTTCAGGAGCGCCAATGCCAACTGCAGTCTCTGGCGCAGCGGGAGCAGTTCGTGCGCAGCCGGATAACCATCTTGGAGGCTGAACTGTTTGACCTCCGGGCTGTACTGTCGCAGATAACAACTTCTCGGCCGCAGCTTGCGGAGGAAGTAGCTCTGTTGGAGGGGTAGGTGGCATCCTTTCAGGATGAGTCTGCTCGGCTACAGGAGGAGGAGGCTCGACTTCATGAGCTGGGGGCTGCCCCGCATGTAGGGCTTCTAGCCTTCGAAGACATATTCCGGCGCTCGTGAATATCTGTTTCCCCCTTTTTGTAATACAATTCCCCCTCAGGTGCCCTTCTTGTATTCCTTTTTTATTCAATGGAGAGGAATCTTTACACCAGTCTCATATGTGGTTTGTTCTTAACTTATCGCTCCATCAATATTTCACGGCGATTTGGCAGCGGTTTCAGCGGTCCCTATGGGAATAGCCCGTACCTAGCAGGAGAGCGTCCACCCCTTCAGAGAAAGGATGGGGAACTCGCTCCACCGCGTGACGGCCTCCGGGGGGTGCTTTAAACCGAATTCTGGTGGTGGTAGCAAACGTCCTTCTTGGCCATACGTGCCGCAAGGGAGAAGGTTTGCAGGAATGTGAACGAAGAGGCTCAGAGCACTATCTGGAACGGGCGAATGGTCCATCCCGGACATGTTTTAAAGCTAGTCGGGGCAATGTGCCAATCGACCAGTACATAATTTCATCATCGATATTGGGTTTATATCGATGCAAAGGAGTTTTACAGGTTTCATCAGAGCAGACGTAAGGTCTAGACTGGGTAGAGGTTATCACAGGTGGGACCTTGAAGGGTACGTGGTTTTCATCAGGACGGACGTAGGGTCTGAACTGGATAGGATCCCATCATTGATCGGGCGAGGTGCCGGTCGATCAATAGCTAGTTTTATCATCGATATTGGGCTTATATCGATGCAAAGAAAGTGTTATAAGTTTCATCAGAATAGACAAAGGCCTAAACTGGCAGGGTTTTAATTGGACATGGTTTCATCACTGATCGGGCGAGGTGCCAGTCGATCAGTGGTTGGTTTCATCGTCGATATGGGGCTTATATCGACGCAAAGAGTTTCATAGGTTTCATCAGTATAGACGTAAGGTCTAAACTGGACAGAGGATTTCATCATTGATCGGGCGAGGTGTCGGTCGATCAACGGTGGGACGTATGTAGAGGTGTAGGTATCGTCAGGACAGACGTAAGGTCTATTCCAGCAGGTTTTATGGCGGGTGGGACTTTGCCAAGAAATATGTAGGTTTCATCAGGATAGGCGTAGGGTCTATCCTGGTAGGGTTTCATCGTTGACCGGGCAAGGAGCCGATCGATCAAGGGAAGGTTTAGGAGTTTGATCAGGACAGACGTAAGGTCTGAACTGGCCAGGCTTTATCAGAATGATGACGGGTTTTATTGTCGGTGGGACATGTGAAAGAGGGTATGTAGATTTCATCAGGGTAGACGTAAGATCTACCCCGGAAAGACTTTATCATCGGTGGGGCATAGAGCCAGATGACCGACGGAAGGCCTCATCAGTGAAGGGGAGGTGAAGGTAACGTGTCGGTTGGCATGGAACTTTTGAATTACCACATTACCGACCCAAGCACCCTTTCGGGTTTTCGCCGGAGCCAGCCCCCTCTTGCTTTTACCCACGCGTCCTTTCGGATTTTCACGTGGCGGGGTACCCGATTTTGCCTGCAGTGCCCTTTCGGGTTTTCACCACAGCTGGGTTTTAGCCATTTTTGCCCTTGTCCAGAATGCCTGAACAAGTCTGACGGGGTATCTCTATTTTCAACCCCATTTCTATATATGTACTTTTTTGTCGTTTTCTTTCTCTTTTCTTTTTCATTATCTTTTCTGGGACCAGAACTTTCATCCTATGGACCATGGCGCCATATGTTTATTGTGGACACACGATCATTGCTGTGGGTGTCAACATCAATGCAAAGGGAAGTAGGGTTTCATGATCTATCCAGACGAAAGGTCTGAATTGATTTAGAGGATATAGATAGCAGCTCGGGCACGAGGCCGTTTGATGAAAATATGAGTTTCATCGTTAATGTGGGGTTTAACATTAACGCAAAGGAATAGAGTTTCATGATCTATCCAGACGGAGGGTCTGAATCGATTCAAAGAGCAGTGTTGTGCTATGTCAGAGCGGACGGAAGGCCCACCCTGAATGGATTTTAGCGTCGATCAGGCAGCGTGCCAATCGATCGATAGCAGGTTTCATCATTGGTATTGGCTCATCCCAATGCAAGGATTTCGTATGCTTCATCAGGATAGACGTAGGGTCTAAACTGGGTAGGGTTTTATCATTGATATTAGGCGAGGTGCCAATCGATCAATGGCGGGTTTCATCATCGGTATTAGATTTATACCAATGCAAGGAGTTCATGGATTTCATCAGGATAGACGGAAGGTCTAAACTGGATAGGTTTCATCATAGATCGGGCAGTGTGCCAATCGATCAACAGCAGGTTTCATCACGGCGGGCCGTAAAGAGACCGGTAGATCTAGTCGGAATAGACGTAAGGTCTAAGCTGGACAAGATTTTATCGCTGATCGGGCAGTGTGCCGGTCGATCAGTATCAGGTTTCATCATCAGTATTGGGTTTATACCAATGCAAGGATTTCATAGGTTTCATCGGGATAGACGTAAGGTCTAAACCGGATAGGGTTTCATTGTTGATCGGGCAGTGTGCCGGTCGATCAGTATCAGGTTTCATCATCAGTATTGGGTTTATACCAATGCAAGGATTTCATAGGTTTCATCGGGATAGACGTAAGGTCTAAACCGGACAGGGTTTCATTATTGATTGGGCAATGTGCCAATCGATCAACAGCAGGTTTCATCGCGGTGAGACGTAGGATAGGTTTCATCGAGATAGACGTAAGGTCTAAACCGGGCAGGTTTCATCGTGGTGGGTCTTAGACCAAAAACAAGTGGAAGTGTTTTATCAGAACAGACGGAAGGTCTATCCCGAGGTGGGCTTATTATCGAGGGAATTTTTCTTGAGCAATGCATGAAGGCTTCAATAGAATAGACGTAAGGTCCATTCCGGATGGGTTTAATTGTTGATCGGGCAAGGCGCCGGTCGATCGACGAGGAGTTTTATGGTGGGAGGTGAGGCTTTCTTTGGAATCACCACATTACCGACCCAAGCGCCCTTTCGGGTTTTCGCCGGAGCCAGCCCCCTTTTGCTTTTGCCCACGCACCCTTTCGAGTTTTCACGTGGCGGGGTACCCGATTTTGCCTGCAATGCCCTTTCGGGTTTTCACCACAGCTGGGTTTTGGGCCATTTTTGCACTTGTCCCTAATATAAGAGCAAGTCTGGCGGGGTATCTCTATTTTTAACCCCATTTTTTTTTTACTTTCTTTTTGTTCTTTCTCTCTCTCTTTTTTTTTTAGAGGGTGACAGGTCGGAATGCCACCAGCTCAAGATGAGGGTAGCTTGGTTAGGGCGGAGCGCCGCTAGACCGGGAAATGGGTGCAGCTTGGCTAGGGCGGAGTGCCGCTATACCAAGAAAAGGGTGTAGCTTGGCTAGGGCGGAGCGCCGCTAGACCGGGAAATGGGTGCAGCTTGGCCAGGGCGGAGTGCCGCTATACCAAGAAAAGGGTGTAGCTTGGCTAGGGCGGAGTGCCGCTATACCAAGAAAAGGGTAGCTCGGCTAGGGCGGAGTGCCGCTAGACCAAGGACAGGGGTAGCTTGGTTAGGGCGGAGTGCCGCTATACCAAGAAAAGGGTGTAGCTTGGCTAGGGCGGAGTGCCGCTAGGCCAAGGAAAGGGTAGCTTGGCTAGGGCGGAGTGCCGTTAAACCAAGGAAAGGGCAGCTCGGCTAGGGCGGAGTGCCGCTAGACCAAGAAAAGGGCGTAGCTTGGCTAGGGAGGAGTGCCGCTAGACCAAGAAAAGGTAGCTTGGTTAGGGCGGAGTGCCGCTATACCAAGAAAAGGGTAGATTTTGCCCGATTACTCGGGGAATGTCGATTGTGCCGTATGATACAGCTTCAGATGTCTTCCGTTGAGTGGTGAGAATTGGATTTCCCCTCGATGGTTAACAACCACGTAGGCCTTTCCTTCGTAGACCCTCTGTATCACATAAGGACCTTCCCAATTAGCATTCAGCTTTCCTTTTGGGTTGGACGCCATGACTTCTTTTTTCTTGACCATGACGAGGTCGCCTTTCTTGAATTCTCGTCCTTTTACGAGTTTGTTGAATGCAGTGGTCATGCGGGCCTGATACATTTGGATACTCTTCTGAGCTCGGAGGCGCTTCCCTTCCAATTCAGCCAGCTCTTCTAGTCTTCTTTCTGCATTAGTCTGTTCGCCACGGGCCAGGCCATATTGGACTGCCACTCTGAGTGACGGGACTTCCAGCTCTAGCGAAACCACTGCCACTGAACCGTATACCAGCGAGTATGGTGAGCACCCTGTAGGTGTCTTGAAGACGGTGCGGTATGCCCACAGAGCTTCATACATTTTCTCTTCCCAGTCCTTCTTATTAGAACTGACGACCTTGGCCAGCAAGGTGCAGAGAGTCTTGTTAAAAGCTTCTGCCAATCCGTTTGCCTGTGGATTGTAAGGAGTGGAGGTCCTCCATTCGATCTTATATTTCTCAGCAAGCCGATAGACCTTCTGATTTCTGAAATGACTTCCATTGTCAGATATTATTCGGCTGGGGATCCCGAACCGGAAGATAATGTTCTGTTTGATGAATCTGGCGACCAATTCACCAGTCACTTCTCTTAATGCTATAGCCTCCGCCCATCGGGAGAAGTAATCTGCTATGGCCAGTATGTACTTATGTCCGGCCGAGGAAGTCGGCAGTGGCCCGACTACATCAGTTCCCCATTGTGCAAATGGCCAGCTGGGAACTGTAGGGTGTAGAGTCGTAGGAGGCCTTCTAGGCATAGTAGCATGCTCCTGGCATTTCTGGCACGATTTTGCAAATTTACAGCAGTCTTCAAACATGGTGGGCCAATAGTAGCCCAGCTTCTTGATTTCTATCTTCATCTTGGGACCAACCTGGTGGGCACCTGCTGTCCCAGCATGTGTTTCTTTCATCGCTTGCCAGGCTTCCTCAGTGGACAGACAGCGGAGTAGAATCTTCTTACATGCATCTGCCATTATTCGGAACAAAATTCCATTCCTGAGTTCATAAGAATCTTTGATTCTTGGGAGTTTCATCTTTTCTTCTCTTATCTGCGGCAGTTGTTGGTGTAGAAACCACTGCAGCAAGTGTTGTCTCCAATCAGACGCTTGTTCTGTGCTGATGGTGGCAACCTCGTCTTCTTCGGGGCACTCTTCTAGCATACTGGGGACTTGCCGCCGGTTCATAACGATAATGTTCAGTGTCTTATTTGGTGGGACTGCTAGTGAGCTGGCCAGCTTCGCCAGTGCATCAGCCTGGGCATTGTGTCCACGGCCCACATGCTTGAGCTCAATATGGTAGAATTTCGCCATGAGGCGCACAGCTTTTTGGTGGTAGGGATTCAGTTCTGGCTTCCACACTTCGAACTCCCCTTGGATCTGTTTTATTATCAACATCGAATCCCCGAACACTTGAAGCATTTGGATACCCATGTTGAGGCTTATATATAGCCCGATTATCAGAGCTTCATACTCGGCCTCATTATTGGTGCAGGGCTTGTTTATAGAACAGGAAGTATGCACGACCTCCCCTTCTGGTGATTTCAGCACAATACCGGCTCCAGCCCGTATTCTGGTCTTTCCATCGGAGTCTGTCTCTGTTCTAGATGCTCCATCAAAGAATAGTTGCCACATAATTGACTGGGTCTGGCAGGCCTCGAGTGTCTCATCATCGGGTATCTCAGTCCCTAGTATATCATTTTCCGGCACAAGATGCTCTGCGAAGAAATCAGCCACGGCCTGTCCTTTTATCGCCCTCTGGGGTATATAGGTAATATCGAATTCCATCAGGATCACTGCCCATTTGCCCAACCGGCCCTTCAGTACTGGCTGAGTCAATATGTATTTGAGCGGATCTACTGCAGATATCAATCTGACTTCATGTGACAACATATAGTGTCGGAGCTTTTTGACAGCAAAGACTAATGCCAAGCAGGTCTTTTCTATGTAGCTGTAGCTTTCTTCAGTTCTAATCAGCCTCCTACTCAGGTAGTACAAGGCTTGTTCTTTGCCTTCTTCATTTATCTGTGCCAGCATTGCCCCCAGGGAACAGTATGTGGCCGCGATATACAGTATCAAGGGCCTGCCCTTAATTGGTGCCCCCAGCACCGGAGGGGTCTTGAGATATTCTTTCAGCTTATCAAAGGCTTCCTGACAGCCATCGTCCCAGAGGAACGGCACATCTTTCATCATGAGTTTGTGAAAGGGGTGGCATCTTCCCGACAGATTTGATATAAATCGTCGGATATAGGCCAAACGCCCTTGCAGAGATCTCAGCTCGGACAGATTCCTTGGTGGAGGGAGCTCCTGCATAGCCTTAATCTTGGATGGGTCAATTTCAATGCCCCTATGACGACAATAAACCCGAGGAATTTTCCACTGGACACGCCGAAGGCGCACTTCATAGGATTCATCTTGAGCTCATATTTGCGCAGCCTCTGGAACACTACCCTTAGGTCTTGCAAATGGTCTTCTCTTCTGCTGGTTTTTACTACCAGATCATCAATGTAGCACTCTACTTTCTTGAAGAGCAAATCATCAAAGATCTTGGTCATAGCTCTTTGATAGGTAGCGCCGGCATTCTTGAGGCCAAACGGCATCCTTTTGTAGTGGAATATCCCCTTCGGGGTACGGAATGCAGTGTGCACTCTGTCTTCCTTAGCAATCCAGATTTGGTTGTATCCGGATGACCCATCCATAAATGACAGGGCTTCGTGACCAGTAGTCGCATCGATCATCACTTCAGTGATTGGCACTGGAAAGTCATCTTTCGGGCAAGCCTTATTAAGGTCCCGAAATCAACACATATTCTGATCTGCCCATTCTTCTTCTTTACGGGCACTATGTTGGCTAACCATGTAGTATACTGATTTTCTTCAACAAAGCCTACATCAATCAGCTTGTCAACCTCTTTGTTAATCTGATTTATTAATTCAGGGCGCATTCTCCTGGAAGGCTGCTTTACAGGGCTAGCCTCTGGGTTTATTGCTAATCGGTGCTGTGCCACATCAGAACTTAGTCCCGGCATTTCATCATATGTCCATGCAAAGCAGTCTCGGAATTCTTTCAAGAACTGTATATATTGATCCCTGGTAGCTGGCTCCAGCAGTGCACTGAGGAATGTCGGCATTGGCTCATCTGCGGTCCCCAGATTTATTTCCACAAGCTCATCGACGGTGGCCTGACCTCCATCTTCGACCTCGGGCTGGGCTTCTTGCAAGTCAATGAAGCCTCCCGGGATATAATCTTCTTCAGTTTCATGATTTTCTGTTTCATCATACCGGTTATCAGCGGGTGCTGGCTCATCATATACGGCCAATATTGTTGTATTCTGTTCAGTCTGCCCCGAGGACGTAACTGGATCAGCAGGAAACTCAAAGATGGAGTCTTCCGCCCTTAGAGGCTCTTCTGATGCAGACTCCCTTGAGAATCATCATTCTGTAGAGCCCGACTTCTTCCAGGATGCGCTCAAACTCCAGGCATTCCCTCAGCTCTTTGGCTACTTGGTCTTCATCCGGGGTTCCCGTGTCAAACTTTGCTTCAGCATGGAACAGATCCTCTTTGCAAGATAGATCTCCCAGCACCAATCTTCTCTTTGCTTCATCAGACGTCCCCGTCTCCGGCTGACTGTCTGGGGCTTCATTGTTCATATGGATTGATAAATGATTTCTTCATCTTCCGAGGGGTACTTGTCATATCCCACCTCGGGAGGGTCTTCATGCTGGTAGGAGACAGAGATGACGTCCACCTCAGCTTCATAGTATTCTTGAAGGGTATAACCCAATCCCGGGTGCTGAGTGATCTTCCTCAGTTCTTTATTATCCCGAGGCGGATCCCATAGCTCCTTGAACGCCTTCTTCTGGGCAGCAGGCTGCAATGACGGCATTTGCATCTTAGAGAACATCTGCGAAACCCGTTGGGTAGTATAATCCAAGCCTGTAATCGGCACCATCCGGTTTGCAGCCTCTTCAGGGACCATGCAGTCTTGATCATCTTCCTCGACTGACTCCCCGGTGTAGAATATGGTAGGAGGCTCGCAGAAGCGAGGGATTTCCATAGTCTTCAGTGGTAGCACCGTCTGGTACTCTAGGCTGGCGATGGGCTTGACTAAACCCTGCGGAACCTCCACCTGTGTGTACTTTTCTTTCATTTCTTCATCGATATCATCCTGGGTGAATGCTAGGAGGGGTGATCCGAGCAAAGTCACCAGCATAAGAGATGTGAGATACCTCATGCTTTTTAATATAGCCCTTTGGTGGCGGGGGAGACCAGTTTCTTGCCTTCGTCGCCGGCTTTTTCTGGCTGACCACAGCCTCTTTCTCTTCACCCTTTTGCGACACCTCCGTGTAGTAGGATGCATCGAGCATATGGCACTCGAATACTTCGAAGGGATGCAGATCCGCAAACACCCTCTCTTCTTTTCCTTCATGGCAGTATTTAATGCACTGATGCAGTGTGGACGGCACTATCTGATATTCATGCAGCCACGGTCTCCCCAGCAGGGCCTTATATGTGGTGTTGGAGTCGATTACATAGAATCGTACCACGGTAGTGAGATCCCCCAATGTGAGGTTAAAATCAGCCACCCCAAGGGGCGTCTCACATTTCTGGTTGAATCCCGCAATTTTCATGTCTCTGACCTTGGTAAGCTGAAGATCAAAGTAATATTTTTGGTAGATGCGGTATGGGAGAATGTTCACGGCAGCCCCGGGATCTATCAGTATCCTGTTCAGTGGCTGACAGTTCAGGGAGCCCCTCATATATAGCGGTCTGTTATGGCAGGAATTCAGAATCAGCATGTCATCCTCTGTGAATGTAACTGACGGCCCAGAATTCACTTCTGTCAAGAGTGCTTCATATTGTGCCGGCGACTGCAAGGCATCAACAATTGCTTGGCGAGCCTCTTCACTCAGAGAGAGAATCTCCCAGATGGAGAATCTGGTAGGGAGCTTCTTTAGCATTTTCATGATCCGGACTGCCCACCCTGACATTAGACAGTCTCATTTCTTCCGCCCATCGGGTTTGGAGGTTCATGTGGTGCCCGTGGCCTCTGCTGCCCAGTGCTGGTTTCATCCTCTGGACTGATTTCTTGGGGGGCTTCTTCTATAGCAACGGCCCCTGGTGCCGTCAGAGGGTTATCCCCTTCTTTCTCATTCTACTTGTAGGCTACAGACGCCGATTGCTGAGGTCTCTTGCCTTTATCTGGCCCAGCCTGTATCGACTGCCCATTTTCCAGACTGGATAGAAATTCAGAAATGTTGGAATTTGACCTCCCTTCTTCTCTTCCTGGTATAAGCTAGCAGGGGAGGAACCCGGACACCTCGTACTTCCTGTTCGGAATCTGGTAGGGCTGTTCCCCTCTGAACATAATGTTATGATTAGCTGGTGGTGGGCGCCCCCACCTTCTTCCGGAGCGTGTTGCATGTGCTGAGGTTGAGGCCTCGGCATGGTTGGCTTCTAGCGGGGCATTTGATGTTTCATCCTCATCATTCTCCCCGGGCGAGGTAAAGAGTGCCGACAGGGTGTTACATTGTACTGTCACGACCCTCTTTCCCTTCTTGGACTTGGGCCGTCTCTTCTTTTTCTGGGAATTTGCTTTATTGGCCCCTGCCCCCAAAAGGGTTCAGTCTCAGCTTTTTCTTGTTCTGCCTCTGACTGCTCTTTAATTTTCAATTCTTCGAGCTGTTCCCAGAGTATACAGTCTTTCACCAGCAGGTGCCCGGGCTTTTTCTGTTCATATTCATCGAGCCCATTAATATACTGCTGTAAACGCCTGGCTGCAGGACTTACTTCCTTATGTGCAGGTAGGGGGACTTGTCTTCTCCGTTATGAGTGGGGGATCCGGATGACTGGCCCTGTCTCAGCTGTGCGCCATACTGGCTTTACTGGAGGTGGTTCAGGTCTTGGTGTGACACCGCGGATAACTGCTCCATTGGTATTGGCTGCGGGAGTCTTCTTTCTGTTCTTTATGGGTTTCATCTGCCATCCTTCCTGATCCTTCAGTGGGGTGAGGAAGCAAGCTTCATAAGTATGCCTGGTACATTCCTCGACGGCTTCCTTAGGCAGCTGCTGGTAGATTCGAAATCATATTGGCGGCCATTTTTAATGCCGGAGGCTCATGTGGACGAGGTGGCTCTACCTGGTAATCTCCCAGCTGTAGCTCGCCCTTTTTGACCATGCCTTCCATAATATCTTTGAAGACGTAGCAATCTTCAATTGCGTGCCCCAGCGCACGGTGATATGGACAGAACAGTGGATCACCTTTCTTTGCCGCGTCATCGGGTCTCTTTGGCTCAGGCAATGTTACCTTGTTGAACTTGTATGCCCAGTTGAATAGTGCGGCTGTCTTATCTTTCGGAAAGAGTACGGCTTTCTCATTTTGTTTCTCAGAGAGACCTTATCTTTTCTTTCTGCTGTGTCTGCTGGTGGGGAGCTTCATCTGCCCCCTTCTTCCCTTTCTGTTGCTCGAAGGTTCTGAAATCGACGGTGTTAGCCTCAGAGTGCGATGGTCGTCGATCATTAGATTTCCCTTTCGGCACAGTTGGAGCATTGGCCGTCGGACGCTTAGACAGGAACGTCTCGACCTCCGCCACTATATTGTTCAATCCGGCCAAATGTTCTGACATCTGCACCAATCATCTTTTCCAGTACCTCTCTCCTGAGGCTCTGCTTACATATTTGCACTGCATCTTCTTGATGAGGAGGTCTTCTGCATCTCATAGCTAAGTTCCTCCACCTTTTGATGTAGTCCAGTACTGTTTCATCTTGCTTTTGCCTGGTTGCATATAGTTCTGCTATTGTAATCTCTCTTTCCGTGACGTGAAATCTGTCGCGGAACTTTCTTTGCATATCAGGCCAATCGGTCACTGACCCAGCCGGCAGGCTTGAATACCAATCAAAGGCTACTCCCGGTGAGGGATGAGCCAAAGAACTTAAGTAGATAAGCTTCATCAGCTGCCAAGTCACCCATGATTGTGGTATAGTAAGCTATGTGCTCCCTGGGAGAGCCCTGGCCATTAAATTTTCAAACTTCGGCGGCTTACTGACGCCTGGGTAGTCTCTTAGCAGCATACTGGGGAGGATACGGTACCTTGTACACATCGTAGGTACTAGCATCATCACCAGTCTTTTCAGACAGCTTCATCTCCACAATCTTTTCAATCATCAGCTTCTGGGCTATGGCTGGATCTATGTTTTCCGGGAAGAAGTGAGCTTGTTGCTGACTAAGGAGTTGTCATCACAGTTGCGCGCAAGGCGGCGCGGCAGGCTGCGTCTGAGATACAGAGGGCTGAGCTACCGTCTGCTGCAGAACGGGTTGGCTCGGTGCTTTGCCCTTATCAGTTGGGAGAGGATTAGCTGGGATAGCCATTTCTGTTGAGCTGGCAATCTGCCCCACAGGCTCGGCTTGCTTGGAGACCGGTGTAGCTTCATGCCTCTCATTTAGCTGTCTTCTGAGAGCATTGATCTCTTGTTGATATCTTCTAAACATCATCTGGATCATGGGATCCAGGGTTGACGGGATCTGTAGATCTTCTGAAGTCCCTTCAGCATCATCGACGAAGGGATTATCTTCCTCTTCGCTGTCACCACATTAACTGTCATAGTGGTGATCTTGCAGGCTTCATCATTAGTCTTCATCTTATCTTTTGCCGCCTGGCCTCTTCTTGTGACGGGGCCTGGTCTGGTTGCTAGTCTGAGCAGTTCATCTGGCTGTGTCGGTAACATATCCTGCCCTTTGACAAGCCCGGCCATATTGCAGGCAAAGATCTGCATCTTTTCCCTCTGCCTGTAGACTTTCCTTCTCACCTGATCGGGGTATTTGAGCCGGTCAAAGACTGATATTCTTTCTCTAGCTTCTTCCCTGTGCAGGTCTTCTTTCCCATACCCGGCTCC